>CM046843.1:33453637-33751137 GCA_025618425.1 Heliocidaris tuberculata
TTACATGGTTGTTAATTTCTCACAGAAAATAATTACAGCACAGGAAATGAGGGGAATGCTGCTGTCTTGTCGTACGACTTGAATTTCCGTCGTTTTCCTCTCTACGCAAGAAATATGCGTACCGGTACGTTCTTCATGGATGACATGCAACAATGCTGCAATGAGTAACTTGTAGTATACCTGCACATGATTTTTCAAGACTTTATTTCAGACTCAACTGCATGGCAGTCTCCCCTATAGGTATACGCCATACATTATTGCATAATCAAAATTTTCTTATTTCAAAAGGATATGCATGTGGATGATGTCATTAGTTTAGGAATATAAAGCTTTAGATCTCATTTCATGCTGTTGCCACCAATGAAAGTTCTGAATTGATATTTGGAACTTCATGGGATTCGAACCAATCCAACAAAGCACAAAATGCGACCAGAAAGAAAGAAGGAAAGAATAACAAATAAAAAGATAGAATCGGTTGAAAGATGAGTGAAAAGTAGATGGAAAGATGGAATACGCATACGTCCTTAGTGGATGACACGTCAAAATAAGCGTAATCATTGTAGGAATTCCTGTCAAAACATTTAATAACTGTATGAAACGGTTAATTTCTCACAGAAAATAATTACAGCACATGAAATGGGGGTATATGCTGCTGTCTTGTCGCTGGACCCTGCATTTCCGTCATTTTCCTCTCGTACGCAAGAAATATGCGTACGTTCTTCATGGATGACATAGCTGAAATGAGCGTAATTATTTATGTAGGAATATTAGGGGTTCACAGGGAATGTACAAATCTATGAACTTAAAGTTAGAGTCTATAGTTTTGTGTTCAAGACAGAACAAGTAGACTACTCTAATTATGCACAATAATGCAGGAATTCAGAGGCTTATTTTGAATTTTCCCTGGAATATTCTAGGTCAGGAATGCTAGTTTGAATATCGTTAATGGTTTTACATGCATAGTTTTAAAAATAAAACAATAAAGAAAAAAAAGGGACATTCAAAGTTATCAGTACCAATACCATACCTTGCACAGCTACCCTCACCAGAAAGCAGCAGAATGTCAGGCCAGGAGTTCTGGGAAACAAGTGCCCTGGCACTGCCTTGTTAATATGAAAGAGAAATTAAGACAATAAGGGGGGCTAGATGAAAAGTTATGACACTGTCAGTATTCATCATAGTCTTAGACAGTGACAAGTAGGCTACGTTGGCACAGCAGTGCAGCACTGCACTGCACTGCAGGCATAGTCTATATCTAGATCTAACTTTAGGCCTAACTTTAGGCCTCGTAAGCTGTAATTACAAACATTTTCCTACCTTATGAAAAAAACATAAAAGTTCAATGATCACGAGTAAATCCTGAGTAAATCCAGATAGATCTAGAGAGTAGAGTGAAGCTCGTCGATAAAGTAAACATTAACTCCGGTGATCATAGCAACAGGCTTGAAAGGTTGTGACCGGACATACCAGCAGGAATTAACTGCATACTGTGTGGCACTCACAGTATGGTCAATATGTACAATATTCTATGCTGCCTATATGTACAGTGCACTGTCCATCCCAAACTAATGTAAAATTCAGTCATGTGGTTTTGGTGCACTGTTTTATGTACATTGTTAGCAGTTTATATGTCTTTGGGCATAAGCGTGTGCACAGATATTCAGATTCAAGCTTTAATTCATTTTTCGATACCGAATCATAATCATTTGAACATGGTGGAAGAAACTCATCATTCAAACATATACTACATAAAAAGTTTGTTTTTTATAGAATAGTACCCAGAGTAATTCTACATGTAACTCTGATACATTCATTTAATTAAGTTAAGAATAGGCACATTTCCCTAAGTTATAAGAATACAGCTATGAACTTCATGCATGCCTCAATTTAAAAATAAAAAAGGGGGAATTTATCTCAAAACTCCTAAATTTCTGTCTTGTCGTACGACGCTGAATTTCGGTCGTTTTCCTCCCATACGAGAGAATTACATACGTTCTCCATGGACGAGATGTCAAAATGAGCAGGATCGTTGTACGACTAACATGTTGAAAAATTTCAAAGAAATCTATCAAGTGGTTTTTTAATTTATAATTAAAAATAATTTATAGCAGGGGAAGAGGGGTATGCTGCTGCAGCCCTCGTTCTGCCCCAGAGTTCTGAGGGAGATAAGGGCTTCAGACAGGCATGAATGATAACCCATCCAACAAGCACAAATGCGACCAGAAAGATGGGACGACAGAGAGATAGAAGGAAAGAATAACAAATAAAAAGATAGAATCGGTTGATACATGGAAAGTTATATGGAAAGATGGAATACGTGTACGATCTTAGTGGATGACATGCCAAAATGAGCGTAATCATTGTAGGAATTCCTGTTAAAATATTCAATAAAATGTATTAAACAGTTGTTCATTTTTATAGAAAATAATTACAGCACAGGAAATTGGGGGGCATGCTGCTGTCATGTCGTAGGACTGTGAATTTCCGTCGCTTTGCTCTCTTACGCAAGAAATATGTGGACGTTCTTCGTGGATAACGTGCAACAATGCTGCAATGAGTAACTTGTAGTATACCTGCACATGAATTAAATTCAAGACTTTATTTCAGACTCAACTGCATGGCAGTCTCCCCTATAGGTATACGCCATACATTATTACATAATCAAGATTTTCTTATTTCAAAAGGATATGCATGTGGATGATGTCATTAGTTAGGAATATATAAAGATTTAGATCTCATTTCATGCTGTTGCCACCAATGAAAGTTCTGAATTGATATTTGGAACTTCATGGGATTCGAACCCATCCAACAAAGCACAAAATACGACCAGAAAGAAAGAAGGAAAGAATAACAAATAAAAGCATAGAATCGGTTGAAAGATGAATGGAAAGATAGATGGAAGATGGAATACGCATACATCCTTATTGGATGACTTGTCAAAATAAGCGTAATCATTGTAGGAATTCCTATTAAAACATTCAATAAAATGTATGAAACGGTTGTTCATTTTTATAGAAAATAATTACAGCACAGGGAATTGGGGGCATGGTGCTTTCTTGTCGTAGCACTCTGAGTTTCCGTCGTTTTTCATCTCATACTCCCAGTGCGATATATCTTCAGTACTCTGAAGCAGCAATTTTCTAGAACAAGAAAAAGAGGAAGAAATAAATTTATTACATTCTTCATGGACAAAGGTGTCAAAATGAGTGGGATCATTGTCCAACTAACCTCTGAAAATTTCCAAGAAATTAATAAACGTTTTTCAATTGATAATGAAGAAAAGTTTTGCACAAGGGCAAGCTAGAGAGAGGTATGCCAAAGCAGCCATTGTCAGCCCCAGAGTTCTGGGGGAGATTAGAGCAAGATATAGCCTATGGTAGTTCAGGAGAGAGCCCTACATTATGCTTAATTTCTTTCATTAAATATCAAATTGTTTCAGGTGCAGCATATTTAACTATTATTCTAATCATATCAAAGCCTTTATATTTAACAAATACCTTTCTCTGAAAAATAAACATGAATAATCTACATGTACTCAAGAACATGATCATGCACTGACAGTCCTATGGTGGAACGCTGAATTTGGGTTGTTTAACTCTTGTACGCAGGAAATAAACATAATTTTTTCCATGGATGACACCCCCAAATATGCATAATCATTGCAGAAACACCGGACTGAATATTAAAAAGAATACATTATTGGTTATTAATTTCTCAAGGAAAATATAACAGCAAGCAAAAGGGGTAGGGGACTTGTTCTGCCATCTTGTCGAACGACACTGAATTTCGATCGTTTTTTTTCCTTGTGTGAGAGGAAAACATGTACGTTCTTTATGGACGAAGTGTCAAAATGAGTGGGATCATTGTCCGACTAACCTGTGAAAATGTCCAAGAAATTAATAAACGTTTTTCAATTGATAATGAAGAAAAAGTTTTACACAAGGGCAAGAGAAGGTATGCCGCAGCAGCCCTTGTCAGCCCCAGAGTTCTGGGGGAGATTAGGGCAAGATATAGCCTATGGTAGGGCAAGAGAGAGCCCTACATTATGCTTAATTTCTTTCATTAAACATCAAATTGTTTCAGGTGCAGCATAGTTAACTATTATTCTCATCATTTCAAAACCTTTATATCTAACAAATACCTTTATTTGAAAATAAACATGAATAATCTACATGTACTCACCATGATCACTGACAGTCCTATGGTGGAACAATGAATTTGGGTTGTTTACCTCTTGTACGCAGGAAATAAACGTAATTTTCTCTATGGATGACACCCCCAAACATGCGTAATCCTTGCAAAACACCTGACTGAATTTAAAAAAGAATACATCAATTGGTTATTAATTTCTCAAGGAAAATATAACAGTAAACAAAGGGGTAGGGGACTTGTTCTGCTGTCTAGTCGAACAACACTGAATTTCAATCGTTTTTTTTCCTTGTGTGAGAGGAAAACATGGACGTTCGTCATGGACGAAGTGTCAAAATGAGTGGGACCATTGTCCGACTAACCTGTGAAAATTTCAAAGAAATTGATAAATGTACATGTATTTCAATTTATATGAAGAAAAAGTTTTGCACAAGGGCAAGAGAGAGGTATGCCGCAGCAGTCACTGTCAGCCCCAGAGTTACGGGGGAGATTAGGACAAGATATAGCCTATGGTAGGGCAAGAGAGAGCACTACATTATGCTTAATTTCTTTCATTAAACATCAAATTGTTTCAGATGCAGCATATTTAACTATTATTCTAATCATTTCAAAGCCTTTATATTTAACAAATACCTTTATTTGAAAATAAACATGAATAATCTACATGTACTCACCATGATCACTGACAGTCCTATGGTGGAACACTGAATTTGGGTTGTTTACCTCTTGTACGCAGGAAATAAACGTAATTTTCTCCATGGATGACGTACACCCTCAAACATGCGTAATCACTGCAGAGAAACACCTGACTGAATATTAGAAAGAATATATTAATTGGTTATTAATTTTTCAAGGAAAATATAACAGCAAACAAAGGGGTAGGGGACTTGTTCTGCCGTCTTGTCGAACGACACTGAATTTCGATCATTTTTTCCTTGTGTGAGAGGAAAACATGTATGATTTTGGTGCCCCATGTCTGCGCATATAGATCTGATCTATGCGTAACTGTGCGATTCTAACATCACAAAAGACGCAATGAACACAATCATCTTCATATCAATTTTAGTGATATGTATCAGCGAAAAAATGAGGAAAAACTGGTGAAGAACGTCTATTTTATGCATTTTTACTCACATGCCTTGAAAATGCCACCTTTCATGCAAAATATCCCGAACTGCGTGTTAAGTGAATGAGTGCGCAGACAAGGGAACCTTCCCTTTTTTAGTGTCAAAATGACAGTGTTGCCTATTCTTGTGAAAAGGAAATTGTTCTTATTGGAATTTTAATCAGATTTTCGGCACAGTTACACTCTAGGATATGAGGATTAAAATGAGGTCAGTCATTAGAGGAATACCAAAGGAAAAGCTTGTCAATTTCAACTGAAATGTTAGGTGCACAGACAAGGGGCTCCCCATCAAACGTTCTTCATGGACAAATTGTCAAAATGAGTGGGATCATTGTCCGACTAACCTGTGATTCGTGTTAAAATTTCAAAATGAGACTGAGAGGAATCAGTTTAGCAATACCTATATAAAACGTCAGTGAAATACATCGAACAGTTCTTTTTAATTATACTAGTCCAACATAAGTTCAGCTGGGAAAATGAGTGGTGGTAGACAATTGCTGCCATTGCCACAGAGCCGGATTTCAGCCCCAGAGTTCTGGGGACGATGAGGGTTAACGTGTCGGTAGATTTCTAGCCCTTATTATAGTTTAATTTTTTCCTCTAATCATGAAATCTCTTCTCGCATCTGTAACATACACAGCTTAAATTCAAAATAAATATGACGTGCATATTTGACAGTAACACATAAATCAAAATTTAATAAATAATATTTACCTTGTCTGTGTTAGCTTTCTCAAATTCACGATGTTATTCTTAGGGGTTAGAGCATATGTGGGTTAGAGGCCGAGCGCGAGGGCGCTACGTAACGCTAGAATGCAGCGCCGTGAGCGCGATGTCATTAAACACCCTCGTTTTGGTGCAATTATTTTTTATCTTTGAAAACGACAACGAGGTAGAAAAAAAATATCGTTATTTTGTCAATAATCAATTTTATAGGATGCCCCAAAGATATGAAGGAGAGTACTAATTTCTGGACGTACTCGTTATAACCAGTTTTTCGGTTCTTTATGCATTATCCTGCAATTACTGATTAAAGATGACTTTATAAACACGAAAAATCAATCAAAAGTGATTTTTTTTTTTTTTTTCTTATATTTCCATTATTAAACAACGATAATTTAAATCCTTTCATACAGTAATTTCTGATTTATCTATCATCATATTCCATTAGTAAATTTTTAAAATACACATCTCTGTTTGAAAAAAAAATAAAAAAATTTGAAAAGGTACAACAAAGGCGAATTTGAGGTACATTGTCTATTTTGGGGTACTAAAAGGTCTTTTTTGTGGTACACGACAGTCCCATGTACCCCAAAAAGGACATGTACCTCAAAATAGACTTATGTACCCCAAATTAGACTTGTACCTCAAAAAAGACTTCATAGTACCACAAAATAGACTAATGTACCTCAAAAAGGACACAATGTACCCAAAAGAGACCTAATTGTACCATAAAAAGGACCTCCGTAACCCCGAGAAAAGACCTTCATGTACCCGAATTTAGACTCATGTACCCAAAAAGGACCTTTATGTACCCCAAAAAGGACATGTACCCGAAAATGGCCAGGTACATAAATGTCCTTTTTGGGGTACAGTCTTTTTTGGGGTACAAAGAGGTCTTTTTTGAGGTACACGGAGGTCCTTTTCCTGAAATAAATATAGCCCTAACCCTAACCCTAACCCTAACCCTAACCCTAACCCTAACCCTAACCCTAACCCTAACCCTAACCCTAACCCTAACCCTAACCCTAACCCTAACCCTAACCCTAACCCTAACCCTAACCCTAACCCTAACCCTAACCCTAACCCCTAACCCTAACCCTAACCCTAACCCTAACCCTAACCCTAAACCCTAAACCCTAACCCTAACCCTAACCCTAACCCTAACCCCTAACCCTAACCCTAACCCTAACCCTACCCTACCCCTAACCCTAACCCTAACCCTAACCCTAACCCTAACCCCTAACCCTAACCCTAACCCTAACCCTAACCTAACCCCTAACCCTAACCCTAACCCTAAACCCTAACCTAACCCTAAACCCTAACCCTAACCTAACCCTAACCCCTAACCCTAACCCTAACCCTAACCCTAACCCTAACCCTAAAACTGTGTTTATTTCAGAGTTTTTTAGTAACAAGGGTTTACTAAAATTGCAATTTTAGGAAAAGTAGTGGGGGGTTAAACTCAAACGTTAAACTATTTGTAGCCTAGAACCTACTCTACCCCTACATTGAAAATGAGGTCAAAGGTCAAAGGTTAAAGGTTTCAAAATCCAGTGTAAAGTCAAGAAAGGTACTTTTAGGTACATAAATGTCCTTTTCGGGGTACATGGAGGTCCTTTTCGCTAACCCCAGAATTTTTTTGGAAAAATGGTCATAATTTTTTATTTCATTGTTCTTTTGGGCTGAATTTTGAATAGTATGTAGGTATCACCCTAATCTAGTATATTTTGGCAACTTTCCCCACTTTTTTCCTCAAACGAAAAAGATATCTGCTAAATAAACACTTTGGGGTGCGCGCAGGTCCTTTTTCTAGTTAGCATGGTTCCCGACTTCAATTTTTACGCTGCGATGCGCTAGATGATACCTGTTCAAAACAGCGTTCTAACCCCGTATGTCTGACCTTTAACCCCTTCAAGAAATTTGTCGAAAATCAAACTTGGCCAAAAAATGAAGTTGTCTCATACAGGGTTTCAAGACAATTCGTTACTTCCCTGCTTCAGAATGACGTCATGAAATATTCATCCAATTTTTTTTTCAATTTTTTGCCAGAAAGCTGATACCATTTGATACAACATATCCAAAAATTAGCCCTAACCCCCTATTTTTCACTGAAATATGGCCATTTTTGTGATAAAAAAAACTAAGCTTAGAGGACCAAAAGCGGAGAAAACCCTAACCCTAACCTCATTTTGCATGGCTCTGATTTCTTATTCCTACGTTTAATGAATTTTTTCTTTTTTTAAAATCACGATTAGTTATTTATCTACACACACCTAAAAGTATTATTGCTTATATTTATGGGAAAGGGGTTTAATATGACTAACCCTAATGGGGTCTAACCCTAACCGAATAGGCCATAATCAAGGAAAAGTCACCCTTGCTGCACTTGGACGTAGAGGGCAGCTCTGAACTTTACACATCGTCAATAGCCAAATATACTATAGTCAAGCGTAGATACATCAGCATATGACTTGGAAGAAAATGCAAGGTAAAACAAAGAAATACATAAGAAAAGACCAGAGGATATTCAAGGCAAAACAAAGAAATACATAAGGAGAGAAGAAATAAGAGGTTAAATGGAAATTAACACCTTCTAATTCTATACGTCTCCTCAGGAACAATGATTTACCTCATCTCAAACAAGGATTTTTCTTTTGGGGGTCAGGCCTGCATGTGGATGCTTTGCAGTTTAGGGAAGGGTACCTAATGATTTTTTTATCGGGGGGGGGGGGGGGGGATTGGGGCTATATAGACGTAGCTGAGTGAATGGGTATTACTCTCACAATAATAATTCTAAATATTTATCTTGTCCTATGTCATAGAAGAAGAGCCTTTTCAATATTCTTATAATTTGGATGACTGCGGGGGGGGGGGGGGGGGGGGGTGCAACCGTTGCATTATTTTAGGGAGCACCGAATGAGAGTTTTTTATTGGGTCTATTGGAGGTAGGTAATAGCTTAGCCTTTTTATGGGGTAGTTATGAATAATTCTTCTGAAATTCAAGTTTTCTACACCAAAATAGCTATAGGATTTTTCTTCAGAGCCATAGGTGGGGGGATGGGGTGCAACCGTGGCATTATTTTAGGGGGCACCGAATGAGAGTTTTTCATTCGATATTGGAGGTAGGTAATAGCTAAGCCTCTTTAATGAGGTAGTTATGAGTCATTGTTTTGAAATTCTTTTTTTTTTCTCCACGAAAATAGCTATAGGATTTTTCTTCAGAGCAATGGTCGTGTGGGGGGGGGGGGTGCAACCGTGGCATTATTTAAGGGGGCACCGAATGGGAGTTTTTATTGGATATGTTGGGGATAGGTAAATTAGCTAAAACTCTTTAATGGGGTAGTTGGCATATCTTTATTCTTTGGAAAATCTTCTTTTTTTTCCCACCCAAATTATAAGATGTAACAGTTGAGGTAGACCCCTATTTCTACAAGAAATCAAGCATACACTTTCCAACTCCAGTTAGTTCAGACCTTCGCCTGGACTGCTGGTTCAAATTTATTATGGTAAACGCTCTTCATTTGATCGGCCCAACTTATTTTTTATTTTTTTATTTTTTTTTATTTCAGCATGTCCAAAGAAATTAGAAAAAAAAAAATTCTAAAAGATTCCAAGGTGTCTGTCTTCCTCTCAAAGGTTTGATTGATTTGAAAATGGCATTTGTCTCCAGCAGAACATAAAACCAGTTTCTCCCGCAACTCCTGGCTTAGCATTTCATTGCTCGATTTTCTTTTAATTTTGTTTTCATTTTTTTTTTTTTCAAAATTATTTTCCACGATGATTATAAAATATCAAGTTTTATTTACATGTTTGCAATTCCAAATTCCCTTTTTCCCCCTTTTCTATTAATCAAATCTCCCTTAACGGCAATTCACAATACAGATTCAAACTTTCAAATGAAATTAAATTTATTCTTTCCGGCCCTTACTATCCCTCCCTTCTCCCACTCCTTCTCTCTTCCTTTCTTTCTCTATTACCTGCACACTCACACATATCCACTTTCCCTTTTCCATTATTGCCCTTGCTCTTATCACAGAATTAATTGCATAATTTGTGTTAAGCTATAATGGATTAGGTTCATTTTATCACTTGTGTGTAAACGGGTTTACATATAGAATTGTTTTTAAAAGATTTAATAGCCATATCTTTTGGGATAAGAGTTGAGATTTCCATAGGACTATTCCATGGCCGTACAGAGATTTTTTTTCCTGGGGGAGGGGGGGGGGGGGGGGGAGGGCGGGACGCATAAAAATTTTCAAAGAAGCTCAAAAGCGAGGGCACTTTTGCATTCTTTTAAGTGAAATTGAAGGATTTGGAGCATACTTTTGTTGGATTTTGCAAAAATTGTCAGTAAAAGTGCTACATTTACGTACAATAAACACACAAATTATAACTTTACTATACTAAATGTGATGGGAAGTGCTACATTTACGTACAATAAAACACACAAATTAAGCACATGATAACAAAATTTCGTCATTCTCTTCCTTTTATACATACTTTATCTTTTAATAAATCCATGAAATAAACAAATAATAAACAAGTTCTCTCATTCATTTATTTCCTTTTGACATTCCTAGAAGGCTTTTTCATAAATCATTCATGATAAAAATCAAACTTAAAATTAAGAAAATCAAATGAGATTAACTCTTTGCCATCTACGGTCGACCACCATCACCAGTGCTGAAACGTTACTGCCGACTAGAGTCGACACACCGCATGCACACAAACAATGAGCCTATTTAATTTTCACTTAACCCTATGTAGCCTGGGGGGGCCTTATTTAGCCCCCCCCCCCCCAACATTTTTCGCGACAAATTTTTTATGCTAAATAATCACGCACTGAAATTTCAGGACTTTTTTCCTTCACATCTCGCGCATCTTCTGAGACCAAATTCGTGACCCCCGGGTATGCGGTTACAAAGTAACACATAATTTTGTACTTGCATGTCAGACCGAAAATTGCTCAGAAACGTGATTTCATGTATAATTCCAATACAAAATGTGATAAAAGCATGGAAGGATATTAAAAAATTGAAAAATTAAAGGATACAGAGAAGAAAGGATAGATTGACAGAAGAGTGGACGGATATAGAGATGGGTGGATGAAATGATAGAAGAATGAAGAGAAATTGTTATGGAATATAAAGTTTTAGACCTCATTTCATGCTGTTGCCACCATTGAAAGTTCTGAATTGATATTTGGAACTTCATGGGATTCGAACCCATCCAACAGAGCACAAAATGAAAGAGTGGAATAAAATAACAAAAGGTGACAGAGATAGATGGAATGAATGAAAAAAGAATAGAAGGACAAAAGATGAATACAATCATAGACGAATAGAACAATAAGAGAAGGAAGGATAGAATGGCATAACAATGACAGAAGAATGAAAAATACATCAAAGAAAGATGGATTGACAGAAGAGTGGATGGAAATGGAGATGGTTGAGATGATCGAATAAAGGATATAAAGAGGGATGAAATAAATGACAGCAGAATGGAAGGATATTCAAATGACAGAATGACATAAACATCAAATCTTCTCAGGAACAAGACATTTAACTACTATTCTAAGAAATCAAAAGGCTAATTACTCTGTACGAAATTTAATTTTAAAATACACATTACACTCAGGAAATCATACAGTATCTAATCCCATCAATTACCGTCTTATAGGACTGTGAATTTCGGTTGGTTTCCTGTCGTACGCAAGAAATGTGCATACGTTCTACATGGATGACATCCAAAAATGAGCGTAATCATTGTAGGAATACCTGTTGAAAGATTGAATAAAGTACATGAAATGGTTATTAATTTCTCTTTGCAAAATATCTAGATCTCAAGTTACAGCACAGAAAATTAGAATAGACATGACCTGTCATAGGACTCGCAATTTTCTCGCATTTTCCTCTCTTACACAATTAATATATGTAACATTCTTCATGGATAGTGGAAATGATGGAAATGAACCTAATCATGGCTGGAATACATGATTTAAAATTCTTTGAAATACATTAAATGGTTCTTAATTTCTCACAGAAAAAATAAAATTCTGCATTACACTCTAGACTGAGATGGGAGTGCAGCCAGCATTCACCTGCAGAGTTCTGGGGCAGATGAGGGCTAGAGATAGCCCTGATATTGATTAATTTCTTCCACTTAACATCAAATCCTTTCAAGTACAAGATATTTACCTACTATTCTAATATTCTAAAGCCTTCTATAAGTCTATATAAAGCTTAAATTCAAAATAAACATGGCGCATCGACATGTACGATAACTATTACCTGTCTTGTCGTGGGCTGCTGAATTTCGGGTCGATTTCCTCTCATACACAAGAAATGCACTGAGGTTCTTTATGGATGACGTGCCAAAATGAGCGTAACCATTGTATGAACACCTGCTTAAATATTCAATGAAATACATAAAAGGGTTGTTAATTTCTCCAAAAAAAAAAAAATTACGGTACAGAAAATATGATTATGTCATGAATAATCTACATGTACTCATCATGATCACTGACAGTCCTATGGTAGGGGACTTGTTCTGATGTATTGACGAACAACACTGAATTTCGATCGTTTTTTCCTTGTGTGAGAGGAAAACATGTACGTTCTTTATGGACGAAGTGTCAAAATGAGTGGGATCATTGTCCAACTAACCTGTGAAAATTTCCAAGAAATTAATAAATGTTTTTCAGTTTATAATGAAGAAAAAGTTTTGCACAAGGGCAAGCTAGAGAGAGGTATGCCACAGCAGCCATTGTCAGCCCCAGAGTTCTGGGGGAGATTAGGGCAAGATAAAGCCTATGGTAGGGCAAAAGAGAGCCCTACATTATACTTAATTTCTTTCATTAAACATCAAATTGTTTTTAGGTGCAGCATATTTAACTATTATTCTAATCATTTCAGAGCCTTTATATTTAACAATACCTTTATTTGAAAATAAACATGAATAATCTACATGTACTCACCATGCACTGACAGTCCTATGGTGGAACGCTGAATTTGGTATGTTTACCTCTTGTACGCAGGAAATTAACGTATTTTCTCCATGGATGACACCCCCCAAACATGCATAATCACTGCAGAACACCTGACTGAATATTAGAAAGAATACATTAATTGGTTATTAATTTTTCAAGGAAAATATAACAGCAAACAAAGGGGTAGGGGACTTCTTCTGCCGTCTTGTCAAACGACACTGAATTTCGATCGTCTTTTCCTTGTGTGAGAGGAAAACATGTACGTTCTTTATGGACGAAGTGTCAAAATGAGTGGGATCATTGTCCGACTAACCTGTGAAAATTTCAAAGAAATTATTATACGTTTTTCAATTGATAATGAAGAAAAAGTTTTGCACAAGGGCAAGAGAGAGGTATGCCGCAGCAGCCATTGTAAGCCCCAGAGTTCTGGGGAGATTAGGGCAAGACAAAGCCTATGGTAGGGCAAGAGAGAGCCCTACATTATGCTTAATTTCTTTTATTAAACATCAAATTGTTTTTAGGTGCAGCATATTTAACTATTATTCTAATCATTTCAGAGCCTTTATATTTAACAATACCTTTATTTGAAAATAAACATGAATCATACCAAAAAGTGTGTTGCATTCTCAACCATGCACGCGCGCGTATCACTTTCCCTCTGCGATTCCCTCCATAGAACCCTGTACATTAATCATGAAAAACGTAAATTTCAACTTTTAGAAATACTTATATCTTTTTCACTTTTTAACAATTTAATTCAGTTAAAAAGGAATATGAATATTGAAGAAACAAAGAAGCTGCTGAGCATAAAAATGTAATCATCTCATATGTAGAATTCTGGCCAATTTTGTTTGAAAACAGCCTTTTCATGTTGCCTCACAAAAACGTAGAACACCCAAATTACACGTGTTTCTATGGGGAAAGTAATCGACTCGCAGTGACAAGGTAATTTTGTTAATTGGTTAGCAGTGCTGTTAATGGTGGGAATTAACCAGTTAAAAGGTTTCTTAAAAGAGTAAGAGTTCTAGGTTTGACCTTTCTTATTTTGACTTCTACTGGTTTTGTAGAATTCTGGCCTTTTTATGAATTAGTTATGAAATATTTTGTGTTTTTAGACTGATTCTGTGCGCGCGCACCACTGATCTCTACAGAGATCAGTGGCGCGCACGTGTCATTCTGATGACATTCAGGCTACGCGCAGATGCAACAAATTGCGCGAAACTTATTGACATGATCTACATGTACTCACCATGCACTGACAGTCCTATGGTGGAACGCTGAATTTGGGATGTTTACCTCTTGTACGCAGGAAATTAACGTAATTTTCTCCATGGATGACACCCCCAAACATGTATAATCACTGCAGAAACACCTGACTGAATGTTACATAGAATACATTAATTAGTTGTTAATTTCTCAAGGAAAATATAACAGCAAAGGGGTAGCTAGGGGACTTGTTCTGCCGTCTTGTCGAACGACACTGACTTTTGATCGTTTTTTCCTTGTGTGAGAGGAAAACATGTACGTTCTTCATGGACGAAGTGTCAAAATGAGTGGGATCATTGTCCGACTTACCAGTGAAAATTACAAAGAAATTAATAAACGTTTTTCTTTGTACCCCAAAAAAGACTGTACCCCAAAAAGGATATTTATGTACCTGGCCATTTTGGGTTACATGTCCATTTTGGGTTACATTTCCATTTTGGGGTACATAAAGGTCCTTTTTGGGGTACATGTGTCTAAATTCGGGTACATGAAGGTCTTTTCTCGGGGTTTTTTCTTTCCTTTTCTGCACAATATAATACATAAAAATATGACAAAAATAAAGTTTGCAATTGCAAATCTCTTGGAATCGTTAAATTACTCACGATTTCATTCCAACCAGGGCTCGGAAAGGTTCTCGATTTTTGTTGCAACGAAATCTTCGCAAGACAATTGTTGTCAAAAAACTGAATGACATCATTACTAGTCTCAATAAAAGCACTTGCAATTTAAGAAATCGTGATAAACTGTTGGGTAAAGTTGATAAAACCTCACGTAACCTCACGTAGAGACATAATTATTTGTGGTTTACTGGCAGATAAAATAGCGAAGTGTAGACCCAACACTTCGTAAATGATGTTTTCCTACGAAAGTACTCGAAACATGAAATTGCACCGTGACTTGATTACGTGAGTGCACGTTGCAAGCCAATTCGAACCCATACAACATAGCACAAAATGCGACCAGAAAGATAGAAGGAAAGAATAACGAATAAAAAATCGGTTGAAAGATGAATGGAAATGGAATACGCATATACGTTCTTAGTGGATGACATGCCAAAAATGAGCGTAATCATTGCAGGAATTCCTGTTAAAACATTCAATGAAATGCATTACATGGTTGTTAATTTCTCATAGAAAATAATTACAGCACAGGAAATGGGGGAATGCTGCTGTCTTGTCGTAAGACTCTGAATTTCTGTCGTTTTCCTCTCTTACGCAAGAAATATGCATACCGGTACGTTCTTCGTGGATGACATGCAACAATGCTGCAATGAGTATCTTTTAGTATACCTGCACATGAATTGAATTCAAGACTTTATTTCAGACTCAACTGCATGGCAGTTTCTCCCGTACAAGTTGGTACGCCATACATAATCAAGATTTTCTTATTTTTATTATTTCAAAAGGATATGTGGATGATGTCATTTAGTAAGAAATATAAAGCTGACCTCATTTCATGGTGTTGCCACCAATGAAAGTTCTAAATTGATATATAGAACTTCATGGGATCCGAACCCATCCAATATAGCACAAAATGAGATACATTCTTAGTGGATGACATGCCAAAGTGAGCGTAATCATTGTAGAAATTCCTGTATTAAACGGTTGTTAATTTCTCATAGAAAATAATTACAGCACAGGAAATTGGGTTTCATGGTGCTATCTTGTCGTAGGACTGTGAATTTCCATCATTTTCCCCTCGTACGCAAGAAATATGTGTACGTTCTTCATGGATAACGTGCAACAATGCTGCAATGAGTAACTTGTATGATACCTGCACATGAATTAATTTCAAGACATTATTTCAGACTCAACTGCATGGCAGTCTCCCCCTATAGGTATACGCCATACACTATTACATAATCAAAATTTTCTTATTTCAAAAGGATATGCATGTGGATGATGTCATTAGTTTAGGAATATAAAGCTTTAGATCTCATTTCATGCTGTTGCCACCAATGAAAGTTCTGAATTGATATTTGAAACTTCATGGGATTCGAACGCATCCAACATAGCACAAAATGCGACCAGAAAGAAAGAAGGAAAGAATAACATATAAAAAGATAGAATCGGTTGAAAGATGAGTGAAAAGCTAGATGGAAAGATGAAATACGCATACGTCCTTAGTGGATGACACGTCAAAATCAGCGTAATCATTGTAGGAATTCCTGTCAAAACATGCAATAAACTGTATGAAACGGTTAATTTCTCACAGAAAATAATTACAGCACATGAAATGGGGGTATGCTGCTGTCTTGTCGCTGGACCCTGCATTTCCATCATTTTCCTCTCGTACGCAAGAAATATGCGTACGTTCTTCATGGATGACATAGCTGAAATGAGCGTAGGAATATTAGGGGTTCACAGGGAATGTACAAATCTATGAACTTAAAGTTAGAGTCTATAGTTTTGTGTTCAAGACAGAACAAGTAGACTACTCTAAGTATGCACAATAATGCAGGAATTCAGAGGCTTATTTTGAATTTTCCCTTGCATACTCTAGGTCAGGAATGCTAGCTGTTTGAATATCGTAAATGGTTTTACATGCATAGTTTTAAAAATAAAACGATAAAGGAAAAAAAGGGACATTCAAAGTTATCAATACCAATACCATACCTTGCACAGCTACCCTCACCAGAAAGCAGCAGATTGTCAGGCCAGGAGTTCTGGGAAACAAGTGCCCTGGCACTGCCATGTTAATATGAAAGAGAAATTAAAACAATAAGGGGGGCTAGATGAAAAGTTATGACACTGTCAGTATTCATCATAGTCTTTGACAGTGACAAGTAGGCTACGTTGGCACAGCAGTGCAGCACTGCACTGCACTGCAGGCATAGTCTATATCTAGATCTAACTTTAGTCCTAACTTTAGGCCTCATAAGCCGTGATTACAAACATCTTCCGACCTTATGAAAACACATAAAATGTTCAATGATCACGAGTAAATCCTGAGTAAATCCAGATAGATCTAGAGAGTAGAGTGAAGCGCGTCGATAAAGTAAACATTACTGCATACTGTGTGGCACTCACAGTATGGTCAATATGTACAATATTCTATGCTGCCTATATGTACAGTGCACTGTCCATCCCAAACTAATGTAAAATTCAGTTATGTGGTTTTGGTGCACTGTTCTATGTACATTGTTAGCAATTTATATGTCTTTGGGCATAAGCGTGTGCACAGATATTCAGATTCAAGCTTTAATTCATTTTTCGATACCGAATCATAATCATTTGAACATGGTGGAAGAAGCTCATCATTCAAACATATACTACATCAAAAGTTTGTTTTTTATAGAATAGTACCCAGAGTAATTCTACATGTAACTCTGATACATTCACTTAACTAAATTAAGAATAGGCACATTTCCCTAAGTTATAAGAATACAGCTATGAACTTCATGCATGCCTCAATTCAAAAATAAACAAGGGGGAATTTATCTTAAAACTCCTAAATTTCTGTCTTGTCGTACGACGCTGAATTTTGGTCGTTTTCCTCTTATACGAGAGAATTACATACGTTCTCCATGGACGAGATGTCAAAATGAGCAGGATCATTGTACGTCTAACATGTTGAAAATTTCAAAGAAATCTATCAAGCATTTTTTTAATTCATAATTAAAAATAATTTACAGCAGGGGAAGAGGGGTATGCTGCTGCAGCCCTCGTTCTGCCCCAGAGTTCTGGGGAAGGTAAGGGCTTCAGACAGGCATGAATGATAACCCATCCAACAAGCACAAATGCGACCAGAAAGATGGGATGACAGAGAGATAGAAGGAAAGAATAACAAATAAAAAGATAAAATCGGTTGATTCATGGAAAGATAGATGGAAAGATGGAATACGCATACGATCTTAGTGGATGACATGCCAAAATGAGCGTAATCATTGCAGGAATTCCTGTTAAAATATTCAATGAAATGTATTAAACAGTTGTTCATTTTTATAGAAAATAATTACAGCACAGGAAATTGGGGGGCATGCTGCTGTCATGTCGTAGGACTGTGAATTTCCGTCGCTTTGCTCTCTTACGCAAGAAATATGTGGACGTTCTTCGTGGATAACGTGCAACAATGCTGCAATGAGTAACTTGTAGTATACCTGCACATGAATTAAATTCAAGACTTTATTTCAGACTCGACTGCATGGCAGTCTCCCCCTATAGGTATACGCCATACATTATTACATAATCAAGATTTTCTTATTTCAAAAGGATATGCATGTGGATGATGTCATTAGTTAGGAATATAAAGATTTAGATCTCATTTCATGCTGTTGCCACCAATGAAAGTTCTGAATTGATATTTGGAACTTCATGGGATTCGAACCCATCCAACAAAGCACAAAATACGACCAGAAAGAAAGAAGGAAAGAATAACAAATAAAAGCATAGAATCGGTTGAAAGATGAATGGAAAGATAGATGGGAAGATGGAATACGCATACATCCTTATTGGATGACTTGTCAAAATAAGCGTAATCATTGTAGGAATTCCTATTAAAACATTCAATAAAATGTATGAAACGGTTGTTCATTTTTATAGAAAATAATTACAGCACAGGGAATTGGGGGGCATGGTGCTTTCTTGTCGTAGCACTCTGAGTTTCCGTCGTTTTTCATCTCATACTCCCAGTGCGATATATCTTCAGTACTCTGAAGCAGCAATTTTCTAGAACAAGAAAAAGAGGAAGAAATAAATTTATTACATTCTTCATGGACAAGGTGTCAAAATGAGTGGGATCATTGTCCAACTAACCTCTGAAAATTTCCAAGAAATTAATAAACGTTTTTCAATTGATAATGAAGAAAAGTTTTGCACAAGGGCAAGCTAGAGAGAGGTATGCCAAAGCAGCCATTGTCAGCCCCAGAGTTCTGGGGGAGATTAGAGCAAGATATAGCCTATGGTAGTTCAGGAGAGAGCCCTACATTATGCTTAATTTCTTTCATTAAATATCAAATTGTTTCAGGTGCAGCATATTTAACTATTATTCTAATCATATCAAAGCCTTTATATTTAACAAATACCTTTCTCTGAAAATAAACATGAATAATCTACATGTACTCAAGAACATGATCATGCACTGACAGTCCTATGGTGGAACGCTGAATTTGGGTTGTTTAACTCTTGTACGCAGGAAATAAACATAATTTTTTCCATGGATGACACCCCCAAATATGCATAATCATTGCAGAAACACCGGACTGAATATTAAAAAGAATACATTAATTGGTTATTAATTTCTCAAGGAAAATATAACAGTAAACAAAGGGGTAGGGGACTTGTTCTGCTGTCTAGTCGAACAACACTGAATTTCAATCGTTTTTTTCCTTGTGTGAGAGGAAAACATGGACGTTCGTCATGGACGAAGTGTCAAAATGAGTGGGACCATTGTCCGACTAACCTGTGAAAATTTCAAAGAAATTGATAAATGTACATGTATTTCAATTTATATTGAAGAAAAAGTTTTGCACAAGGGCAAGAGAGAGGTATGCCGCAGCAGTCACTGTCAGCCCCAGAGTTCTGGGGGAGATTAGGACAAGATATAGCCTATGGTAGGGCAAGAGAGAGCACTACATTATGCTTAATTTCTTTCATTAAACATCAAATTGTTTCAGGTGCAGCATAGTTAACTATTATTCTCATCATTTCAAAACCTTTATATCTAACAAATACCTTTATTTGAAAATAAACATGAATAATCTACATGTACTCACCATGATCACTGACAGTCCTATGGTGGAACACTGAATTTGGGTTGTTTACCTCTTGTACGCAGGAAATAAACGTAATTTTCTCCATGGATGACGTACACCCTCAAACATGCGTAATCACTGCAGAAACACCTGACTGAATATTAGAAAGAATATATTAATTGGTTATTAATTTTTCAAGGAAAATATAACAGCAAACAAAGGGGTAGGGGACTTGTTCTGCCGTCTTGTCGAACGACACTGAATTTCGATCATTTTTTCCTTGTGTGAGAGGAAAACATGTATGATTTGGTGCCCCATGTCTGCGCATATAGATCTATGCGTAACTGTGCGATTCTAACATCACAAAAGACGCAATGAACACAATCATCTTCATATCAATTTTAGTGATATGTATCAGCGAAAAAATGAGGAAAAACTGGTGAAGAACGTCTATTTTATGCATTTTTACTCACATGCCTTGAAAATGCAGTTTCATGCAAAATATCCCGAACTGCGTGTTAAGTGAATGAGTGCGCAGACAAGGGAACCTTCCCTTTTTTAGTGTCAAAATGACAGTGTTGCCTATTCTTGTGAAAAGGAAATTGTTCTTATTGGAATTTTAATCAGATTTTCGGCACAGTTACACTCTAGGATATGAGGATTAAAATGAGGTCAGTCATTAGAGGAATACCAAAGGAAAAGCTTGTCAATTTCAACTGAAATGTTAGGTGCACAGACAAGGGGCTCCCCATCAAACGTTCTTCATGGACAAATTGTCAAAATGAGTGGGATCATTGTCCGACTAACCTGTGATTCGTGTTAAAATTTCAAAATGAGACTGAGAGGAATCAGTTTAGCAATACCTATATAAAACGTCAGTGAAATACATCGAACATTTCTTTTTAATTATACTAGTCCAACATAAGTTCAGCTGGGAAAATGAGTGGTACTGGTAGACAATATTATGCTGCCATTGCCACAGAGCCGGATTTCAGCCCCAGAGTTCTGGGGACGATGAGGGTTAACGTGTCGGTAGATTTCTAGCCCTTATTATAGTTTAATTTTTTCCTCTAATCATGAAATCTCTTCTCGCATCTGTAACATACACAGCTTAAATTCAAAATAAATATGACGTGCATATTTGACAGTAACACATAAATCAAAATTTAATAAATAATATTTACCTTGTCTGTGTTAGCTTTCTCAAATTCACGATGTTATTCTTAGGGGTTAGAGGCCGAGCGCGAGGGCGCTACGTAACGCTAGAATGCAGCGCCGTGAGCGCGATGTCATTAAACACCCTCGTTTTGGTGCAATTATTTTTTATCTTTGAAAACGACAACGAGGTAGAAAAAATATCGTTATTTTGTCAATAATCAATTTTATAGGATGCCCCAAAGATATGAAGGAGAGTACTAATTTCTGGACGTACTCGTTATAACCAGTTTTTCGGTTCTTTATGCATTATCCTGCAATTACTGATTAAAGATGACTTATAAACACGAAAAATCAATCAAAAGTGATTTTTTTTTGTTTTTTTCTTATATTTCCATTATTAAACAACGATATTTTAAATCCTTTCATACAGTAATTTCTGATTTATCTATCATCATATTCCATTAGTAAATTTTTAAAATACACATCTCTGTTTTAAAAAATAAACAAAACTTTGAAAAGGTACAACAAAGGCGAATTTGAGGTACATTGTCTATTTTGGGGTACTAAAAGGTCTTTTTTGTGGTACACGACAGTCCCATGTACCCCAAAAAGGACATGTACCTCAAAATAGACTTATGTACCCCAAATTAGACTTGTACCTCAAAAAAGACTTCATAGTACCACAAAATAGACTAATGTACCTCAAAAAGGACACAATGTACCTCAAAAGAGACCTAATTGTACCATAAAAAGGACCTCCGTAACCCCGAGAAAAGACCTTCATGTACCCGAATTTAGACTCATGTACCCCAAAAAGGACCTTTATGTACCCCAAAAAGGACATGTACCCGAAAATGGCCAGGTACATAAATGTCCTTTTTGGGGTACAGTCTTTTTTGGGGTACAAAGAGGTCTTTTTTGAGGTACACGGAGGTCCTTTTCCTGAAATAAATATAGCCCTAACCCTCTAACCCTAACCCTAACCCTAACCCCTAACCCTAACCCTAACCCCTAACCCTAACCCTACCCCTAACACCCTAACCCTAACCCTAACCCTAACCCCAACCCCAACCCTAAACCCAACCCTAACCCCAACCCATAACCCATAACCCTAACCCCTAACCCACCAACCCTAACCCCAATCTACTAATCCTGCATTTTAAAGGGAAATCCAACCTTCATAGCAAGTTGCTTTGAAAGAAAGAGGAAAATTCAGAGAAGCAGATTGGTGAAAGTTTGAACGAAATCGGACAAGCAATAAGAAAGTTATGAATTTTTGAAAGTTGTAATCACTATACATATGGGAATTTCAAATTGGCCGAATAGGTAATGTCACTGTGATGTAGCTGTGGACAACTCCCCCATTCGCTCCAACACACAAAATGACTAAAATGTCACTTTTTTTCAAAATGTAATACTCAGTAGGATCTCTTTCTTTCATGAGGACCTATAACAATATGCTGTCTCCAATATATTTTGAGTACTGCCCCAAGGGTAAAAGCGCCTCAAAGAAAACCGCAAATTAATGATATTTTTGTGTACGACAAATGGGAGAGTTGTCCACAAACTTGTCACAATTGAATCACCAAATTGCCAATTTGAGATTCCCATAGATGTAGTGATCTCATTTTTCAAACATCCATAACTTTCTTATTCCTTGTCCGATTTCTTTCAAACTTTCACCTTCCAGTTTTTCTTATTTTTCTGCTTTCACACAAATCATCTCATTACCAAGGTTGGATTGCCCTTTAATTGCTAGTTGATTATCATGCCCTTACTTCAATACTAGGGACTATTCAGTATCGAATAATTTTATCCAATACTCGCTTTAAGCCCCTTTTTTTGACACTGATTATTAGCCTTCATGACTGGAAAGACTTATATCTCCGAAAGACAATTAAAGCTCTTTTGGACAATCTTAATTGATTTTTTTCGAATGAAGTACAATTAAAGGAATACTCGAAAGCAAAATTATCGTATTTTTTCGAAACGCTCTTATATTATTATTTTCCTTGTTGATGAGATATCATTACTCGATATTCACTGGATAATCACCATGACCCTATTTACTTATTGATATATCTGAATATGCATTTATTTTGAAGATACCCATTCATATTGATTCCATGAATGTAACATATATGTTTACTTCTAAACCTTATATTACCAGGTAGCTGGTGCATATATAGGATAGGGGCCCCAAATACGGCCTAAATAATGTTCTTGATATCCTCTACACAGTAAAAACGATGTTTAAAACATTCTCAGTTAAAAATTAAAGAACCTGTTTAATATTTAAACAAATTGTTTACAATATGCACTGTACAACGGGTTGTTCAGTTCATATCGTTTGAATTTTGCATTTTTAAACAGCGTTTTCTCTTTGTACACCATGGTGAAATTTGCAGACAGGCATGACCCTGGTTTAGCAAGTTATTAACCACCGAAAAGAGCAAAGCAGGGGTAAAATTCGTCAACCCCCCCTCCCCCCAATAAAAAAACAAAACAAACAAAAACAAAAACAAAAACAACAACCACCAACAACACGATATTGGAAAGCGTTAACAGTGTTTTAATGAATCTTTTTGTGAGATTGGCGCCATCAATTTGTGGCCCAAATACCACAAAATTGTGGTGCTAGATTCAGACCCTAAAGGGCTGGTCACATAAATTTGTGCAATAAGGATAACAATATCTATTTTTATTCTTGACAAATCACGCAAGCATTGTTAATGAGGAAAATGAATAGGAATTCTTTGCAGCTTCTTTGATACATGGTAATGAACCTCTTTCACTGGTTTTTATCGTCTTGTTGGAACCGCTCTGCCACCAATTTTTTCTTTCTTTTTGGACAGAGCTCGCAGATATTTTTTGAGAGCTAATCGTTTTTGCCCCGTCAAGGTTACATTTAATAGTCCAGAAAAAAACATGTGGGCAGTGTCCGTGCTCGATTGACAGGAACCCACCTATTTTATCGGTGAGGTGTGACCACTTTTATCGACATCATTATAAGTACATTTTATATACATAAAAATTATCGTCATCGTTATCGGAAAAAGCCCTTAACCTTAACCATAAAACAAATGCAGTAAGATCTGATGAAACTTGCAGATCCTTAGTAAGTACTAAGTAGAAAGTCTCAACAAAAAGGTAATTTTGTGACTGATTGTGTCAAAATGAACTTTTACACACAACTTTAATCCCTTTTTTTTGTCAGAAAGTTCAATAACTATGTATTATCTCTTTGATTTAAAGGGATTCGATAACTTTGTGGAAGCTTCATTTAATAAATTGTTGAATTTTGATATCTGTCTTGTATAATGATGTTCAGAAGTATAAATAAATAGCCAGGCATGAAAAGGTTTTCAAATATATAATGCTGTTATGATATCTATGACTGAATACTCCCATTTACGAAAGCGTATGGCCATACGCTTTAGTCTAACACTGAGTCTATGGGGGGGGGGGGGAATGAGTCTGGCATTTCCAGTCACTTGCATGTGTTTACTTTTGTGAAGCACATGATGATTGAAGTGCATTTTCCCCCCTGGGCTTCATTTTTACACCATACTACATACACTGATAGCATGTGAAACCAGGCAGCTCAGATTTTATCAAGCCTCTACAAAGTATACCAAATCACTTTAATGTATACTTTTCAATTTTAAGTTTGAATATGATTAAATTGTTGTTCATGGTGTTTCATACACTGCACACAAATCTGCAATTCAGCCAGTTGGCTTCAAATGATTTTTTGATAAACCATTACCATTACCATTACCACCATTTATTTCATCATTTTGCCATAATCTAGTCATACTCAAGTTCTAACTATTTGGTAGGGTAGATGGCGTGAATAAAACATATTTAAGAATAAGAAAAACAAAACAAAACACACACACACACAGACACATACACACATAATAAACAAGTACCCATGATTCGATATTAATATAGCAATTTTTAATTCGCAAACAGGGAAAACACATTACAGATATCTGAAAGGTAGCTTTGATTCGTTACGCTTTTGATGCCCTACAAATTATAGAGTTGTGTGTGCAGGTCTAAGAGCCACATAGGCCTGTATTACCAGCTACAAATAATAATGAAATAAGCCGAGGCACTAGGCCAACTGGCCTGAGAAAAGTTGTTCCAATGTAGTAATATAAACTAGTATGAATGAAATATTAAGCATGAGTCTATTTGGGGGTAAAAATGATAGATGTTAAACTGCTCCTGTTTCTGCAGCGTCTTTTTCATTTTAGAATATGATAATATCTACAAAATCAGGAAATCATAATCCCCTTTTATGGGTTGGTTTGTTTTGTTTAGTTTTAGTTCTATTTATTTTTTGTTTTTGTTTAGAATTCTGTGAAAAGTGTAAAACTAATAGTGAGTTTCGCATTTTTTATTCTTTCCATGTGGAATAATACAATAGATTGCTCTGAAAATGCCCTCATATTCAAAATATGACAACAAATACGCTAAACCTTTAGACCAATTTTGCTGTCAGGTGTGCGTGTAGTCCCATATAGGCTTTGAAGATTGCAGTGTTCTCTAACTCTTATTTGATTTAAATTTTTAAAGTGAATTTCACAACACTAAGTTGATTCCAAATCCTCAGAATACACTATCACCATTCTTTTCTACATAACCAACCTTCAATTTCCAGTAACTTCTAAACGGTTTCTGTTATAATGCAATCACGTGATTTTTTTTTTCCTATAGCTTGCTCTCTGAAAGAAAATGTATCGATGTGAGTTTTTATTATTCTGTCTTATAGAAATAAAGGATGTATTTATAGCAAAATGTATAAAGAAGAGAAACGATGCAACACCATTTTGACAAATGTGACCTGGGCCCTCTTGCATAAAAAGTTGCGATTAAACGCAACTCAAAAATTAAACGCAACTTGATTTTCAACCAATCAGGATCGCGTATTTGGGACTTGCGTTAAATTTTTTGAGTTGCGTTTAATCGCAACTTTTTATGCAAGAGGGCCCAGGCACGACAAAACCATACCAAAATGAGACAAAACCACAAAAAAGTGGCCAGATATGAATTTTTAGACAAGGCATGATTCTGAAAGAGAGGATTCTCAGCTTTAAAATGATACATAACTCATTATCATTGGATGTACCTAACCCATATGAAGAAAGAGTATAATGCCCGGTCCTAAAGAGTGTTACTTATGAGAAATAAGGGTTTAAAGTTATCAGTCTATTGAAGGACTCTGACTCGCCAGGTATCATGCAAAGGTGACAAAAGGAGAATTAGAGCTAAATAAACAAATTTTTATGATGGAATTATCAGATTTTCCTAAAACTTGGCATACTAAGCACATCCTGCTCATTATGTTGGACAAGTACCTAGTTGGTACCCTGTTGTAAGGCTACAATCAAAATGAGACAAGTATTCAGGGTTATAAACACACACAAAAAACTAATACCACAAAATCCAGAGAAGACAAACATAGGTCGGCTGAAAAACTGTCCAAAATACCACTATTATATTGTTTGGTGCCTCCAAGGTATTTATGAAATACAACGAAAATGATAAGACCATGCTGAGCAAAACATCTTTATTGAGCTAGTTTATAACTGAAAATCACACAATGCGACTTTTTTTTGTAGTTGTGTAGTTTTGTGTAGTGGTATTATAACGTCTACACACAATTATTCGGAAAAAGAGGAAATTAGGTCCCAAAGAAAAATAAAAGGAAAACAAAAATATTCTTACAGGGAAATGAAACCCTGGAGAAAAATCAATTTCACTAAGTGCCCACATTCAATGAAAATTCGCTCACAGCCAAACAAATGCACTTATTTCAGTATCTTAAAACTTATTGTAACTAGTTTTAGTTACAGGGTTTATGAAACAGGGGCCTGGGGTATTAACGTTAATATATATCACAAAACTGCGCAATTAACACCATGCAAAAGGAATAGCCAATGAATTATTTATACATTATCCATGTATGCTCCACTATCACTTCAATATGCTATTACATCTACACTGCTAACTTACCTCTAAACACTGACCAGTATGAAAATGAAGGAAAGTTATTGTAACACGGTTAAAAAAAAAAAATGCATTTGATGTTATAAATGCTTTCTAAAGTGCAGTTTTGTTTTTTGAAACTCCATGAATTAAAACGTGCAAGAAGAAAAGAGATTCAAATCCTTTTAGTAATACAAATTATCACAATATGTACAACATTTGCACACAAGATTTATTATGATGAATCAACCTTTCATTCGCCACAAGTATTTGTCTGAAGGACTTCGTCGGAAGGGGTAGTTGTCCGGAGAATAGTGGAGAGGGTAATCGCGGTTATTAATACCTTTGTATGTATACTACATTTCTTACAATCATTTCCGAGTAAGGTCAAAATTCCAATTATAAAATAATGAAAATCATTTAACATTAACGCATGATTATTGAATTTCACATCAATATTTTATGACAATATTTTGAAAATACATGTCTATTTAAAATATGACATATAAGATTCCTTTAAATTGTATGCCTATCAATTTCTGTAGAGGCAAATTCTTGGCTAAAATATAAAATGACCATGGCCTCTTTGCATCATCAAAGTGAGAAGTGGTAAATTTGCCCTCTCAAGTATGAACAAATGCTTTAAGCTAAACATCCATATTATCATTCGATTTTTCATCACTTCCAGATAATGTAAATGCATTTTTATTATCATTGGAGGATTATTTTTAGGTCTTTAAATACATGTAACTTTCCACACTTATAGAGAAAAGGTAGTAGTTTAAAGAAATATAGATGTTTGGTCTTAGGAGACGAGAAATATGGGGCCACTTTAATCTCCTATGTCTTAAAGGGCAAAATACAGTACTATTCATTCATGATAATAGCAGTCAGCAGTCATACCCAATTACATGTGAGCTTCTGGTCGAGATCAGAATCTCAATACATAGTGAGCTTTTTGGATTTATACACATGGAAAAAGTGGGATTCCGATCTCCATTCAAATATCCTATATTTTAATCCCTCTAACTGCTCTAGGTGCAAATGCCCCTATATTCAATAAAATTGTTGGAACAGTGAGACAATACATGGGGGAAATTGTATCTTTAGTTCTCATATGTTTCGTTTTCAAGAACAGAAAACCCAATTATAATCGCATAACCATCATAGAGAATGCGAGGTTCCCAAAACATAAAAAGTCATTGACATTAGAAGACATGGGCAAAAAGGAAAACAGAACAACCAGATATAATGAAAAGAAAAAGAAAAACTATTAAAAAATTCAAGGATGCATTAATTACATAAAGGTCTCAAAGTTCTTTTCAACCAGTCCCTGTGACATCGTGTTCGTAGTATCTGCTGCTGATAGGGACATGTTTTTAGAAGAGCTATGGGTACCACTCGATGAGGTGGTATCTTTTCTCTTGACAGTATCGAGACAGGTCAGTCCCCACTGCTTACGTATCATTGGTTTACGAACACAGTAGAGCAGGAAGATGAAGAGTCCTTGAAAGGAGTTCAGTACAATGAAGATGGGCTCAACCACCTGTGACAAGACAGAATAAATTAATTATTACAAAATATGGCGGTTTAAACATATCTTTATAATCAGTTTTTTTTAGAAACCTTTTACCGTTTACAGGTGACCGTTTACAGGTGGCCGTTTACACACCACGAACCGTCCTCTTTAGCCAAATTTGTATTTTTTTTCATTTTTCACTTTTTTTTTGGTTGCATTTTTCATATATACTCATGGTTATCTTGCATCTGTGCAAGTTTCAGAATCTGAAAATACGTGTTTAAGTAATAATGACATAACTGTAAAGCGTCCTCTCATCAATAAATGAGATTTATCTGCAAATTTGGTATCATTTTAAGCAAAACATTTTAAACTTTCAAAAACCGTCCGAAGTTTTGTAAAAAAATCATGACTTATTTTACGTACTTATTATAGTCATTTCATCAAAAAACTTTTTTCGATGTTAATTTCCTGTGTTAAACGGGATTCGACAGGGTGTATGGAGTTTTTCCATATTTTCAGCTACCTTTCTTTGAATTTGTACACGTTCTGATGGGGGCGCAAATGAGAGCGGACCATAGAGTTAGGTATGCAACTCTATGGAGCGGACGGTTCGTGGTGAAATAGCGAAGCGCGTTCGCGCATTTCACATTTTCCACAAACGGTCCTCCCTGTTTGTAAGTCTTTAGAGACAAAAGTATTCCATGGATATGGAAGAATCGATGCTGAGTGAGAACAAATATGTTATGGAATACTCTAATCACATTGATTATATTTATCATCCCCAATAGTGTTTGAAAACTCGAATTAGATCATCGATGTCTGTAAATCACGATTTCTCAAAAGAGTTTTTTCCGCTTTCATTCAATTTGTACACTGTGGGGTTGCGCGCAAGGAGAGCGGACGGTTCGTGGTGAAATAGCGAAGCGCGTTCGCGCATTTTACATTTTCCACAAACGGTCCTCCCTTTTTGTAAGTCTTTAGAGACAAAAGTATTCCATGGATATGGAAAAATCGATGCTGAGTGAGAACAAATATGTTATGGAATACTCTAATCACATTGGTTATATTTATCATCCACTAAAACTGTTTGAAAACTCGAATTAAAACATCGATGTCCGTAAATCACGATTGCTCAAAAGAGTTTTTTTTCCCCGCTTTCATTCAATTTGTACACTGGGGTTGCGCGCAAGGAGAGCGGACGATTCGTAGTGAAATAGCGAAGCGCGATCGCGCATTTCATCTTTTCCACGAACCGTCCTCCCTGTTTACAAACCAATTGTAGCTAAAATACCCCGTCTGAAAAAAATTCTATACATACTATATAAACCTTTAAAACCTATGCTATCAGGCATTTCCATTTATTTTCAAGATCAACTTCTTTAAGATGCATGAAAATGTCAGTTTCAAAAAGTCCTTTTCCTCGTTAAAAGCTTTTTCTGCAAAACCGAGTTTCGCCTCGAAACGCGCAGAGAGGACGGTTCGTGGTGCCGGCGACGATTTCGTTCCTTGTCAAAGTAGCAATTAGATTTTCACAATTTGCTACAATTCCACTGTTTAACAGTAATTGCTTATTTTATGCTTATTCTATTTCATACTGCACCTGACTGAATTCTCGGATCATCAAAAAGTATCCTGTGATCCATGTAAGACCAAGCAGAAGGAGGATACAGATTGCATTTTGGACTCGTTCGATATTCTCTCGACGTTCTACCTTGGCCTCTCTCTTTACCCGACCAGCGACATTCGAAGATTTCTTCAGTTGACGGACGACGAGGGCAAAGATGACGACGTTAAAGATGAGGATCAATGTCATGGGAATAAGGAGACCACCGATCTGAGACCACAGTTGGAGAAAACATCTGGAGATAATTGTATAACACAGAATATGAGGAAATCTAAGATAATATCCTTAAAACAACTAATAAATAGGGTCATCTGGAAAACAAGGCTCACCTCCCTAAACCAATTCCGAAACCAAAACATTTGTTAAATTTTATCAAAATTAGTTTATTCAGTTCCTATCACAATATAAATGTTATGATTCTGTAAAGTCCAATGAACTATGGGCGCAAATCCAGGGGGGGGGGGCAGGGGGACATGTTCCCCCACCTTTTTGAAGATAGGCGAATGTCCCCCCCCCCCTCCCACTCACACCTTTTTGAATAACTTTATTTATTTATTTTTTTTTTTTGCTTGTCAGAGATTTTGGAGGAAAACTAAACCCCCAAAATGTGATAACTTTGCTTTTCTTTTTATTTTTTTGGTTGTCAGAATTTTTTTAAAGACATTTCGGACAGGTACAAAAGTTAAATCATGTGGTGTCCCCCCCCCGAATTTAAAAATGGATTTGCGCCACTGTATTGAACCATACATATGCATATCTTTTGCGGGATTCTTAGAAAAAAAAAATAACATGTCTTATTCAGTAATTAAGGGTACTAAGACAAAAACCTTTTTTCCCAAGGCAGTTCGCGATAATATTGATATCTGAAGGCAATACTTCGGTGAATACAAAAGTAACCAAAGCATTGATTTCACTTATATTCTTATCAAAATATGACGTTACGAGCAGGGGATTTCGTTATAAATGTAATATTTGGAAAACCGTCACATTGTATTTTTGATGACAAAAAAGAGAGAAAAAAAGAAAAAAATAAAAAGTCCTTTTTGCTCGGCCATTTCTATAGATCGCTAAATTTAAGTCAGCCCTCGGCATATGCCCCTGTAAACATTTATATAATATTGAATGGCCTTGAGTGGGATACAAGGATATATCGCACGAGCTATGAGCATATTTCACGAGTCGGCACGACGAGTGAAATATTTTCAAAGCGAGTACGATATATCCTTGTGTCCCACGAAAGAAAAGCCATTCAATATTATTATTATTAATTGTATGATACCTAGTTCCTCAATTTTCACCATTACATGTCCTTATGTTTTTGTATTGACTTCGACATAAAAAACAGGTAGGAAAACATTTTTGTCCTTACCCAAGCATTTTGCAAAAGCTGCGCGCATACACCCATTGTCTTAACCTTTGCGTATTTAAGCGCGTATTCACTTTTTTACGCGTCACACGCACCCCAAACTATGAGAAATGGAGATTTATAAAACGGGTTCAAGAATGTAGCCATCCTGATTGGTCAAATAACACCACGTGACCGTGCAAAAAACAAGTACTAACGCACGGCGAGGGGACTAACGCACGGCTAATCCGGATCAAACACTAAGATTGTAAGAAAACACTAAGATTGTAGACCCGTTTTATAAAGCTTTTAATACATGGTTGTGAGTTCGTGCGTTAGTGCGATCCAGCAACACGCAGGGTTTTATCGTGGTGTCTAACACACTCGGCTACGCCTCGTGCGTTAGTACACCACGATAAAAACCTTTGTGTTGCCAGATCGCACTAACGCACTCCCAACCATGCATTAATAGTATAATATTGCACGGTCATCCGGGTACTTTTACACAAACCATGAGATATTGTTTTAAAATTGCACGGTCATCCGGGAACTTTTGCGCAAACCATGAGATACGCCAATTTTTCTGGTCGCCTGAAAACCCTTCATACAAATAATAATTATCTATATTTTTTGCTCTGATTTTGGTTTTGACATCAGATACAGTTGTTTTTTAACCTTACTACTCACAGATCTTCGTCCGCGTATTTGTCCCCGGCAGTGACTCCAGTTACAATGACAATCAGTGCAGGAACACCTAACATTGGAAAAACAAAATAGGAATACAATACAAAATTCTCTACGGTTTATCATCAATCACAACAAAAAAATTATACGCTTTAAATCTAATCACAAGAGTTGGAAACCGAAACAGGTATTATCAGTGACTGAATACCCTCATTAAAATGACAAAAAATACAAGTACATTGAATTGTTACCTCAATACAACGGGCGGAAAACTTGGAAATGGTGCTTGATTGCCTAAACGTTGAGATGATGTGGGGGGGGGGGGGAGGAATAAGATGCCATCACACATCCATACTAACAATATTTATGTAATATTGGATGGCCTTGAGGGGCATATCAGAATATAATTCCCGCAACAGAATCATATTGCCACAAGTCAAAGACGAGAGCAATATGTTAAAAAAAATGATAGTAATAATAATAAAAAAATAATAAATAAAAAATAATGGCAAAATTTTTCAATTTTCCTCGAAAGTTGAGCCAGCTAGCATTATTATTATTATTATTATTACTATTGTTATTATTATTATTATTAGTAGTAGTAGTAGTAGTAGTAGGAGTATTAGCAGCAAAAGAATTGCTATTACTATTACTATTACTATTATTATTATTATTACTATCATTATTATTATTATTATTATTATTATTATTATTATTATTATTATTATTATCATCACTACGTATCCGGACACGTACCCCCTGGACAACCACGCCCCGGATAACCACTTCTAGGACAACTACCCCTAGGGCTACCACTCTCTAGGACGACTACACCCTCCGGGACAATTACCCTCTAGGATGATTACCCCCCAGCGAACTACCCCCCTAGGGCAACCACCCTCTAGGAGAAATACCCCCCCCCCCTCCCCCCGGGCAAATACCCCCCCCCCCCTGACAACTACCCCCTAGGGCAACCACCCTCTAGGACAACTCCCCTCCCCCGGACAACTACCCCCTAGACAACCACCCTCTAGGGCAAGTACCCCTGGGACAACTACCCCCAGACAAGTACCCCCTAGGTCAATCACCCTCTGGGACATCTCCTTGACAACTACCACCCAAGGTAACTACCACCGAAATAACTACCCCCGGACAATTACGACTTAGGGTATCAATCGTAACAACCAACATACTCTCACCAATGGCATGTAGGTCAACTATCCCTCAAAACAGTTTTTTTTTTCAAAGGTAACGTTCGGTGAAGTTCTACGATATTCAATAATACCAACTGGGAAGGGTATCAGAGGTTGCTCTCCCAAAGTAAGATCTTCCGGAAATTTTGGGGTTATAACCAAGGGTTTGGGCGAGTATAAGTAGGCCTACGCATTTTCACGAAAAATAAATCCAATATCTTGCTGTGTTTCCTATTGAAAATACGAACTTAAAATAACAATCTACAACGGTCTGCGAGTAAAATTCAGACAGAATCTATGGGCTTGTACTAAACAGTCGGGTCGCGGCGTGTCGCTGCGCGGCTCGCTTAGTAGAAAAAATTTCCAACATTTTTTAGGAATTTTTTGTATGGTATCTTTTTTTTTTTGAGCTGCGAAAAAAACAAGAGGATTTTTTTTTTTCCCCCCGAACAATTTTCAGGAATTTATGTATGATTTGTGTGTGTGTGTGTGTGTGTGTTATTTTTGTATGTTATGCTATGTAAACTGAAAATTTAAAATGATCCTGTTTGTTTTAATTTTGAATCAATAAATGAATGTGAATTTGAATTTGAATTTGAAATTTAAATTTGTTTACTTGCAGAAAAAAGAATGGGATGCCTTCGACGTCAATAGATCTAGATTCTCAAGATGTCAGTAAACGTAACAAAACTAAATTAAATTGATGCTTACCTGTCACCATCTTCCCATGAGCTTAAAGTCATTGTGATACATGTACTTTTGCATGAAAAGCTAAGCGTATTATTTGTACATCATACTACACCACTGTACTACACACATTATTCAGAGGCGCAGCATAGCACACGAGCTTCACGAAAAACGTAAACACAGCTGAATAAGCGCGCGAAGAACTAGGCGTAGCGCGGGAAAGTGACCTCACTGCGTTTTCAATCCGACATTTTTTCCAAAGATCAACAAAAACAACAATTAATCGATTACGTAAGTGATTAATTGATCAGTTAATTAATTAATCCATCAATCGATTCATTCATTGGATAATTAGTCCAAAAATTAATTCATGCTGCGATCAGGTCACCTTTTTCTTTTTAAAGTTAAATATTTCATACAAAATTACTAAGATAAATTTTTGACATAACAAAATTACAAGTTTCATACATAAAATGGGGTATCTACGGGGGGCAAAGGGGGCGGGGGGCAAAGGGGGCACGTGGCCCGGGCGGCACTTGAAGGGGCGCAAAAAAACGCAATAGAGAGAAAGTAAAGGGGGAGAAATACTAGAAAATTAATGGTCTTTGAGTTTGAAGGTTATTTGCGCCCCATTCAAGGACAAAATGTGTAAAATATGGTGTTTTTATAAGGTTTGAAATGCGAAAAATTTGTAAAGCGCGGTCGTTTTGCTCCCTCGCATAATTATGTTCTGGATCTGGCTATTTCGTGCCCCCAATGGCGCTTTAAAGTTACACCAAAATTGATTCTAGTTGTTTTGCCCCCCCCCCCCACACCATAAAGCAGGAGCTTATTAAATTTTGTGCCCCCAGACGGGACATAAGTCCATAAAAAGCACTTTCAAAGTATAAAACATTTGAAAGAAATCATAAATTTGCCTATCAGTTGCCGTGGCTGAATTCCACAAATAGGGCCTGTATTTCCTCAGGATTTCATTCATTTCGCGCCCCCAAAATAGGAATGTTCAAAATTTAAAAAGAAATCTATTGCTAGGTCAGTGACAGCCTTGGATTTTTTTCTAAGGTTAAAATACATAAACACAGCAAAACATACAAAAATAACAAAAAACAAAAAACAAAACAAAACACACAAAAAGAATCATACATAAAATTCCTGAAAAATGTTCTGGGGGGGGGGGGGGATTCCTTTTTTTTTTCGCTGCTCAAAAAAAAAAGAAAGATACCATACAAAAAATTCATTTAAAATGTTGGAAAATTTCTACCCAAGAGAGTTGATATTGCACATGGGAATATCTGCCTTCATGCATTGGAGAAATCTAAAAAAACAACATTTTTACAATTAAGAGTACTAGTAACTCGGGGCGGGCACCATCGTATTCAATGTGCTGTTAGTGGTACTTCCATTTCGGCCAGCGAGCGTAGCGAGCAAGCAAAAAAAAAAAAAAAAAAAAAAGACACATCAAAAAACGCCTTTAAAAAAAATGATAGTTAGTATACATAAATCTTTTTTTTAATGTGATAAACTAAGTTTAATTGTTAGAGATTGGAGTAGGAACAATTAAGCGAGCAAGCATGAGCGAAAACAAGCACTTCTCTTTTAATAAAATTTGGTATATTATCTGGGTTTTATTGTTGCAGAAATTGTGCTAAAGGCCATATTAATTCTAATTTGGCGAGCGAGCGTAGCAAACGACACAATCTTGTTCGATGTGATGTTAAGTCCATTTTGGGGTACTTTTCCTAGAGGGTGGTTATCCTGGGGGTAGTTGTCCGGGGGTATTTAGTTTTCCTAGAGGGTGGTTGCCCAGGGGGTAGTTGTCTGGGGGTATTTGTCCAGGGGTAGTAGAGGGTGGTGGTCCTAGGGGGAAGTTGTCTGGGGGTAGTTGTCCGGGGGTAGTTGTCCTAGAGGGTGGTTGTCCTAGGGGGTAGTGGTCTGGGGGTAGTTGTCCGGGGGGTAGTTGTCCTAGAGGGTGGTTATCCGGCTGATGGTTGTCCAGGGGATAGGTGTCCTGGAACCTCATTATTAATGTGGCTGCTGTTTTTTGTTGTTCCTCTTAGTCAGCAATGTAATCTGAGCCGAGCAATTATGACGTAAACGAGGTGCCTGAAAATGACTGTTCCATTCAGTCCACAGGCTTATCTGCTACTCATGCCTCGATTTACATCTGCAGTGTCATTATTATTATTAGGTGGTCTGTCGTAGACAGATCACCTCTTAATTTCGTCAGAATTTTCTTTATTTTTATTTATTTTTAATTTTCTCCCACTTTCTTGTTACCATGATTCCTCTAAAGCGGCCAAGCCAATTTTCATCAAATTTTCGTCAGATATCAGGCTCTATGAGATCAAGTTCCCGTAACTTTTTCAAGGTCATCAGGTCATCGTGACGTCATCCAGGCGCCATTTTGTGAAATCACATTAACGATCATATCTTCATAACGAGTCATCAAAAATGAACCATATTTAACACACATAAACTTCCGGTCAAGGGTCAATGTAACATGTTAGCAAAATATGCGCGCGCATTATGACGTGCACGTACGCGCGCGTCAAAATTTAAAAATGCTCAAAATCATCTCAAATTCATTTTGCACACGTTTGAGGCCATTATAAGCATTTCAAAATTTTCCGTGCGTGCACGCCCGCGCGCGCGTTATGCGCGCGCACAGCGCGTACGGAATGTAAAAACGCCGTTTTTTCGTATGGTTTGGATTCCTGACACTATTCTTGACAATTTCCAACTATTTCCAGTCATTCTCGACCTTCCACAATGCCACACGCGCGCATCAAAGTTTAAAATTCGTGCGCGCGTCAATGGGCAATATAATGTAAAAAGTGGTAAAAACATGTCTATATAAAATCCGCCATAGCTCGTCAGAATGTGTGGCTACCCCCCATTTTTTTTACATTTTCTGAAAGCCTATGAGTTGTAGATTGTAATTCATGAAAAAAATTTGGGGGTCAATCGATCGGAACGTCGTCACATTTGCATATGAACTCAAAAATTCGATTTTGAAAAAATGACGTTATAAATTTTGTATTCATTTGACAATATTTCACTCATAGTCAATTTTCATCCAATTTTCGATATGTTGTAGCTGAGACAATTCTCTACAAAATCAGTTACCACGATTTTTCATTTTGACAAAGGCATCATGGCGTATTTTTGCGATTAAAGGAGGCATGTCAATTTTTCTCATTTTGCGTGTATTCTCTATGGGACATGACTTTTTCTCAAATCTTGATTCTACATTCCCGTCTTCTTTGAGCAGTATCTTTGTAATTTCTGCTCGATTTTCTTCCAAATTTTAGTATGTTATAGCTGAGACTATAAGCTTTTACAAGTGTGCCCTCCAATTTTTGATCAGATGTCGGGATCATGCCCATTTTTTAAGTACAAAATGTCATTTGAGAATCCCGTTTTTCGTCTACGTGTTATCTCTATTGGAAAACTTTTGGTCCATTGGTAAAGCACTTGCCTCCCATCCCGCCGACCCAGGTTCGAATCCCGGTGGGTCCATTTTTTTTTGAAATTTTTTTTTCTTCTTTTTGCCTCATATTTTACCATTTGCTTCGACTACTGTAACATATATAATCACAAACAATGTAATAAACTTTTTTATTTTGCGTGTTATGCCTAATTGAATGTAGTTTGTGTACAACCCTATGCAAAATCTGATTGCCTGTCGTGTATTAAACCTATGGGTTTAATATCCCATGTATAATGCAATATGAAATTGCCCGATTTTCTTTGACGCAAGTCTCCATCCATTTTCAACATAATCAGGAATATTATCTTGCACAAATATTATAACATCTTAGCAATTTTACCAACGGGTAGACAGACCACCTAATTCGTCTTCAGTGACGAATTAAAGTTCTAGTTTATTTTTAATTTTCTCCCACTTTCTTGTTACCATGATTCCTCTAAATCGGCCAAGCCAATTTTCATCAAATTTTCGTCAGATATCAGGCTCTATGAGATCAAGTTCCCGTAACTTTTTCAAGGTCATCAGGTCATCGTGACGTCATCCAGGCGCCATTTTGTGAAATCACATTATCGATCATATCTTCATAACAAGTCATCAAAAATGAACCATATTTAACACACATAAACTTCAGATCAAGGGTCAATGTAACATGTCAGCAAAATCCGCGCGCACGTCATGACGCGCACGTACGCGCGCGTCAAAATTTAGAAATGCTCAAAATCACTTTTTGATCAAAGGAGAGTACGGTTCAGGACATTTTAAGCATTTCAAAATTTTCCGTCCGTGCGCGTCCGCGCGCGCGTTATGTGCGCGCGCAGCTCGTACAGAACGTAAAAACGCCGTTTTTTCGCATGGTTTGTATTCCTGACACTATTCTTGACAATTTCCAACTATTTACAGTCATTCTCGACATTCCATAATGCCACACGCGCGCGTCAAACTTTCAAATTCGTGCGCGCGTCAATGGGCAATATAATGTAAAAAGTGCTAAAAACATGCCTATCTAGAATCCGCCATAGCTTGTCAGAAAGCGTGGAGACCCCCCATTTTTTTTACATTTTCTGAAAGCCTATGAGTTGTAGATTGGAATTCATGAAAAAAATTTGGGGGTCGAAGGATCGGAACGTCGTCACATTTGCATATGAACTCAAAAATTCGATTTTGAAAAAATGACGTCATAATTTTTGTATTCATTTGACAATATTTCAGTAATAGATTGTCGATTTTCTTCCAAATTTTGATATGTTGTAGCTGAGACAATTTCTCTACAAGATCAGTCACCACGATTTTTCATTTTGACAAAGGCATCATGGCGTATTTTTGCGATTAAAGGAGGCATGTCAATTTTTCTCATTTTGCGTGTATTCTCTATGGGAGATGACTTTTTCTCAAATCTTGATTCTACATTCCCGTCTTCTTTGAGCAGTATCTTTGTAATTTCTGCTCGATTTTCTTCCAAATTTTAATATGTTATAGCTGAGACTATAAGCTTTCACAAATGTGCTCTCCAATTTTTGATCAGATGTCGGGATCATGCCCGTTTTTTAAGTACAAAATGTGATTTGAGAATCCCGTTTTTCGTCTACGTGTTATCTCTATTGGAAAACTTTTGGTCCATTGGTAAAGCACTTGCCTCCCATCCCGCCGACCCAGGTTCGAATCCCGGTGGGTCCATTTTTTTTGGAATTTTTTTTTTCTTCCTTTTGCCTGATATTTTACCATTTGCTTCGACTACTGTAACATATAAAATCACAAACAATGTAATAAACTTTTTTATTTTGCGTGTTATGCCTAATAGAATGTAGTTTGTGTACAACCCTATGCAAAATCTGATTGCCTGTCGTGTATTAAACCTATGGGTTTAATATCCCATGTATAATGCAATATGAAATTGCCCGATTTTCTTTGACGCAAGTCTCCATCCATTTTCAACATAATCAGGAATATTATCTTGCACAAATATTATCACATCTTAGCAATTTTACCAACGGGTAGACAGACCACCTAATTCGTCTTCAGTGACGAATTAAAGTTCTAGTTATTATTATATTTATTATTATTTTTATTATTTTTATTACTATTATGTTTGTGATAAATGTAATATGTATTTATATGCTTTAAGTATGTTTGGCAACCGAAAATATAGTTCAGATTGCATGGCAGTCTGATCCTATTTATTCCGGATATTCAGCAAATATTTTTTTCTAAAACAATAAGCAAAAAAAAAAAAAAAAAAAAAAAAAAAAGATTATGACCCCAAATGCAATCAATTTATTTCTCGTGAACTACATGCAAGACGCTATTTATGAGGTCTTGATGCGGAATCTGATGGTTCACTTCAATAGGTCTAAAACTGCAGGAAACTTTTGATCGTGATTATCTAAGTTTTTAACATATTTCAGGACATGATATTATATTCCCCACTATAGTTGATTCCCATCATGCTAGTCATGATTGGGAAGTTGAAGCTTTGAGGGACATAAGTGAAAAAAAAAAAGATGAGTCTGCATATATTACTTTGTAACATAATAACTATTTTTCAACTATTGGAAAATCCTTACGTGATACATTAACTATTAGTCAAAAAGAGAAACACTCTCTGAACATTTATCCTAACTCAACCCCTTTTGTATTCAGGGATGTATTAGCTACTAAGATTGAAAATATAGTACGAGCTCTTCCGATAGATAAGGCGACTGGCCCGGATAATTTACCAGCAAAGCTTCTTAGACCTGTAGCTTCCATTATTGCCTCCCCGTTAACACATATTCTTAATCAGTCTCTGCGTATTGGTACTATACCTAGTCAATGGAAATGCGCAAGAGTCACTCCAATTTATAAAGGAGGTGATAAAAGTTGTATGGAAAATTATCGCCCAATTTCCGTCATTCCTATTTTAGCTAAAGTTATGGAAAAGGTCTATAATCAACTATCTCAGTATTTAACGGAGGACAATATATTATCTGATTGTCAGTCGGGGTTTAGGCCCATGTATTCCACACAAACTGCTCTTCTTAATGTAACTGACAAATGCTGAAATCAATCGATAGTGGAAACATTGTTGGTCTAGTTATGATCGACCTTAAAAAGGCTTTCGATAGCGTTGACAATTGCATCCTATTGGAAAAAATTAGAAATGTATAGCTTTTGTAAACCCGCACAGAAATGGTTTAAAAACTACTTTGATGATAGGAAACAATTCACTTTTGTAAGTGGTTATATATCTGATAAAAAAAACATGTAACATGTGGAGTCCCCCAGGGCTCTTTGCTAGGCCCCTGTTGTTCTTTCTCTTTGTAAATGACATGCCAAGCATTGTAAAAAGTTGTGAGTTATCATTATACGCTGATGATACGTGTCTCTTTATCTCATCAAAAGATCCAAGGGAAATCGTAAAAAAGAACAAATGAAGACTCATCAATCCTGTCAAGTTGGTTAAAAGAAAATAAGCTTATGGTAAACCCAAAGAAATGTGAAGTAATGTTTAACGGTACACATCAACGTTTGAAGAGAGTGCATAGTATAATTGATGATTGCCATATGTGACCAGGCACCACAAAACCACCAAAAAGTCTCATTGTGTGATTTTCAGTGAAAGCTCAGTAAAGGTGTTTTTGGTCAGCATGGTCAAATATCAGTTTTTGGTATTTCCTGAAAGAGTATACTTTTTTCTAAGTGATTAAAAAATTTGGAGGCACCAAACAATCTAAAAGTGGTATTTTGGACAGTTTTTTAGCAGACCTATGTTTGTCTTCTCTGGATTTTGTGGTATTAGGTTTCTTTGTTTACGACCCTTAAAACTTGTCTAATTTCGATCTTCTCTAATTTCACAACAGAAAAACCTCTTGTATTGATACTTGTCCAACATAATAACCAGGGTGTGCCTAATTAGTATGGAAAGTTTTAGGAGAATAATCCCTTCATATAAATTTCTATTGAGTTCTAATCCTGGTGACACGGCATTTACTCCTACATTTGCTCCTCTGTCTATATCTCGAAAGGTCAAAGGTTAAGGTCAAGGTCATGATTTGTTTTTTGTTTTTGTTATTTGTTAAGGACAATGTGAAGATTAGGATTAGGGTTAGGGTTAGGTTAGGTTTAGGTTTAGGATTAACATGGCAAAGTTAGACCGGAGCAATTGTAGCAGGAGCAAATGTCATGAAACCCTAATCCTCCTTTTGTCACCTTTGCCTAATACCTGGCAAGTCAGAGCGCTTCAATAATAGACTGCAAACTTTAAACCCATATTTCTCATAAGTAACACTCTGGGGGACTAAGTATTCTACTCTTTCTTCAGTGGGTTAGGAACATCCAATGCAAATGAGTTATATATTATTTTAAAGCTAAGAATCTCCTCTTTCAGAATCAGACTCTAACTAAAAGTTCATATCTGGCGACTGTTTGGTGGTTCTGTGGTGCCTGGTCACATATTTACATCGATGGCAATGAAATTAAAAAAAGTTGAGTACTGTAAGTACCTAGTTGTCGTTATTGACCAAAATCTGTCTTGGAATAATCAAGATTATATTTTTTAAAAAATATTAAATGTATATACCCTCTCAGAAGACTCCGTCCTTATATCTACCAGGACACTGCTCTATTATTTTATAAATCAATGATCCAAAGTAACTTTGATTATTGTAATGCCGTCTGGACAAATTCTTCTAGATCATATCTTAATCAACTCCAAAAACTCCAAAACAGATCGCTTCGTATCGTTATGAATGTGGAGTATATGTTTCCCTCAAATTCTTTGTACCGTACTCTTAAATTAGATCGGCTGTATGTACTATGGTCAAAACTTTTAGCATGCACTATGTACCGATCTATTCATAAACTATGCCCGCCCCTACCTCAGTAATACCTTTTGTTTCCGTGAAACCATTCATTGTACTAGATCCGGCCCTAGGAAACTATGGCTCATACAGCCAAAGACAAATTACGGTAAAAGGTCCCTTGCATATCGCGGGGCCAAGATCTGGAATGAGTTTGATCATCCTTCCTCCACACTAACATCAACTGAAACTTTTAAACTCCACCTAAACAACAACCACAATACATTAAACCCAAACTGAGTATATAGATATATAGATTTTTTTTCTCTCTCTCTCTCATCCACTTTTCTCTTATTCTTAAGATTTTGTCTGTATTGTTTTTGTTGTGTTCTTGTTTGACGCTTTACATTCACCATGTATAATTTCATATGTATTTTTGTTTTGTTTTAATATTGTTTTTTACTTTGTACATGGTACATGATTCATATTTTTATGACTGCCTGTTATAAGTATATTTGTTTCTTCATATGTTCTTTTTTATTTTTTGGCTTGGACCCCTTTGAAAAACAGCTATTAGCTGACAAGGGTAATCCAACCCATGAGTGGAGAATATATAAATCAAATAAATCAAATCAAATCAACAATATCATCATGAACAACCTTTCTACTGTTTCTTCCTATTAATCCATATGTTCCTATTCAACCCGTTTCACGTTATACGAATATTTACAGAAGACTCCGTGGTAATGTATCATTACCAGTGCCTCTTCTTCTCCAATCTAAATCATTTCAAGGCAATAACACTAGTACTGGTAAAGCTTTCGTTGATAAAATCGATATCAAATCTTTAAAATATCAGAACATATCGCTACAAAATCTAAATAAGTAAACTGGGATAAACGACTTTACTTTAAACAATAAGGATAATTTTGTACCCCAAGCAACAGCACCAGCTTTCAACATGAATCGTTGAATGTAGGTATCAAAGATCTTGACGATAATGAGATAAGTGTTGTACCCCTCGACACCCATCCACGCCATCGAAGATAGGACAAAGTAATGGACGAGAGCCGTGATGAACCTGCATGGACCTGCCTTGACCTTGGTGGCTTCACATTGACGTTTGGCGGTGTCCAAGGACATCATTACAATGAAGGATACGTAGAGACTCAGCAAAGTCAGACACAGGCAAATGAATATCTGGTTGGTCTGCTTTTCCCTCAGAACTCTTCAATGAAAAGAGGGTACATTAAATATATTATGTTAAATGGAATCTTTTTCAGTGTAGTATATAATGTTACCTGTTACTGATAGTATTCTGATGTTGGGGATTACCGGTAAAGGCAGTACCAAAATACTTCCTCATATCATCATTACTTATTCATCAAACAGACCGACATTCATGAGTGCTGCACGTGCTTGGTAAATTTGTTTAACCTTAAAACAAATTAGAGTAAAGATATTAGTATAATTATGCTACGATCCAGGCTATTACTCCTACCGAAAGAGTTCTGCCCAGAACTTAACATATTACAAATATTACAAACATATTTACAAAATATTGTTTTCAGTAGTGAAAGGGTATTCATAATCTGAATTTGCTAATATAATCTAATAGAGGGTTATGTGAAGGAAAACCTTCGATCTCCAGATACATTACTCTCTCACCTGTTTGATATGTAAGTTGCCAGCGTAACAAGCAGGCTGAGTATTGAAATACAACATCCAATGTAGGTTAGAACTTCGTGGGTCTGCTCATATGGCCGATCTTCTCTGTGAATATCCTACAAAAGAGTACAGTCATCATAAATGTCGCTGTTCAACTAAATTACATCAAAAACCAATAACAGTTTACAGTGGAGGACTAGCTTGTCGATAGTCCGTCTCTAATTTTACGTTTAATTTGATGTTAGTCCATCGACTAGCTTTACATAAGCCATTAGCTGAGCCTGCTGGACGAACTCGAAGACACTTGCTAGACAAGTTATTGACAGGTTATTAAGATCAGTTCTCATTATACCAGTCTGGACAAACATACAACGTCATCTGGAAAAGATATACATGAAAAAAAAAAGATCTTACCATTAGGACAGCAAAGTTGGTGAGATGGTGACATCCACATATGATTTCCTCATTGACATCGGAAGGAGGATGACAGGTTTTGTCATCATGTAATCTAATTCCTGAAGTCGATAGGAGCTGACACCCATCTTGAGACCAGTCATCAGTGACATCATTCCAGAATGAACATTTAGGATTCGTGTGGTCAGACTTGTAAGGATATTCAAAAATAGAGTGAAAATTTTGAAATGAGCTGAATTTGAGTTTTTTTCCTAAATTGAATTGAATTTATTTTCCATCTCAAAGGGAACAACATAAAACAAAACAACTGGACATTGAGATATACATACTGAAAAACCTTTAATACAGCAAGAAAGGCATTTCCTTGCTTTTAAAAAATGGCCTTATTGTCATGAACTTACGGAATAGCTTAAGACTAAAAATCAAAATAATAATAGATAATACATTTAGATAAAAATTCATTGCGGAATATGATAAAAGGCTTCGAATAAAATGTTACGCACTAAACATATCCAAAATAAATCATCAACAAATTATGTGATTCACATTTCCTGCATTACTCTAGTTTTAAACCTGCGATTGAAGATGTGGAGTGTTTTTTGCTTCTTTAATATAATTGGGTATTATGATCCATAACAAGGGCCCATTACAATTCATTATGACTGCATGGAACTGTCTCATTGCATCATGTTTTAACTACATGTCAATACCTTTACCTGTAGATTCCCAAAGAATGGGAAAGTGTGAAATTATACGGGAATAAAAGACTAGAAATAAGACATGAAGAGGATGACAGAATGTACATTAATGCATTAATCCACCAAACGCTTCCCACTATACACTTACAGTACCTAAAGACATCTTCATCATTAGGAATTCACAAATACGTATGCATTAGGAAATGAAATTTCTTCAATGCCTACCTCTATTGGTGTAAAAGTGAAATTGATGGGTTCGGTAAGATTTTCTATTTTTCCATCACCGATACTCAGTGATATTACAGGTGTGTTTGCAGTTCTGTTTGTTCCTGCACTCGTGTTCTGCAATGATTTTGAAATGAAGAGGGCTGGTGTTGAAAAGACACTGAAAATCACACGGACGAAGCTGCTGCCAGTACTACCATTCACTCCAGATACCGATATAGAGATGGAAGCCAAGGGTGGTATGTTGACAGCAGCGATGGTATCTTGTTTGGTATCTTCAGCATCATTATCATTTGAAGTTTGGATGGTAGTGTTAGACTTTGTCAGATCAGAACGACTGTTCCCAGCCACTGAAAGGACTAGACCTTTTTCGATGTCATTCTTAGGTACACTTTGGACCTGACAAGTTCAGAATCAAAGAAACAAAACGGTTTAAACAAGCATGAACAATTTATAGTCATAGTACGTTCAGTGGAAGCACAGACAAAAAAAAGTTTATTTTCCCTATGTATCATTTGCAGATACACATTACCATAAACATCAAGATATAGATTTCCCTTTCAGCACTGAGAAAGGGTTTCCAAATTTGGCTTTAATTGGACACACACACACACACACACACACACAAGTGAATAGCTGAATCTCTTCATACTTGATTTTGAGCAGGGGGCGGTTGGGAAATGTCATACCTCAATTATTTTTTGTCACATTTGCGATTTTAAAGGGGAAGTCCACCTTGGTATTAAGTTTGTTTTTTTATATAATCAGAACAATCAAATAAACAGATCAGTAAAAGTTTGAGCACAATCCGCTGAAAAATAAGTAATTTATGAATGTTATAGTTGTAATGGATCAAAAACAAATTGGCATCTCTGTGACTTGTCTTGCGAGGTTCTCAGTCTACTCTTTGTTTTGAAATTTAAAAAGATAATACATTTTTAGTCTCCGAAGAAAATATTCAATTATACATGAACCTTAAATAATATAATTGCATTTAACAAATATTATTCCATCATAAAAAAGTAAGAAAATTGAAATTCATGAAATTTTCAGTAGCGAGGAAATGGGAGAGGACCCCCCCCCAAAAAAAAAAAAAAAAAAAAAACAACAAACAAACAACCCCCCCCCTCTAAAAAAAAAAAAAAAAAAAAAAACCAACATATAAAAAAAACAAATACAAAGTTGCCCATAAGTGTCTGATTGATTACAGCTTCAAATAATCAAAACTTTCTTATTTTATTCCCAATTTGCTCAAACTTTCACCGATCTGTTTCGCTCAATGTTTCTGCTTTTATAAAAATAAACCAAATGTCACGATGGACTCCCCTTTAAGAGACTTCGACAAATAGCAAAAGAACAGCAACAACAAAAATAACAAAATGACAGTCTCGGGGGGGGGGCACTCAGGTATATTGGTGTACACATGCGTGTCCATGGATTTAAAAAAAAAAATGCCCCCTAAACTAGCTTCATACTTTGGTGAAAAAACACCCCTTAACATGGATTTCGCGTGCCTTTTTTCGTAAAAATTACCCCTTAACGAGGATTTCGCGTGTTTTTTCATAATAATTACCCCCTAAACAGGTTTGATTGAAATATTACCCCCTAAACAAGTTTGTCTTAAATATTATTCCCTAAACAAGATTAACTTAACCAACATAAAAAATACACCACTTGAATTCAAGATCACCTTTTGCAAACTGACATATTCTTCACTTTTGGTAGATAAATTCTTGACACAAGGCAAACAAAATAAACTGCACATATAGGAACTGCTGTTGGTTAAATTACAAATGTTATTATTTACTTCAGTTATGTAGGATAGGTTTCAAACTGTGTACTCCGTTAGGTTTAATACATGATCATCATTTGCTTACTTTTGAAAAAAAGAACAACTTCTGTAATTTACTTCCAGAGAAATAAACTGTATCGGCAAGAAATCCATGCACAATAATCACACACATAAAGCCATTTAACAACGCCTTAACAAGAGGTGCAAATTTGGCAGCTACTTCAGAAGAATACAGGGTGGCCCAAAACAAATGTTTTGTTCGTACCATTACCGCCGGAATAAAAATGACCCCCTAAACGCGTTTGGCCGCATTCCGTTCAGCACCCCCTTTTTGTTGAAAATCGGCGTTTTCGGACCCCTTAACACGTAACGCGCGTTACGCGTCCTGGATGAAAAAAGACCCCTTTTTACGCGTTTTTTGGACGCGCATGTGTACACCAATATACCTGAGTGCCCCCCCCCCCCCCCCGGGGGTGACAAGTGTCCACCGTCTGAGGATTTTTTTTTTTTTAATTGGCGTTTAATTTTAAAATGGTTTGTTGGGAACTTCTTGCCCATTTTGTCGGGAAATTTGATCTGATATTCCTCGCCCCATGCGAGGCGATTTCTTGTTCAGGCGGGGGGGGGGGGGGGGGGGGGGGACATGACTAGCCTTTATCATTTGTTGCTGTACAAACTTCAACATTTCCGAGGGGATGCCCCCGTCCCCCAGGATCTCAGCCCATCCCTCTCACCCTTCCCCGGTTAAAAGACGGAACAAATAGTGGATCTATATTCAGATAAATGTTGTACTAGTAAGAGGATAAAGAATATTAATTTTAAAAACACTATGATTATGTGTTTCTAATGTAACTCTGCCGCCTTCCATGAGAAACAATTTTTCCTGTCAGCGCATACTCTGATATGACATGGAATGTAAAGTCTCTACGAACCTCTCTTATGATATAAAATGCATATTCTCTACATACCTTTACCGCAACGTTCGGTTTTCGAATGCTTAATTTCGTATTGTTCTCCACTGGAATGCTCTTGATCTGCTTTTCAAAGAGGATAACGATTTTACTGATAGAGTTCGTTTCTTCCTCGGCCAATTCAAGCGTTTTTGTGTCGACCTGAGCGATGTTACTTACAATGGCGACAATGGATTCAGTAACCTGTTAATTAAGTAAGTACATTCAATTTACACATTCTGGAAGCAGCAGCATGTTACGTAACATCCAAACTTTTCAAACCTGTTTAGTTGGGAATACAAAGGGACAACTACAAATCAAAATGATAATATTGATAATAACAATAATAATAATAATAATAATAATAATAATAATAATAATAATAGCTTCTGATACAGTGCATATTACTTATAAACAGTCCCTTTATAACGTAATAAAAAAAAAAGAACAAAAAACCCCCCAAAACAAACAAACAACAACAAAAAAATCGTTGATAAGTAATCTTACAAAATAACTACAATTTTGAGAAGTTATCCCGTCAAAATAATGAAAATAGTATACGTAGCAAAGTGATTAATGAAATATATCTAAAGTAAGGATCAATAAGAATTTACACACAAAAAAGGAAAGGTATACCATATAACTCAGCGAGATTGAATTCAATTCAAGAAAATTTACATACACTATGTTATTACAATAATGTAAAATTAGCTTTATAATTAAGGTGACTGAAACGGACGAGTTTTTCAGGATTCTCTAGAACGATTGTACAGCAGAAGCGTTTCGAATGTTCAGTTGCGTACTGTTCCACACAGGGAAAAGGAAAGAATAATAATAATAATAATAGGTCCCTAATAATAATATACAACATTTATGAAGCGCTTAATACCATGTTTCTAAGCGCATAGAAAGTAAAAGAATGGAAAGAAGAGAGAAAAGAGAGAAGAACATAAATGAACAAGTACATACAAAAATGTTTTACAACTATTACTAATATAACTATCACTAATACTACTACTACTACTATTACTGATACGATTGCCTAAAGAGGTAAGTTTTAAGGAGTGATTTGAAGGAATCTGTGGTGGAGGCCAGTAGAATGTAAATAGGAAGACTGTTCTAGCGTTTGGGGGCAAGGGAAGAGAAGGCACGATCGCCATAACGAGTACTGGTATGGGGTCCGGGAGATAGCTGGAGTTTGGCAGTGGTGGCGGAACGGAGACGTTTAGTTGCTGAAGAGACAGATGCTGAACGGAGAGAAACAAGGTCTTAAAGGTAGTATGGAGCAAGGTTGTGATTGATTTTGTAGACTAGAAGAAGAAATTTGAAGATGATTCTTTCATGGATCTGGAGCCAGTGAAGGGATTGTAAGACAGGGGTGATGTGTTCTGACTTGTTATTACGGGTAACCAATCTAGCAGCAGTATTTTGTATTCTTTGAAGGGGTGCAATGTGGGAATGCGGAAGACCAGCAAGCAGACCATTGCAATAGTCCAAATGAGAAGAAATAAAGGCATGCATTAATCGTTCAGTAGCTGACGTATCAAGATATTTCCTTATCTTTCCAATTTAACTAACGCCCATGAAGCGCATCAACATATGTTTTTTATTTTTTGATTAAGGGTCAGGTTGTTGTCAATTGTGACCCCGAGGTATCGAACACCCTCCGAAACAGTAATGCTTCCTGATTCTAAATCCAGGCAGGGCAGACGGTCAGTATTACGAAACTTGGATGATACATGAAGCATTTCGGTTTTTATTTCATTGAGCTGAAGTTTATTTTCTAACGACCATTTCTTTACATCAATGATACAGGTGCAGAGTCTTTGTACGGCGTCTTCTCGATCAGATGAACTCATGATTAGGAATATTTGAGTTTTCGTCAGCATAGGTTGCATGTTGAATACCGCAGCGAGAACTAATAATTCTTCCCAAAGGATGCGGGACCCCATAAGGGTTGGAGAACGGTTTGGAACAGGAACCATTAACAATCACTTTCTGACTGCGTCCATCCAAATAGGATTCTATCCATTGGAGAACAGTTCCTGTGATACCGTAGTCAAACTCCAGACGATGAAGGAGACCACGATGATCTAGCGTATCAAACGCGGCAGAGTAGTCCAGAAGAAAAAGGACAGCTTCGCGACCCTTGTCCACAGCGCCGTTTCAGTAGAATGAAAGTGACGATAAGCCGATTTATTAGGCGGGAACATCCTCTTTTCATCTAGATAAGTCCTAAGCTGAGCTGCAACAAGTTTTTCAAGGACCTTGCTAAGGAATGGTAAATTAGCAGTGAGCCTGTAGTTCCTGAAGTCATTCCGTTCGAGACCAGGTTTCTTCAGTAGAGGTACAACATGGGCCGTTTTGAAAGGCTCAGGAACAGCACCAGATGATAAAGAAACTTTGATGATATGCGTTATGAGAGGTAGCCGTTCATCAAGGGACGCCTTTACCGTGCACAACCAGAAGAAGAATCATCAAAGGAAGACACAATTGAGCTGATCTTGTTCTCAAAAAACTCGCCAAAGTTCTTACTTAGGTCCTCATCAGAAGAGTGATCAGGAAATGTTGCAGCTCGATTGGGAGTATACAACTTCTCCACGATATTAAACAGCTGTTTAGTATTTGATTCAGCAATCTCGTCCTTCAGGTACTTAGATTTGGCTTCAAACAGGTTATTGTAGTAAGACTCACACTCCTGCTTATACAGTTGTTTATGGATACAAAGTCCAGATTTAGACCATGGGATGACTGCTGAAATTCTCACTTTTCGTGGTCCGTGATTTCGCCCCACCCAATTTCAAATTTCACCTTGTAAATGTTACTAAAAATACAAAAACACTAATGGCATATGTTGCCATTTGCAAAAAGTGCAACTTTGTTCAAAAATGATTATTTTGTAGCAAATTAACTGAGCTCCAAATCTTCTTGACCACATGGATTTCAGCCACAGAGTTTAGCACAGCATTCCCACCACATGGTATGTGCTGTGTGTGTCTATGAGAGTTTGTGTGCTGTGTGTTTGTGTGTATTATGTGTATAGTGTATAGGGAAGTGTCAGGCTCTTTCACTTACTTTGACCTGGCTCTAGAACAGCATGGCATGGCCAGTGCAAGCTGCAAGATAAAACCTTTGTTTTTTATCTTTTGATTTATGTAGATTGGGGAGCTTAAGTTTATTATAAAACAGAGGAGGGAAGAGAAAGGACTGAGCCTTTTATGAGGGGAAAAGTGAAAAATTGTTTGTCAACAGCTGTATTTTAGTGGCCAATATCAAAGACAATGCAGATAGTGTAGTCTGCTACGGATAATGTAGTCTGCTACCTATTGTGAACACACAGAGTAACTGCAATAGCAAGTTGTATTGTAAAGGATGAGGTAGTTTGCACTGTGTCGTGTTTAGTCAAGGGAAGATTCACAGCAAAGAATTCTTGTGCCTTATCGCTCATGAATAGGAAAATCTGCTACACATTAATTCAATCAGTGAAGAAAAAGTGAGAGTTGACGCCTCTGATATTCACACGAGATGAAAGAAACAAACAGCTTCATGTTACTCCGAAGTGACACATATGAGAAGTGAATGAGTTCAATTCTTTGGCAGTCATAAAGGCCAAGGCAAAATACGGAAAACTGTCAACAAGTTTAATGTGGACATTTGAAACACGAAACTCCTCTAAAATTCATTTTCCTAATCATGAGATGTGAGATGTTATTTTTCTGTGATGGTACAGAATGCAAGATTGTGCCTCATGTTGAGGACATCACATGCACACTGCTCGCAGCAGACACTTTGAGATTCAGCACTCTAAATTACCTGAGATAGATTTTGGTAGGTTTGCATGGATTTACATACATAAGCACTGATATTACAATTTATACATTTTATTTCTTGGAAATATTCATATATGGGTTATGCAATTGCAAATACTTCTTTAAAGACCTACTAATTTTTCAACTGCTATAGACTGAGTTTTATCCATTACAGAGTGGATTTTGCATGAATTTGCATAACTGGAATTTAACTATATCATGGTTTGGAAATTTCCTACTTGGCAACAATCACAGGCTTATAAACATTGCATTTTGCACCAAAAGTTACTCTTAGCATATTGCCTTTAAGGTGATTTGATAGTTAGTGTTTGCAGTTCAGTCAAATATACTGATTTGCATATTGATGCATAATTTACATAATTAGTCACCAATATCATAAAAGGTATACACAATTTTTGCTTAGAAATATTAAAAATTCAGATGATGCAGTCCGAAATAGTACTGAATACTAACTTTTGATTGATATGATACTGAGCTGTTCGGTGCAAGTACTACAGTATCAGGATACAGGAATTTTCAGTTGAGTAGCCACAATAACGGATTTGCATATTGATGCAGATTTGCATAATTAGGGCGTCAGTTTCACATAATTAAGAATAACTGTCATAAAATAATTACAGATGTTTTATGGCTTGGAAAATTCGCATTCAGATTCTTCATTCCAGATTATCCTTAAATACCATCTTTTGATTGAGAGCATACTGATCTTTGTGAATTATGGGATAAACAATATATTTTGCATAAATTTGCATAATTAGGCAACATTACAGTGGTAAATTGCCACTTCCAAGCTTCGCAACATTCATATTTAGATTAAGCACCTAAAGTTTAATCAAAATATCAGTATTCATGCAGTTTAATATAAACATTTGTCAGTATAAAAGAGCCAAAATAATGGATTTGCATACAAATGAATAATTTGTATAATTAAGCATCAATATTTCATAATTAGGAATCAGTGTCATAAAATACTAACACATTTACGGCTTGAATTATTCACATTTAGATTATACAGTCCAAATAATCCTTGGATATATCTTTACTGAGAACACACCGGTGTTTGTGAATTATTGTATAAGTAATGAATACTGCATAAATTTGCATAATTAGGCCACATTACAGTAATTAATTGCCATTTCCAAGATTTACAACATTCATATTTAGAGCAAGCACCCAAAGTTACCCTGAAATATCACCTTTCATGTGATTTGATATTAGCATTATTAGTTAAATAGCCCCCCAAATGGATTTCCATATTGACGCCTGATTTGCATAATTAGGCATCAATGTTAGAAAAAAATACACATATATGGTTAAGAAATATTCACATTCAGATGATGTAGTCCAGATTAGCCTGAAATACTATTTTTTTTAAATTAATGATACCAGTGTTTTGTGTATTGTAGTTAAACAATGAATTATGCATAAATTTGCATAATTAGACCTCATTAGAGTGATAACGTGCAAGTTTCAGGCTTGGCAACATTCATATTTGAATTCAGCACAAAAAAAGTACCTTTGTCCCCAACTTTTCAGGTGGGGCGAACAAGTGGACCACGAAAATGAAAAACGGAGCCTCTTTTTCCATGTCATCCCATGGTCTAATTTGACCATCCGACGCTCTGCACGACGTCTGCATCTCTTAGCCTCCTTCAGCTCTTCATTATACGATGGAGCATTCGGCTTAACTGTTACAACCTTGCTCTCAGCAGGACCATGCTTATTGAGAAGTTTAATCAAACTATCATTATACAGGTCTCCAGCCTCAGAAGAACAAGAGGGTAATGTAGACGCAATTGAAGAAGTCATGATGTCTTGCCTGAAAGAGCAGAGATATATGCTTCGAAGCTTCCTGTAGGTGACCCCTTTTCTTGGATTCTTAGGACCATCAGTGCTTATAGTTGTGATGACCGCAGAATGATCGGATGGTAGACCATACAAAAGGTGGACACAAGAAACTGTCATCAACTGTGTGCATGAAGGAGCTACAACATGGCTACACTTGACCAGTGTACACTTGAAACAGTACGAAAAAGTGGAAGGCTGGATCTTCTCAACGTTTAGTTAAAATCCACTTTTACGGGTCCAGAACAATTCCTGAGGCTACTCCAACAACACTGGTGATGTTTTAGTCCACAGAAAACACTTCAATCAGGCGAAAGAAAGGAGAGCAGTCAGAGGAGCTGCCTACAGGATGAGCACTCCAAGTAAGATTAATGACAACAATAATTAAATGATAACACAAATATGACATGGAGTACAACTTTCTACGGCCTGAATCTGTTAAAACCATTTTTTTCTTATGTTATCATTATGGCCTAGTAAAATAACCTAAGAAAACATTATTTCTTTAGTGCTGCATAGACATAGCACTGACTCTTCAGTTTTCACAGAGACCAATATTTGGTATACAATAGATTTTAAGAAAACATAAGGGATCTAATTTTTCATTTACGAAATCTGCCTTTATCACAAAATCCATTCACAATTTAGAAGTTTAATCCACCATGGGCATTATTTTAATGGAATTCCTGTCATATGACTCTTTAAAGATATGTTGAAAGGTGCTGTCTTAAAACCTTAAAGAAAAATAAAAATAGCTAAATATCATTCGAGAGAATTAAATTGACGTAGCTGGATACCTTTTCACTATAGGTTTCATTAACAACTTCATCGAGTTGTCTTGTTATGTTTGCAACTGAAGCAATGTCCTCAGATGTGATATCATCGGTGTTACTCGTAACCACAGAGACCTGCTCACTGACCTCATCTACATTCTCATCTGAAAGGGTTGCCTTAATAAGGAGAAAATGATATGATTGAAGTATAATGTAATATTTGCTTATCAGTCGGCCTTCATTTGCATTTGCATTTAATGATATTCGACCAGGTCTCATTTTGTCATTCAGTTAAGAATAGTAATACACACTTTGTTTTTTAAAAATAATATTATGCTACCTAGAGGACCAGTTGAGTACATGTTATAATATGGTGGAACCCGCTTTTTTGAAGGCCCGGGACAAAATCAGTCGCTCGCAAGGTACCCAGATACATTCTCCCTCCGACTCGAGAAGTTTATATCATATGCTAATTTATTAAATAATAATGATAACAATAATAATAATAATGGTGGCTTCTTGTATAGCTCTCAGGTCCGTCACGCTGTGACGCTAATGGCGCTTCAACATTATTACCCCGGTCATAGCCGAGTGGCCAAATATGTAGCGCTCTAGGATATAGGTTACCCATTTACACCTGGATGGAGAGTGGCAAAAGTGGATTAATGTCTTGTCAAAGGGCGTTAGCCCCGGGCTGGGATTCGAACTCTCAACCCTTTGATTGCGAGTCAAGTGAATGAACCACTATATTTCCAAAACTAACGGTGGCTGCTCTCTTTTCACCTCATTAATTTTTCGAATATAGTGTCGGTTCAGAAACATGAGAACTACATAACTAACATTAAACTAAATACCTTAAAGTTCAAGACTTAATGACTGAGGCTTTTGATCAAGAATAAGGCAGAATGAACAGTTCACAAATGAGTGGTCTTTTGATTTTGTGGTGACAATTAAAAAACTTTAACAGGGTTGAAATAGGTGTCACAAATATTAGAAAGTACCTCTGAAATCTCGCTTAGTAAATCGCTAACATTTCTGAATTCTCCACAGTTTCCTTTGGGAAGCCACATACTCTGTGAAATCAGATCACCAACGCATATGGCGCGCCCGATTGGTTTGTCAGCTGTTTAACAAATTTATAACAATAAGTTGATCAAATTAATACTCATAGAAATCTACATTTGATTTATTTAATGGGAAAGTGATTGATAAAAATTAAGTGAACAATTATGATCCAGAATTTAACGGGCATAATTATTAATTTAAAAAAAATATATTTATGTATTACAATCATGGAAAAAATGTTGCAATCATCTTTAAACTCTAATAACCATTCTTATTCTACCCGCTCATTTGCAGATGTTCATATCCCATATGCAAGAACTTCAGATTCCCCAAGAGCAATTTATTATGCAGGTCCTAAATTTTGGAATTCTTTACCGACTAGTCTCGAAAAGAATGCTCACTTAATGTTTTTTTTTTTTTTTTAAAGCAATGCACAGAAAGGCTTTTACACATTCGTATGTGAGTCACCTGTTTTATTCGTTAGTTTTTCTACAGTTCCTTTTATTTGTTTCTATGTAAAGTCATCTAGGTTATTATGTTTGTATGTTACACGTGTACGTCTACAATTGTGTAGGTTGGACTTCTTTTTAATAGTCACCATGCTCCTTCCTCGGTGACCCACACTTTTTTTCTTTTGTTGTAAAGGCAAGAATTACCTGTAGAACTCTTACAATAATGGGGTCGGATAGCCTAAATCCTTAAAGATCTTTGATCTCGATCCCCACACATTTGTGTCCCTTGCGATGCCTTACAATAATTATTAATGTACTTTTCTTATGTTTTCATATTTTATATATATTTTTGTATGTGTGATCATCATGTGCAATTATGCTCTTTTATGTTTTTATATTGATGAGTGAAATCAGAAGAATCTTGAATCTTGGAGATACAATAATAATGATTACAATAATTTTGTTTTCCCAGGGAAGCCTCATCAGCATCAGTGCTGTTCTTCCTGAGGGCCCTGCAATAATATCCCTGTAGCTACGAAAATCTTTAATCCTCAGATTTTTATCCGAACAAGTAAGCAAAATCCTCCTTGTGAGATTCAATGGGAAAGGGAATGTTAAGTTCATACATCTTCGGGAGTGGTCTGCTCTCTTACGTCCATCGATTACACTTCCATCGCATTTAAATTTCGACAGGGGAGGGGGGGGGGGGGAAGGGGATAATGACGTAGTCTGATTTACCGTTTGTTGTGTTGAATGGACATGATTCGTTTGAGTACTCCCAAGTTCCGTTCTCACCCTCTGGAAAACGGACGAGTCCAAAAAGCGGTGACTTCCAAGTTGCATTCCTGCAAATCGCTGGGGACCATGAGTATAAAAATGAAAAAAGGACAACAGTTATGATTAAAGATACAAAAGTATAATTTACATTTTCCTATTTTTACATACTTTCTTCTTGGGACGTTTTCAGTTAATCAAGACTGCTTGCAATCCCCCTTTCCTTAGTTGCAGTGCAGGTACAAATTAAGCTACACAGCTCTGCTCTATGAAGAGTCATGATGTTTTAGCCCCTTATGATGTTCTGCAGATACCATTTACTTATAACCTTGAAGGGTCGGTGAAAGATTACCTTGATTCAATAAGAATTTATTTCCAATCATTACCAGAGTTATGACTAGCTAAACACATGTCCTTACCAGTGTTTTCGATCTTCACCCCGCTTACATCAAGATAACCTGTCGAGTTTTCAGCCATACTGTAAAGAGCTTGACTGATAATATCTAGTTTCTTGAATGCGGACCGAATGGAGTCATTGATGTAGACATTCACGTCGGCAATTACGCCTCCCCGCCTGATGAGGGCAATGCATACCACAGAAGGAGTCAGGTCTTTATATGCTGTATTAATTTTAAGGCCTTCCTGAATCTTTATATAAAAAGAGAAGGGTAAAGTTATCATGATGCCATACCATTTTGTTTAATCTACTAAAATAACGGTGAATGAGAAAATCTGATATAAGCAATAAAAAAGCCCGGAAAACACCTCTGGAAAAATGAAATTTCCTTTATGTTTAGATTCTAAATCTAAATAATAAGAAGGTCCTTACTAAACAGGGGCTTGGTATATTTCTCACTAGATATATACATTTATTTATTCCTTTGAATTAATATGCCTTTTCAACAGAAAATTCTTTGAAGAAGGAAGCAATTAGAAATGGAAAAAACCCCTCAAATGTGTATGTTATAGTATAAAACTGTAAAGAGTTGAAAAATATTTCCCACCAACTTTCAAACTCCTACGAACGTCAGAGGAGGAGTTACCAGATGGGCCCCTCTCTCCTTATCAAATGGCGAAAAATATGACAAGACAGGAAAGACAGAACGCCAGGAATAGCATCGTGGAAAGATACTCACATGACCCCCTACCATACCTTCCCTCACTCTGTAACCTTGTTCTCTCAAACTTCATGCAGCTTATAATTCCCCCGCCCCCTCCACTCCAATGACGTAGACCCCTCCCCCCCCCCCTTTAGTAAGTATATTGATCCAATACATTGCCGCTATATGATGTGAAATTTTGTTCATATCTTTTATACTTCCAATATTTCCTACTTACATAGCTACTGATGTTCAGAGATATTTCGCTATAGAGGGTGGAAGTACGGTCAGATAGGTCATCATTCAAAGAGATATCGAATGTCATATTCAAAATTCGGATGTTGGTCAAATCTGTATAGGAAGAAACAACAAGACTTAGTCTAAGTACACTATGGTTTAGGCAGGATTGTATCCTCCCCCCCCCCCCCTCTCCAATTGCCTTTAGAATGACTTTTTCAAATTTTAATTGCATGAATGAAAGGAATGGAAACAAAAGATACTTGTTCGATACATATGGCAGGAAAAGTCAACCCAAAGAATTTAGAGAAAATGGTGTGTGCATACTATCGTCTGGAATGAAAAGAGGTTCCTTTCACACATGGGGTACGAAGATTGGTGGGGAGAAAACAGTCGCTAGACATAAAACTTATTTTACATCACCTTTAACGTAAATAGATGCCAACTTCGTATCGATAAATCGTCCATTTCCATGGCCTCGACAGGAGTAATATCCAATATCACTTGCGGAGACAGACTCTATGAATAAAATGCGCTGATTTGTCTTGTTGGGTAGAGGATGACCATCTTTGTACCACTGGTAGCGGTCAGCATTGTTGAAGCCGCAAGTCATCTTTACACTGGTGCCTATCTCCATCGTTTGATTTTTAGGATGAGTGGATACCTCTAAAGGACCTGTATTTCAAAACGTTTAATATCATAAATAATAAACAAATAATTAAATCATTTCATCTGGACTTACGAATTGTTTCTGAGAACGGTTTCACGTCCGATCCTGGACGCTTCATCAGCTCGTCTGATTTGGTGGCGGGAAAACGTCGTTGCCAATCGGTGCAGACGCCTGTCAGTGTTATTGTTCCGAGTAAGACGTCGAGGAATTCTCCGGATTATGGCGCTATAAACCCGGGAGAGGTTATGTCGCAGGCCCCCACCCTTATTGAGAGTAGAGTTCTCAGCGTTGACGTAGACAGCTTCACGGACCCCTCTCTCAAACCATCAAGATTCTTTGTCTAGAATGAGAACATCCTCTTTGAAGTCATGTTTGGATGTGTTCAGATGGGAGTAGACGAGCTGATGAAGCGTCCAGGATCGGACGTGAAACCGTTCTCAGAAATAATTCGTAAGTCCAGATGAAATGATTTAATTATTTGTTTATTATTTGAACTTTTGCCTGGATGGATCAGAACTTACATCATTTGTTTAATATCATAGTTCAGTGGCTTTAACACAGCCATGTAGAAACAAAGAGATCATGGACTTCGAAAACGACAGGTAAAGCGTACTATTGCCATTAGATTATGTCGAATGCATTCAACGTGATTGCATACATTTTTGGAATTAAAATGTACACCCACCTTTAAGCAATTTCTACCATCCAATTACTAAATGCGTTTACAGATACAATAACATTCCCAGAAATCTAGTTAAAGGGTCTCTGAGGCCCCCCCCCCTCCCCCAAAAAAATAGATAAATAAAAAATAAAAAATAAATGAATAAATACTTTGTATACAGTTAGAATGTATAAAATTAACCCCAAATAACTTTATCCGGCATTCTACAGGTTAGCGGTTAAGGAAACCCTGGATTTCCAGGGAAATCAAGGCCATGATCTCATTGAAGGGCAAACTCTTCAGGAAAGCTAAAAGGTCAAACACAGCAGAGGACTGGCTGTCCTTCAAGAATATCCGGAACAAGACAAAATATTCCATCATATATGCGTTTACAGATACAATAACATTCCCAGAAATCTAGTTAAAGGGTCTCTGAGGCCCCCCCCCCCTCCCCCCCCCCCCCAAAAAAAAATAAATAAATGAATAAATACTTTGTATACAGTTAGAATGTATAAAATTAACCCCAAATAACTTTACCCGGCATTCTACAGGTTAGCGGTTATGGAAACCCTGGATTTCCAGGGAAATCAAGGCCATGATCTCATTGAAGGGCAAACTCTTCAGAAAAGCTAAAAGGTCAAACACAGCAGAGGACTGGCTGTCCTTCAAGAATATCCGGAACAAGACAAAATATGCCATCAGATCCTCATACAGTCTTTATGTCAATGACCTCTTCTCTCTTCCTGATAATAAGAAGCGATTTTTCGCGTTCATCAGAGAGCGTAAAAGAAATCCTTTCTATGCGGTCGACGCCACCGTGTCCTATACAAAGGTTCCTTCTCGGAGTGGGCCCCTGTTTTGTCTGGGGTCCCCCAAGGGAGTGTCCTAGGTCCGCTTATGTTCAATTTGTTCATCAACGATATACCTGATAGCTTGGAATCACCATGTGCATTGCTCGCGGACGACACAGTCATCTATCGACCTATACGTGACATCACGGACTCTACAATATTTCAAAGTGATCTTAACAGGGTTTCGCTCTGGTGTGTTTCCAATGGAATGAAGCTAAATGTGAACAAAACCAAAGTTATGCGAATTTCATGTTCAAAGAAAAACGTCGCCGAGCCGGTATATCATTTGAATGGAGCTCTCATTGAGCCGGTCTTACATACAAAATATCTAGGGGTAATAATAAATACCAAGCTGTCTTGGGATGATCACGTTGATTACATTACCCGCAGAGCCAATAGATTGCTGGGCTTGATCACCTCCATGTCATCGGGTTTAGCCACTTCAGCTCTCCTGGCACTTTACAAATCTCTAGTATTACCGATACTAGAGTACGGCTTACCTGCGTGGAACCCTACTAATAGGAATCTTTGTGACAGACTGGAAAGTATACAGAGAAGAGCCACTCGTATCATCTTGAAACAGTGCAGGCAGCAGATGCCCTATCCTGAACGTCTAAGACTCCTGAACTGGGTTTCGCTAGAATCCCGCAGGAAATATTTACTAATTAACTTCGTTGCAAAAGCTCTCTACAGCATTGTCGAGAGCAGTGATATTTCTTCGACGATCAGAATAATAGAAAGGAGACAAGAAGATGTTAGGTTCCATCACCTGATGGCTCGTACGAAACGTTTAAGTGATTCCGCCATGTACATATTTCCTAGACTGTGGGACGAACTACCTAGGGACTTGCGCGTTGACTTTGTGCTTTCTAAATTTCAGACCTGGCAACACAGGCTGAAAAGTCATATCTTTTTCGATTAACCTTTTTGCTTTTTTTTTTTTTTTTTTTTTTGAAGTTTTTTTTATAAATTTAAGAGAGGTTAATGTTATAATTTCGGTATGTTTTGGAATCATTCACTCGTCTACCTCTCTACCATGTCTATTACATTCTTGAGCCGTAACTATAAATTTGATTTTATCATTGTCATGTCCCGGGTGTCTTTTTTTTTTTTTCTTTCTTTCTTTTTCAATTATTTAAACATCTTCTGGACCTCTCCTTGTAATTTTTTTGTGTAATACAAAATTTGAAATATGTTTTCTTAACTTCTATTTACCGGTCAACCTATATCATAAATTATTGTCAGCGTGCTACTCTATATATGTACATGTTCTCATATTTTGTTCTTTTCTCAGTTTATACTCAATGGTTTTAGTTTACCTCCTTGACATATTATGCAATAGTTTTTTAAGACAGAATTAATCCCTCAGTTTCATGTTCAGTATCATGTCATGACCTAGTGTCATTTTTTATATTAGTTTGATTTTCTCATTATGCTTTGTTTTCTTTTGTTTCGTTGTTTAGTTGTTTTGTTTAAGAAATGTTATATATTTTATTACCTTCATGCTTTATTTTGCAGGTCTTCTGGGTGCACCAGTTGGTCGGGAAGAGGGACCATTACGGTTACAGTGATTAAGTTTGCTTTCCTCTTCCCCGGCAGCCAACTGATGTACTCAGAAGACCTCCAGTAAGAGTATGCATTTATGATTGATGTTTTTTGACGCCTTTTTACATATATGTATATACATTGTTATATTTGTGTGAATTGCCGAATAAATAATAATAATAATAAAGGAGTTTGAAGAAAATAAAGGACAGCGTTAACGATCGACGCGCGGAACTCAATTCGAGTTGAGTTCCGCGCGAGCAGTTTTCTATGCTTGTGCGGTTTTTTTTTAATGCGTGCACGTTCGGCGAACGCCAAGACGCGATAGTGGAATTATTGCGATCGCATTATCGCTTTGTCGTCTGCTATGTGCAGCGCCGGGGCTGACAAACACTCGAAATTTGATTTGGGGCGGAACTTACGGATAATATTCTACCCTAATGAAACAACAAATGAATGAAGGATACAACGCAAAATGTTTTTATCGAGTCAAAATTTGATTTGGGGCGTAAATTACGGGGATTCTATACCCCAAATAAATCAACAAATAATCAAGTATTCAACACAAAACGTTTATGTCGAATGTAAAATTGGGTTGGCGCATAAATTACAAAGAATCTACTGACCAAATGAAACAACAAATGAATTAGAACTAAGACGCAAAATACATGTATCGAATCGAAAATTGATTTGGCGCTTTGCTTAGGGATAATATACAACCAAAATAAAACATCAAATGAATGAAGGATACAACGCAATTTTTTTTTATCGAATTGGAAATTGATTTCGCGTAACTTTGGGATAATATACAACCCATATAAAATATTAAATGAATGAAGTATACAACGCAAAATATTTTTAACGAAATGAAAGTTATAAGTTGGCGCGTAATTTATGGAGAATCTACAACCCATACAGAACAACAGATGAATCAAGTATTCAACACAAAACGTTTAAATCGAATAGAAATTTGGTTTGGCGCATAAATTACAAAACAGACCAAATTAAACAACAAATAAATTGAACTATTTCGTAAAATTAACTTATCGAATCGAAAATTGACAGTTTTTTTTGGTGTTTTTGTTTTGTAGAAGACGTTCCTGAATCGATATATCGATAGGTGAGATATCGTGACCGATGGACTAGTCTTTGCTCAAGTCTTTTTTATATTGATATTTTGGGGTATTTTATTTTTAAAAATCAGTATCTCCTGTATGCTGTCACCGTTTAATGTCGTGTTAAGTTTTCCGGGGTTGATTTTGTGTAAGCTAACTATACACAAATTATTTTTTCAGGCCTTGTACCCTTTAAGGGCAACTAGTATGACTTTTAAGGTAATATTCTACTGGTCATGTCATTTTTGCAATCAACCATTCAGAAGACTGAACGATACATTTATAATAAGCCAGTTCGTAATTAATACATGGTACAAAATGACGCCGAAATGACCCTATTTTTACGCGCACAAGCATCTGGTTTAGTGGACGCGCTACTTGTTTAACACGTGAAATCATACTGGTGAACACACTTTGAAAGCATATATATAAGGTCAATTTTACTCGGTAAAAAGGACCTTTATCTGCACATGCGCAAATCATAATTATGAAATGGCTTATACGAAGAAATGATATGATATAGAAGACTCACCAGGAGGCTGACGGATTACATCACAGTTAGTTCCCTCGTATTGACCAGAGCAGTCACATTGGTATTGTCCAGATCCTATATAGCTGCATTGACCATTGATGCATAAGTTACTAACCACGCAAGGATCTGCAGATTTTGTAAATAAGAAAAAGAGGGGGGGGGGGGAGAGAGATTGTCATGGAATTAAACATAGGCATACGGCAGGGGATCGGCATGAAGAAGGAGAATGTAAAGGAGGGGCTGCAGCCCCCCCCCCCCCAGGAATTCTTAAAGGGACTACCAATATTCGGTCAACCATCACCTTTTCATGGGGCAGCAGCAAGCGGCAGCAATAATCAATGACAAAGAATAACATAAGAAAAGATAGATAAACAAAGAATAACATATGGAAAAATAGAGAGTAAAAGAAGATGAGAGAAGGGAAACAAAGAATAACAAAAGGAATGAAACAGACATAAATGAAAGGAGAAAAACAAAGAATAACATTAGGAAAGATAGAAAGAGAAATGAAATGAGAAAAAACAAAGAATAACAAAAGGAAAGATTGAAAGAGAAAAGAACGGGCGAGAAAACAAAAAATAACATAGGGAAAGAAAGACAGAGATAAAGTGAGAAAAAAAAACAAACAAAAACATAAGGAAAGAAAGGGAAATGAAGGGAAAAGAACAAATAATAACGATAGAACGATAAATGAAAGGCGAAAAACAAAGAGTAACATAAGGAAAGATTAAAAGGGAAGTGAAATGAGAAAAACAAGAAATAACATAAGGAAATAAAAAGAGAAATGAAAGGAGAAAAACAAAGAATAGCAAAAGCAATTATAGAAAGAGAAATGCAATGAGAGGGGAAAAAAAATTATGAAAGAAAGGGAAATGAAAGGAGAAAAAACGCGAAGAATAACTAAGGATAGATAAAGAGTAGACGTCATGCCGTTCAGTCCACGTAGACTGATATGTTTGTAACATTAGTGATCATAAGTAGCCGACGTGATGGTTACCCTTCACCGGTCGACGTGGACGCCGTCCACGTCCACATGATCGAATACTCTCTATTTTAGGGAGAACCCCCCACTTGGTGTGTAAAAACGGGTTAATTCCTCTTAACTTACAGAATTGAAAAATAGCATACTAAAATAATTTTCCAATACAAAGGGCTACAAATCCAGGGATTGTGGGTATGTTCAGAACACATTGCAATTCCCGTTTTACCTTGTACAGTAAACACAAATGTACAGACATCAGTGTTTCCAGAAGAATCTTCAGCATGACATTTGATGCTAGTGTCTCCAATTTGATATACATCTATTGATGTGTGTGAGCAATTGATCGACGGATTTGGATCTACGTTGTCTGAGACGGGTGGGTTGATGCTACCGGTACCAAGGCCTTGATCAGCGGCGGAGGTTCGGTCAGAGCAATCCAAATTAGGGGGTTCATTGTCTTAATTACGAGAGAAAAAGCGAGAGAAATGAAAAAAATATTTTCAGTAAGGGACTCTTCTTCAGTCTATTAATACTTTTGTACTGCAGCTGCTATTTTTGTTATGAAGTCTCCTATTACTAGTTATAACAATTTTGCAACATTTGAAATTATGGTGTATGCAGCATCAAACCCTAAATCAATTTAGAAATTCCATAATTCATGTTTTGCATGAAACTTGTTCAGTAAATTTCAAGGTGTTTATACCTGAATGAACATGTCATTTAAGATCATACCTTGTATTGTTACGACAAAGGTGCACATGCCAATGTTTGCTGAAACATCTGTAGCATTACATGAAACATGTGTATCTCCAAACTGGAAGACATCACTTGATGTATGAGAGCAGATCACAGACGGACTTGGATCTATATTGTCTGATACGTGTGGATTGATGATAACTGTAGAAGATGTACTTATACCTTGGTCCGTAGTGAAAGTTATGTCAGGGCAGTCCAAACTGGGAGGGTCGCCATCTTGAAGTACAGATTTTGGGACAAACAAAAACAAAGTGACCGGTGGCGTAGTATAGAGGCCAAGGAGGCATGTGCCGCCAATGGGGTGGTGAAAAAAAGAAATGATAATAATAATAATTGTATATACATATATAAGAAAAACGAATACAATAATAAAAAATAATAATAATAAAAAAATAAAAACGGCAACGGGTTTTGCCGCAAGGTTGATTACCTTTCGGAGGGGGTGCTTTGTATCACGTTTTAAATTTAAGATCTTGCTACTCGCATTCCAGTGTTTTCGTGACTTGGCGCCATGTTATCTATCAGAGTTACTTGTTAAATATGAACCTGTAAGAAATCTGAAGTCAGTCCAGAAAGATCTATACAATGTACCTGTTGTTAAGACAAAGTGTTATGGTAAACAGGGCTTTGCGCATGCTGAGCCAGAACTCTGGAATAATATCCCTCACAATGTAAGACAAGCTAATACAGTTGGGCAATTCAAATCTGCACAAAAAACATACCTATTCAATTGATTGATATCATTATAACATTTCCAGCAGCTTTACTACTCGTTTCTCTTCTTCATCTTTTCCTCAGTGAGTTGAGACCCTTTTCAAAGGTATAATGCGCTATAAAAGAACTGTTCTATTATTATTGTTATTATTATTATTATTATTATTATTATTATTATTATTATTATTATTATTATTATTTGTGCAGCTCACTTTTGACAAGAAGTTTCCAAAGATTGGGTGGTTGTCTTCGTGCATGGACAGGTACCTTAAGCATAATTTTTTTTTACTGTTTTTCATCTGCTGTCAGCGTGGGCTACTCTTCTCTTACTGTTTGGGCGAGGTTTTTTTGTATTACCGGATGGTTCGTACTAACGAAAGGAATTGACTCTTCATTCACTTCTTTTTATTTCTTGACCGAGTAGATTCTCCCTTGATTTTTGGCCCGCTTTTACTAAGGCTTGCTTAATCATATTGACAGGGTAGTATCTTTGAATGAACCGTCTGCCGAGTTCAAGAGCATCAGTCTCGTAAGTATGGGGATCAGATGTTATTATCTTGTATCTGAGTAATTGACTGTATATAACTGACTCTTTGATTTAGCATCTTTGTCGGAATGTGTTCTGGAACACAGCTACTTCAAATTTGGTGAAAAATACTTTCTCCAAATGAAATGGACAGCCATGGGAAGAAAACTGGCACCAGCGTATGCTAATATCTTCATGACGGTAATCGAAGAAGACTTTCTCTCTCGTTCTCCATTACAACCTTTGATGTATGTACTATACATTGACGACATCTTTATGATTTGGCCCTACAGTAAAGAAGATCTCAAAATATTCCACCGTGATTTTGAGGCTCAAAATCCAAACATCCCTAAGGATAGCTCGCGAAAGTCCACTTCCTTGGTGTACTCTTTCTGTAGATGGGCGCAAACTACAGACATCGGTCTACACAAAACCGACGACTCCTTCACGTACCTCAATTTCAATTCCTTCCACCCCAAACACATCAAAGAGTCAATTGTATACAGTCAGTTACTCAAATACAAAAGAATAACATCTGATCCGCAGACTTACGAGACTGATGCTCTTGAACTCGGTAGACGGTTTATTCAAAGAGGCTACCCTGTCAATATGATTAAGCAAGCCTTAATAAAAGTGGGCCAAAATAATAAAGAGAATCTACTCAGTCAAGAAAAAAAAAAGTGAATGAAGAGTCAATTCCTTTCGTTAGTACGCACAATCCGGTGACGACAAACCTCTCCCAAACAGTAAAGAAAGAGTAAGCCCGCATTGACAGTAGATGAAAAACAGTAAAAAATAATGCCTAAGGTACCTCTCCATTCACAAAGACAACCACCCAATCTTAGAAAACTTCTTGTAAAAAGTGAGCTGCACAAAGCACCCCTCCGAAAGGTAATCATCCTTGCGGCAAAACTCGTTGCCAAATCTTTCCACTTCCATCACAGATTCTTCTGTAGTCTCCCTTCTGGCTCAACAATTCGTCCCCCTAATCACAATTGTGATTCCAGCAATATCCTATACTGGTTTCCTTGTACCGAATGTATAGTGCTAGAAAAAATACTCCTATAAGAGTCATGATGAGTTTCAAATTTTCGAAATTTTATTTCAGATCATCTTCAGGAACTAAAAATAAGTGAGCATGAGCTGTTTTTACATAGTCTGAAAGTCTGACATCAAGTGAACTCAATCAGATAAACTACAAACAAACCAATGACCAATGTAGACTAATTTTAGAATATGAATGCATAAATGCATAAGTTTCTTCTCTGGAATGCATATTCTTCACTTATCGCACATAAAGTTTTGTCTAAACTGAAGAAAACATTTGTAAATGGCAAAACCACATGACCTAGAGTGATTGATAATTATGTCCCCAAAACTTTCGTCAGACTATCATAATTGGTAAACAGGGTGAACAATTAATCGATTACATAATGCACCAGTTCGTTTTATTGTTTTGTATAACACTTGTAAAGTATCATCCTCTGAGAAAGACTTCATTCCTAAAGAACTACGTACTTTTGTTGTATATGAATTTCGTTGCCCTGGTTGATTCAACTCATACATAGGCAAAACAGAACGACCATTGTTAACTAGGTTGCAAGAACATGCAACAAATTCTAGAAGTGAAATTTTCAATGACATAACTATATGTGATGGTTTTGAATACAAGTCGTTATTTGAGTTACCAAATTGTTTCTTAAATGAAGACAGTCATTGCTCAGTACCTGGATTATTGTTAATCAATACGACTGTAATAGACAAAGCACAACATTGTAATATCCTTTTTATAAAGAAGCTTTTGCTATCAGGAAAAACCACACATCACTTAACACTGGAATCAAAGCTTCCAAAGAACTCCAAATTTTCTAAACTACTGAGTATTATACTGTATATTCGTTTAATATTATATACACTGCACATAAAGTGCCCAGTACACACTCTTTATATATACAAAGATAATATATTTATCATCTTCTATAGAAGATAATAATCAATAAGTACTTGCGTTCTTTTGTTACCATTAATTCACAGTGATAAAGGGTTTTTCATAACTGCTTATCACTGATGACTGTTTTATGCAGATATGAATGCTCTACTGTAATTGATGCTTTTACACTTGCATTTTCTGTATCCACTTCAAGGCAATAAACTACATAACATTGATCTTTAGTTTCAAGATTCAAGATTCAAGATTCATTTATTTTTCGATACCAATTCATAAATCATATAAAGTATTAACATTGTAGAAGAAACTCATCATTCAAACATAACGCATATGAACTTTGTTTTACATAATTATTGTTTTCTAAAATAAAAGTTATAACAGAGAGAGGTTTACACACGTTTCAATTGTTTCTTGATAATAATACTCGAAAAGGTAAGGAAAGGGAACTAGCAGAGAAGCGGAGCTTTTAAATAGCATGTTCCCATTTAAAAATCATTCTAATTATATACATGATTCAAAAATCCGTTCGTAGGTTTGTTTGTTTGTTTTGTTTTGTTTTGTTTTTTCACATTCAGTATACGTTAACTAGCTGACTTGATTAATAAACACACAAAGGCTCACCTAAATGAAGAAGCAGATGGGGAGGGACAGGTTTATAGAGGGAAAGAGATGAAATCAGGAAAGGGAGTAAGAAAGAGGGAATAAATCATAACCCACCCCCCCAAAAAAAAAAAATAAAACAAAACAAAAACAAAACAAAACAAAATAAAACAAACAAAACAAAAACAAAACAAAAACAAAAAACAAAACAAAACAAAAACAAAACAAAACAAAACAGAACACAAAACACAAAACATAAAACAAACAAGGAGGGAGATCAGGACTTCCGCTTGTGGCTTGTATCCGGGATATTTTTGGAGGGTTTGCTTTTCCTTGTATGTTAGTAGGAGATGTTGTTTTAATTTTCTTTTAAACGTATGATTATTAGGAGTTTCAAAAATTTTTGGGGAAGGGAATTCCAAAGTTTAGGTCCAGTTGATGTGAAAGTTTTATTGGCAAGGAGGGTTCTTGTCCGCGGCAGGCGATAGTGGCTAGCCTGTCTGGTAGGGTAAGAGTGATGATTATTATTGGATGTAAACACAGAGTAAAAAACATGTGGAAGTTCGCACGACTTTAACTTGTGCATAAACAAGCCTAACTGTAGGTGGTGTAATTCTGTAATTTTGAGGATTTTGTGTTGATAAAAGAGAGTATTTGTGTGAGAGTGATAACAAATATGATATATGACTCTTAGTGCTTTTTTTCTGGAGTAAAAGTATACGTTCTAAATGTGCCTTTGCAAAGTTGCACCAAGCTACGATCCCATAAGTAATGTGTGGAAGTACCAGTATGGACTATAAGGTGAGTAGTGTGTGTAGAGGAAAATTGTTACTAAGTTTATTGATTATGCCAATATTTTCTCGAAATTATACTACATATCTTATCGATTTGGGGTTTCTATGTAAGCTTTTTGTCAACTGTTAAAGGTAATAAACAGTAGTGGTAGAAAAATGAAAGTTGGCATGAAACTGCTCAAAAACAGTCTCACATTTCGGCTTGCATAAAAAGATACATGAGTGAGATAATCCGGTATTCTATTCATGACTTCCGGTGATTTTCAGTAAAATAATTCAAATGATCGAATATCAACGGTTACCTTATACCCTCGCTAAGGACCACCTACCCCGACGCTTCCGGCTCAACGGCGCACAGCGGTTCGCACACACTGTTTACACGTGTGTGAACTGTCAACGCGGTACCGCGCTTGTAATTCGATGTTTATTTTGGGGGATATTTTAGCCATTTCTAAACCATTTTTCTTCAAACAAACGTCACCTACGTTCGAAATTAATCATTTCACAACGGTATATGTAGTAATTTCCATTCCAGCTGACAAAGTAGTTAAATATCCAAAGCGCCACCTTTCCCACTACTGTACGATACCTTTAATACCAGAAATTTCATGTTATTCACTCTATCGATGTTAATGTTGTTAAGTATGATTTGTCCTGGGAGGTTTTTTTAGTGAATTGCTAAATAACATGTAACTGGTCTTTTGTAGGTTCAGTGAAAGCTTGTTTGCTTTAATCCAGTCTGCATTTAGGTTTAACTCGTTATTTACAGTTTTAAGTAGATATTCCGGATTGCGATGAGAGAGAAAAAGAAAAGATTAGAATCATCTGCGAATAATATGAATGATAAAAGGTTTGAGGATTTGTGGAAGTCATTTATAATAAGAAGAGTAATGGACCTATGTGAACCTTATGGTACCCCACAATTTATTTATTTTTTCGGAAGAGTGGTTATTAAGGTGTACAAATTGCCTCCTTTTTTGTAGGTAGTTTCTAAACCACTCCGAAGCCTTCCCTCTTATCCCAAAGTGCTTTAGCTTATAAAGCAGGATGCGGTGGTCAATAGTGTAAAAAGCCTTGGAAAGGTCTAGAAACACTCCGACAGTGTGGAGAAAATTATCATTTGATCGAGAAATTTTATTGAGTAGTGTAAGGATAGCGTGATCAGTGCTGTGGTTTGTTCTAAAGCCAAATTGGTGGTTGTTAATTAAGCTGTGCTTCTGAAGGAATTCCACGAATCTAGTGTATATAATTGTTTCTAGTAGTTTAGATAAACAAGTTAGAAGTGATATTGGCCGGTGATTACTTAATTCGTGTCTCCCTTTTTATGGAATGGTACTACTTTAGCTAGCTTCATGTCATCGGGTACAATACCTGTCTGAAGTGATGAATTAAAAACGTGCGATAATGGCTCAGATATTTCAGGAACGATGTTTTTTTTAGGAGAGTGTTATCAATGCTTTTGTGGCCGGAGCTATTCTTGTTGCTAATATTATGTACAATGTCACTTATTTCTTTTTAGAGGACAGGTGCGAAGAATATAGAGTGAGGATTTGGGTGGTGTAAATAGTCCTTGAATGACTTTTCCGAAGGTGGGATTTTCTTGGCTAGGTTTAGCCCTATATTAGAAAAAATACTGGTTAAAACCATTTGCCATAATCATCTGGTTTATCTACAATTTGGTCATTAATTTTTATGCGAGATATAGCAGAAGATTTTTTCTTTCGGATGAGGACGCCATTCATAATTTTCCAAGTATTTTTTGTGTCACTTTTAAAGTTACTGAGTTGTTTGGTGTAATAAGCTTTCTTTTCAAACCGCAGAATATTGGTAAGTCTATTTGTATAAGTGATGTATTTACATTTATTTTTTTTCTGTTGGTTTTTATATTTTAGGTAAAGGTTATTTTTCCTATTAATTGATCGTAAAATTTTATTTGTGATCCATGGATGTCTAGGCGTTTGTTTGTTTGTTGTCGTTTTTTTTGTGACTGAAAGACACTTTTCTAGTATTGGGTATGATCGCGTCTAAAGTGGTTGAGATATGACGCATAAGAAAATTAAATGCTTCGTTTGGTTCTAGGGAGTCGTATACGTCAAACCAGTCGGTGTTATCTAAGTTTTCTTTTAATTCTACGAGGTTGTGTTCGGTTATTTTACGAGTGTACGTGTTAGTAGAAGTCGGGTTAACGTGTGTTTGTGGGTAACAAGTAAATATAGGGTAGTGGTCGGATATATCAGATAAAATTATGCCGGTCTCGGGAAGGGGGGTTACATTTGTAAATATGTGGTCGATGAGTGTGGATGAGTGGTCGGTGATTCTAGTAGGTTTGGTGATGAGCGGTAGAAAGGAGTTGGTCATAAAAGTTTCGAGAAAGTTCTAGCAGTAAGGACTTGAATTTCTGGTTAGTAAATTTGTATTTTATATATATATATATATGTGTGTATATATATATATATATATATATATATATATATATATATATATATATTGCTTTATTGTCCATATAAGGAAATTCGTCTTGTTTACGTGCATTTAAAACTGAAAATATACATACAGGTAATAATCAACACAAATACAGATAGATACATAACAATATACATGTATAGCATAATTGTGAGAGTTCTTATGAATGTTGTTATCATTCTGTATCATTAATCTTTTCCTTCTTCTTCTTCTTTTTCTCATCATTAGTTACAAATTCATTTTCAAATTGAAAATCATCATTAACTTAATTAAGAGTTATGTTCCCATGCAATCTTTATTCATTGACATAATTTGTATTATCATTCATCATTATTATTATTAATATTTATAATACTAATGATAGTCATCATTTAATTCATCACATTAAGAGTAATATGTTCCCATCCAGTCTATATTCATTAACATAATGTGTATTATTATCATTCATCACTATTATGATTATTTATGTACAAAATCATCATTTAATTCATCACAATAAGAATTATATAATCCAATCTATATTCATTAACATAATTGCATAATCAACACATATATGGCATGTATCCCTTGAAGTATTATGAAATCAAATGCAATCCTACAATCCCGTGGTACAGAGTCTCTATAATTATTCATTCAAAAGACGAATTGAGTAGGGAATGAATGAGTTACCGTAGCGGCTTGTTCTTACCCTTACTGACTGCCACCTCCTTCCACTTCGAAGCAGTGTATAGTTGTCTCGTAGTGGATGGGAGCTATCACCTACGATAGCACGGGCCTTAGCAACTACCTTATCTTTACACACTCTGTCTAAATCTACAACACACTTCATAATCTTACTAGCCTGTTTCACTACTCTGCTCAATTTGTCAATGTCCTTTTGTCTTGCACTATGATACCAAACCACACTATCATGAGTAATGGTACTCTGGATAACCGATGAATAAAACAGATGCAAGATTCTCTCATTTACATGGAACTGTTAAATTTTTCTAAGAAAATACATCCTTTGGTTGCACTTCAGTGAGGTAGCATTTGTTTGCTCAACCCAGTTCAATTGGTCGTCAATTACCGTGCCTAGATATATATAGGTCTGCTAATTCATTAGGAGCACCATCGATATGAATAGGAAGTTCTGCAGGATTACGAATTTTCTTCTTCCTAAAATCAAAGATCATTTCTTTTGTTTTCGTTGCGTTCAGTACTAAGTGATTTTCAGTGAACCACCTTCCAAAAGAGGCAATGCTTCCCCCATATTCATCTTCACTCTCATTTATCAGACATACAATGACGGTGTCATCAGCATATTTCAAAATATGAACTGACGGAGCATTTGAAACACAATCATTCGTATACAATATATAGAGGCTCGCTGAAAGAACACACCCTTGTGGAGTACCAATGTTTGTAGTAAGTTCATTTGAAATTACATAGTTAATTTTTACTTTCTGGGTTCTACTGTGCAAGAAGTCATAGATCCATAAAACAAGAGATGGTTTAACATCTACGAATTTTAATTTTTCTATTAACTTATATGGCTGGATTGTATTAAATGCGGAAGAGAAATCCACAAATGTCGCCCTTGCGTAACACCTTAGAGCGTCCGTATGCTGGTAAAGTGTATTGGTTAACGTGAGTACCGCATCAGTGACAGATCGCTTTGATTGATATGCAAATTTTATCAATGTTGTTACGAATTGGTCCAAGTAGTTTTTCCAGTACAATTCTTTCGAGGCACTTCATAACGATGTAAGAGCTATCGGCCTGAAATCATTATTTGACATCGGACGTTTGTTTTTAGGCACGGGTGTGATAACTGATGTTTTCCAACATTTCGGTACTACATGTTCATTGACTGACATCTGGAATAACATGCCGTATGGGGTAGCGAGCTGAGATGCACATGACTGTAGAACACGTCCACTAACACCATCCAGTGCAGTCGCCTTTCTAGGGTTGATCCATTTCAAACGTTTCCGAACTTCCTGTTCCTCTATGACGATAGGGGGGGGGGGGGGTCTTCGGAATCGCGTAACCCCTCCACTTGTGCGTCGGCAAGATGTTGAAAGTTTTCGTTATTAAAGCGGGCAAAACATGTATTTAGTTCGTCGGCTCGTTGCCGTGGATTATTTTCATATGCAAACACGTTTTTTTTTTCTTTTGTCAGAATAATCCGTCATGTGCTAAAGACATTTCCACGCGTCTCTTGGATTATTTGTCTGGAAGCAGTTTTTTAACTTTTCTCCATACCACTTTTTCGCTTCGCTGATTTTTCTTTTTAGCTTATTAGTTAATTCTTTGACCAGGTCTTTGTCCCTCAAGTGAAACCCTCTTTTCCTTTCTTTCAAGATTGACTTCAGTCTTTCGTGAACCATGGCTTATTGTTTGGAAAAACAGTAACCGATTTAGATTGAATGTGGAGACTCTCACAGAAGACTACATAGCTATTGAGTCTGTGAGTTCATGTATGTCGTCGCAAGCATTCCAAAACATTTCCCAATCTGTGATTTCAAATCCCGTCTGTAGTAATTCGATTGATGTTTTGTTCCAAACGCGCACATTCTTTTTTTTTTCACATTTCTCTGACTTTAACAGTTGTTTATATTTTGGCAGTAAGTGAATAGTGTGATGATCGGACGCACCTAATCCCGGCCTCACAAGAGGTTTGTAAGTGTTTGGTATCGAGCTATAGCATCTATCCAAAGTATTTTCTCCCCGCGTAGCAAAATCAACTATCTCAAGATAATGAGGCATTGTATCCTCTAATTTACAATGGTTAAAGTCCCCAAGGATAATGACCGGAGAATCGGGAGATCGTGTTTCAAGTTCACGCACTTTATATTCTATGATGTGGTTAGCGTTATCTTTATCTCCTTCTGGTGGAATATACACCAAAATTACTTGAACTTGAGGAAAGTCTCGTGGGAGGTAAAATGGTCGGAACGAGATAGACATAATCTCAATGTAGATGATCGTATGTGAAGTTATTACACCATTGTCTGTTTGCAAATACACATAATTATACCCCCGCCTCTCTTTTTCTTTGTTAGTTCAAAAGAGCGATCAAGTCTCTCAACATCAAAGCCAGGGATGCTAATGGTGTTGGAATGAATGTCACTATGTAACCATGTTAACGTTAGACAAATCAAACTGGAGTTTCTATATGTTCATACCTGACATTAGCACGGAGCTCGTCCATCTTATACGAAATCGATCTCACGTTGCTAAGGGTGATTGTGGGTAAGGGTGGGCGGTGGCCTCTCATCCGCACCCTTTGTCTGACGCCCCCCCCCCCCCCCGTTTCCCCCGGCGACGTACACAACTCTGGCTGGGCTGATATCTTGTTGGGACCCAGTCGGGTATGTTCGCGGGTCTACTCCTAGATAAAGGCTTATCAGCAAGATGTAGTAGAAACTGGTATTCATATCGAATTGTAGACGTATGCGGTTCATTTTGGCATCGACTTACACGAAACAACGAGAAGTACAAGTGATTGCGGGGTTTGTAAATTGCTCCAACTATAATACTTTTGTGATTGGGTATGTATAATTAAGCAAAGACAGTCTCTATTGCTTCGTTCATGTAGTAAAGTTCTTTTCGCTCTGTGTATGCGATTTTATTTGATATGTATAATGCCACACCACCGCCTATCTTTCCTATTCTGTTGTTAAAAACTATGTCATAGTTTGGGAAGGATAAGAGAAAACTTGGTGCTTCCGAGAACCATGTTTCGGTCAAGCCAATTACCGAGCAGGTTAATTTTGATTTTTCTAAAAGTATAGACAGTTTCTCGAGATTTTTGCTAGCAATTCGTATGTTACAATGAAGGAAAAAGAGATCTGAGCAGACATGAGGAGGGTATTTAGAAGCAAGTTGATTGTCAGCATAATAAGTAGTGGGAATATAATTTAAAATCAGTGTCGGTTGGGTCCGGTTCATGAACAATGTATCTACCAGGGTATCAATGGATTGGACAATTGAATGTTTATATGTTACATGTGCCGCGGAGCCGGGGGGGGGGGGCACTTTTTTCAGTAGACGCGTAAAAAAAATATCGGAAAAAAAGCTCAAAAATTGTCATTAATGAGTGAAATCAAGATCAGCCCCCCCCCCCCCTTCAAAAACGCTCCGCGGCCCCTGTGTTATGTCATTACACTCTAAAAACTAAAGTGTTGAATCACCATTTAAAAGGGCCGAGGAGTGACAACTTTTTCAAAATTGCAGATTAACATTTTTAACATGCTGGATACAACATTATAAAGGATGAATCCAGCAGTTTAAAAGAATTGATCTACCATTTTGAAAAAGTCGTCATTCCTCGACCCTTTTAAATGGTGATTTAACACTTAAGTTTTTAGAGTGTATGGAGTTTATTTGGGGGTGAGTTGGCTTGGAAGGTATCGTTACAGCTGAGAGAGTTGAAAGCAAAGCTATGTTGTTGAGCCATTATCACGTACAAATATTCGACATTTTGATGAGGAAGATTGATCTGCCTCTCGAGTTAAGCAGAAAAAAAAAGGGAAATAGAGTCTGGCGTTGAGGCTATACACCAGTACTGGATTAATTTCCTAGGGGTAGGAAAGTGAAAATACTTAAGTATGTTAGAGCGGATGGTGAACTGAAGGAAGGTGAGATTAACGGAGGGGAAAGATGCTGTAATGTAATTGGGAGTAAGGAAAAAAGAAGGAAAAAGAAATGAGAGAGAGGGAGAGAGATGACGGAACAAGGTGAAAGTGTCTAATTATTACTACTAAAGTAGTAAAATAAATACTATAGTAGTAAAATAAATACTATAGTAGTAAAATAAATACTATAGTAGTAAAATAAATACTAAATAAGACAGTGAATTTATGTTCATGACCTCAGCCTTTAATTTAAACAGTAGTGTTTATTGTTCTCTCGTTATGTCTCCCTCATTCAGTGACATTCTACATATGTTGTACTCCCTTAATTACTTGTTCAATTACTTGAAATCCTGTTACCTACTCTTCACTAATATACCCTTTACAATTATATATTATTGTCTTTTACTTTCCCTTTGTATACAATATATTTATCCCCTAATCAACATTCTTACTGTAATCAATTTGTTAATCCCATTTAACGTTCCATTTGTCATGTTTGTTGGTACACTTCTCAATCACTCTCCTTTGTAATTTTTTAATCTCATTCCTTGTTGTAATTTATCTGATTGAGTTCACTTGATGTCAAACTTTCAGACTATATATAAACAGCTCATGCTTACTTATGTTTTAGTTCCTGAAGATGATCTGAAATAAAAGGTCGAAAATTTGAAACTCATCACGACTCCGATCAGAGTATTTTTACTAGCACTATACATTCATATCTTCTGTGGTAATAATGGATTCTGTACCGAATGTCCAAATGTAGTTTACATCGGGGAAACCTCAACTAATTTTCGTACCAGATTTAACAAACATAGAAATACAATCAAGCAACGCCGCAAAGGATTCCCAGTAGCGGAACACTTCACCTCACCCAACACTCACTAGATTACATGAGAATATGCCTTTTTGGTGGGATGTATAAATCAGCAGATGAGAGAAGACTAGAACAACTTCGAGTAATCATCCAAAGCAAAAGCTTCCTTGGTCATGGGCTCAACAAGGATTTATCTTGGCTAAAAAAAATACTCTTTTTATTCATTGTGATGGAGAGACATGGTATCCTTGTACGTATTTATGTATAATGTATAGAGATACTCATTATGTGTACAATGTTATGACTCTTGTATTATGAATTAAGATAATTAATGTAATAAGTTGTCTTATTATTACGGCATAATAAGACACCCATAATCTATAACGCGCCCTTGAGATTGCTTAATGTGCATTTTACACGCTTGTTCAAGCAACAGTTGTTGCTTGGACACGCTTACAACAATTTCTTCTTTTTTTCCCTCGACAGTTTTATTTCCGCGAGAGTTGCCAAAGCTGTTGTATATGTTATTTCCTTAAAAATGTTTATGATTATTAATCTAGTATATACATGTATCTCAAAGCATTCGCTTGGATCCAGCTGAGGCATGCGGCTTATCTTTGTTCAAAGCTCACCTGCCCCCAACAAAGGAATTAATTAATAAGGTTGAAGATTTGTCAATCTGTCGGTCAAATGAATCTGGTGTCGCCGAAATCACTGACCCGTCTCCGTGGTCTAGTGGTTAAGGCACTGGCGTTCTAAGCCAACGACCCGGGTTCGATTCCCGGCGGAGACATTTTTTCAACCTTTGCAAAAATTCATAAAGGGAGGACAGCTCTGGGGAACTTTGATTTAAGCTACGCAACCATTATTCTCTCATTTTCATTTCTCACAATTATATATATATATATATATATATATATATATATATATATATATATATATATGTATATATATATATATATATACTAGGTGTTACAAAAAACATTTCCCACTTTTGATCCTTAATAGTTCAAAAACTATATATCAGATAACACTGACATTGATATGAGCAATAGCTGAATAGTGTACAATTTTGTTGGAGGTAATTTAAAAATGAAAGCATAAATCAGTTTCATTAAATTCAAGATAAATTTTTAAGTTAGGGTTCAGATTTTGCTCTTTTTTCAACCCTCTGTACAAAACTTTAACTTTGCACAGGGGTCAATTGGTGTGTATGGGAGTATGTGGTTAACACCCAGGCAATGGTGCTGGACAATGGCCAGGGTTTGAATGCTTTATTATTTATTCATGAGGAATTCCACTATCACAGCTAGTCTTTATTCATCCTCTGGCATTAACTGTGTAAAGTCATTTCACTGAGATGTCATTTTAATAGATTTTGAAGCAATCAAAGTAATGCGAAGTGATTTAAGTCATTCAAAGGATAGGAATTTTGATGTTGTCCTTGATGATGATGATGAAGATGATAGTGATGATGATAATGATGACGATGATAGTGATGATAATGATGATGACAATGATAGTGATGATAATGTTGATGACAATGATAGTGATGATTATGATGATGATAACGATTATGATGATAATGATAACAATGATGAGGATGATGATTATGATGGTGATGATAATGCTGCTGCTGCTAATAATGATGATCATGATAGTGACAGTGATGATGATGATAATAATGATGATAACGACGACGATGATGATATTGATGGTGATTACGATGAAATGTAGTGTATGCAAGCACATGGAAACATGTGCTTACTTTTTTCATGTGCATGCATTTTACCCTTGTTCATGAATTCAGACTAGCAGTACCCAGGGCAATCCATCATGAATTATTAATAAAGCATTCATGTGCAGAGACCAGAAGCCTGGTCAGCAGAGCTCTGAAAAGGTGGTATTCATGTCCACTGTTCAGGGTCATTGTAAGCACACACTCACATACACATCATTGGTTCCTATGTAAAGTTCAAGTTTTGTACAGAGGGTTAAAATTTGACCAAAATCTGGAACCTAACTTTAAAAATAATCATGGATTTAATGAAACTTATTTATGCTTTCATATTCAAATCACCTCCAACTAAATTGTACACTATTCAGCTATTACTCATATCAATGACAGTGTTATCTGATATATAGTTTTCGAACTATTAAGGATCAAAAGTGGGAAATATATATATCAGTGCGTTTAACCCTAACATGCCTAAGGTTTTTATATTCATAATGAGAAATATATATATAGTTACGCGAAATAAGATGGAAGAGAGAAGGGGGGGGGCAAAAAGACAAATATTCATTATGGAAAATACATTTGTACAGGTGACAGAAAAGATAATTGTGAAGGCAGACTATCATGATATACAGACGTGAAAAAGAAAGAAGCACAGTATAAAGGCTTAAGCCAAGAATAGGAAAATAGCTCATAAATGCACCATAATATCACATTTAGAGAATGATAGAACAGTATAATCTATAGAACAATTTTGGATGATATTAAATTTAAATGATGTTAGGAGAATCCAAACAATTGTTATTTGCATTTAACAGAAACACATTAATTGAAACTTCAAGAAAATGTCTTCGTTGGATAGAATGACTACTAATAAGGGCAAAGACCAACAACCAAGCAGTAGCATTATTTGAACTGCATCAGCAGTTTGGCGTCTCTTATTTAGCTGCAGTTGCTGCAGCAGCACTAGATCATTATGAGACACGTATTCTCACGCAGGCAGACATACAGACAGGATAATAATACTTGATTATTGATTTATATCAAAGTATAATCAAATTTCTTTTCTGAACCCCCCCCCCCAAAAAAAAAAAATGAATTAAAAAAATATGATGGCAATGCATTCACTTTGTATTTAAATGACATGGTGCTATTTAACATTATTCACATTTCTATGATTTATAAGTTCAAATATCCATTCCCCCCAAGATTTTCTTTCACGCAGTCTCAGTATAAAAGATTTAAAATCTGTTAAATGATTATTATTTGCTTTCCATTTTATACTTGCTAAATCACATTTGGCTTCTTTTGTATTGTAAATTTATTTTTATCCTCAATATACTTTCGACTAGACCTAGTTTCGTATGCGCACGAACTATTTTGCAACATCAGCAAACACAGATTTTTCTCCATTGAAACCGCCGCCTGACCGCCTTTAACATGATTTTTTGTAATGTTCATATATTGTACTGTATTGGCAATGTTGTTAATATGCTGGGCCTTCTTGTAAACCAGTGTTGAAATCACTGACGAAGACACCCTGGTAAAATAAGACTAAATAAATACATAAATAAAAAGAGTGTCTACGGAATTGCTGATAAAACTTCACATTGCCGTTCCTGTTATTTCCTTCTGGTAATTACCTTCATTGGCGTAAATCAGTGCATTCCTTCTTTTCATCAGGGGGTGGGGTGGCTTTGTTCTCCATGAATGGTCACCCCCCCCCCCTCCCCCAGTTGAAAAGATTTTTTTTGCAAACTTACGTCAGTGCTTACCTTGTACGGTGACCGTGAAATTACACGTCACATAGTTCCCCACATCATCTCGTACAGCACAGGCAACCCAAGTGTCTCCGTAGTGAAAGACGTGATCAGAAGTGTACGTACAGCCCACGGATTGATTACGATTGACAACGAATTCCACACGCGGGGCCACGTTGACGGTAGATGATGTAGTAAGACCTTTATCCGTGCTCACTGTTAGGTCTGGACATTGCAGCCCCAAGGCTCCTTTATTTTTATATTGTAGTTGAATATTCAGAATTTAAGTTAGAATACATCGATTGGTTTAATTTTCTGAATAACCGATATTAGAAAAGACCCCCCCCCCCCCCATCAAAAAACGAAACAAAACAAACACAAACACACAACACACACAAAACACCCACCCCCCCCCCCAAAAAAAAAAAAAAAAAAAAAAAAAAGTTTAGAGATCGAAAAAAAAAAATGAAACAGTTTTTCTTCGAAGCGGTAACTGTTCATGATCTTTTTTTGGAATGGAATCTTTAAAAATGTGAATATCCTATTATATTTGCTTAACCAGACAAGTCTAGCCAAGATCATCGGTTTTTTTTTGTGGTTGTTTTGGGGGGGATAAATCACAATGTGAAATCAAACACGATTTTTTTTTCCTTTCTCGTTAAGCTTTTTAAAACGTTGGATGTTAAGATGGTGACTTACCATTCGAGGACACTGAAGACCTCAAAGAATTCTCTGTAAAAAGATCGTCAAAAACAAGATCAAATATGAAATACTTAGAAACACAAATATGGAGTGGACGTTTACTGTATAGCCCAGATATAATTCATAAGAAAACGGATATAAACAAATAATGTTTGCATACCTGCAGTGCGTTGGCTTTTATAGTTTCTAAAATTGGCAAGTATATTTTAGATTTTAAAATGATACACATAGTGATATAAAATCTGACATATTTTCTGTACTATATTCGTGGTGAATACTAGTTACATTATAGGAAAATTCAACTTTAACTGAAGGGAAATGCTTAGTAAAAAGTATGAAAGCATGAGATACATCCTTACTAAAATAATGTACCGAATGCAAATGAGATAAGCAAGGCTGCAACATAACTGCATAGTGATGGGTTTAAAGATAAAGTTGAATTCAAGTCGTGCGATTTCATTTTGAAAGAAATTGTCTTGAAACAAAAGGGAAAGGGTGATCATGTCTAAACAAGGATTGATGTATACTCTGAGATTTTGTAATCACAAAAATTAGAAGAAATCGGCTCAATCCTGCTGAGAGTCACATGCACTGCACACATCAATTTGTATAAGGGACTACACACACATGTTCGGCCCGAACATTTCTGCTGTTTCTTGTCATATTTTTAATGTGAGGGCATTTTGAAGAGCAATCCTTTTCAGGGGACTATTCTTTTATGATAATCTTCCAAAATGACATAAAGGTAATGACAAAGCTAACAATTTTTTTTTTTAACCTTTCCCAGAACTCAAGCTTCTTTTTAAAGGTTTTATTCTTATCACATCATACCTGGAATGAGAACCAAGCAAGCAGTACCAGCATCTTCGTCATGGGCACACACAAATTCTTCAGGCCTATCATGAAAACATGTTCCCAAGTTAGTTTCCATCCCCGTGCATTCAACATTACGGAGTAAGATGTTTCCCTCTCCTTCACCGTATGTAGCCTTAACGGGTGCATATGCTGCACCGAAGAACCCAAACATTCTACACACAACATTAGCGTCTCTTGCATCCCAATCATCGTCACAGATGGTTCCCCAAGCCTCGTTTTCTAGCACCTCAACTCTTCCCGTGTTGTTGGTTGGACCGTCGACTAGACGAACTTGAAGAGACTTTGGTTCTAGAATTTGAAAATGTAATGCAGAGATGTACATAAAATCTGAATATAAAGAGATATGTATTCATCCGAGGAAAATGGGACATCTAATATCGAAGAAGCGGATAAAGTTAAAATTGATTTAAACGGACTTCAAGAGGAATGGGTTCTAAAATTTAAAGATATATGAAATAATGTTCTGAATAATTGTGATATCAGACAAAGAATGGAGACCAGTAGACGGAGTAACAGAGAGAGTATAAAAGATGGCATTATGAGAGAAAACAAATTGAATAGGACACCATTCGAATATCACAATGGTTTACTCCGTACCTGTGCATATGACACTTGCGTCTTCCTCATGGTTACAGTCGTGGACTCCGAATTCACTCTTGGTACACTCTTCAAGGCTGCTTTCCAACCCAGTACAATCGACCTCATCAAGAAGAATGTGTCCAGTGCCTTGACCGTATTTAGCCTGGACCGGTGCATTCGATGCTTTGAACAACCCCAGCATTCTGCATACAACATTGGCATCGTTCAAATCCCACCCGTCATCACATACTGTTCCCCATGTTCCGTTATACCGTATCTCAACCCGACCTTCCAATTCGGTTGATCCATTGACCAAACGAATCTCAAGAGCGGGCCCTGTAGAAGGAATAAAATAATACATTATAATTCAGGTACTTTTAGTTCTGTAGTCACATTATTTGCCTACGTTAAGTATTTTATAATACCTAACACCAACTTGCAACTTATACTATATGACGTGCTTTAGTCAAGTATTTTTTTTTACGTGGACTTCATTTCTTTGAACGTTATTTTTCAACCTTGCGAGCATTCTATAAACACAATCCGACACCTTAAACATGAATACATGAATACAAGATGACACCTTTTCATGTGTTTTCTCAGCTCAATTCATCGGTTTTTTTTTTTTTCAGGCCAAGCTAATGATTCATGTATTATAGCATTCAGAAATTATACCCTGACACCCGGAAATTATTGTTCTCTTTTAACATTTTAAGGTAAAGTTATCATGTTTTCTTTTAAAATCACATTGGTAATTGGATCTGTGATTTTTATGTTAAATCAAGAAATGGGACACAAAGAGGACGTGTGATACCAATAAACATATCACCAAAATCTATTTCTAGTACGCAAGGAGGGGGGGGGGGGGGATTATGGATCAGGATGAGGATGTGTCTGTAGATATGTTTGCATATGGAGATGCAGACGGAAGAGAGAGAGAGAGAGAGAGAGAGACGGAGAGATGAAAGATAAGAGGTAAAGTGATGGAAAGGTCTGTTAAGATGAGCTTTAGATAGAAATCTCTTGGGCAGCCTCTCATAAGGGCCTTTTCCTTTCGACTGCCATCTATTCAAGCATGACATTTATGTGATTAGTGTTCAATTTTACTACTTTCTACTTTTTTTACTTGATTTTTTTCTGTTGTTTTTATACTGTCGAATGAAATAAATAAATGAATTGAAATTGAAAAATTGAAAAAAAAAATATTACGGTTTATTTTGAATCTTGAACTTGGTTGTAATTAAAAAGTGAAGGTTCTTACTATGTTCACTCGGAGTCCAAACCACTGGTCGATCAACGGGATAATCTATTGTCGAAACATTGAAATGTTAAACAAAAACATTTTTCAGATAAGTTGATCATTACCTCACCACACTACTAAATTAGTATTAGTAGTAGTAGTAGTATCATAAGTATCTTAATTATAATAAAATTGAGCTTCAAAAAATATCCAGAGAAAATAATTTATGTAATCAACTTGGTGAATATTAATTTTTTTTTCGAACTATTCTCAAGTTTTCATTGTTATTATTTTTAATATTATTATTAGTATTATCTTTACTAAAATTATTATTTTTATCATTATCATAATCATCACTATTTTTATCATTGTTATCATTATTATTATTGTTATTATCACTATTATTATTTCGTAGTTTTGCTGCAGTTATGTAATAAGACGTAGCTTATATGGAAGAGCTTGATTCATTCGTCAACATGCATAGGATTTGTGTCACCATTTCCCCAATGGTACTGAATAGTTAGAGAAGTTTCCTCGGCTCACTGAACCAGTTGGCTGATTCCGTATAAAAGGGTTTCGAAGTCATCTTTCAATATGGTTCCACGCATGAATAGAGGGTATCGAGCATACATGCGTATTGCGTAGCCCACGCAATAAGCCAGATGCACAGCATTGCGTCGTGGTGTAAATGCATTTAAAAGTTGTTGTTATGAAGTATTTTAACTATACATTATATTAATTACCTTTTCAAGTTTTGTCATATCGATTCATATGTCATGAGTTGATATATTTTAGACTTGCAGACTTGCTTTCTGAAACCACTGCGAAAATTACAGAAGCACGAGTAATGAATGTATCTTTCATAAGATGATATATAATATAAATAATACCTCGAAGGATAAAGAGTGATTGGTTCTCAGAAAATAACGATAAGATCTGTCATGGCAAAAACCGATGGCCGAGCGATTCCACCGAGACGATAAAATCGGAGAGGGAGGCTCTTTACCATATATCGGAGAAATCTGACTACCCCAAAGATGTCCCATTCATTTTCCACATAAGCTGCGCTTGAGCGATTTGGCAACGATTTATAGGTAAATATATTATTTTTTATCTTAATCATTAATTGACAAAATGTGACCAGCCATTTACACCCGATACCAAAAAAATAAAAAATAAAAAAAATAAATAAATAAAAAATAAAAAGGAAATCAATCGAAGCTTACAAAAGCAAGATCGATTCCATAATTGGTTACTTTTCATTTCTTAAGGTAGCATATTTGGCTATTAAATGGAGATTCATTGATATTATATTTCCTGTTTGTTAGCATCTATATATCTAGCCCAGGGTTACACCACACTATAAAATAAACTTACATTTTTGTTAGTTATGTTACATGAAAGGGTCCATCTAAAACAAAGTATAATGATATAATTGCCGATATTTTAATAAATTATTTGATTAACAAAATTTTAATGTAAATTTTTAACATTCCAATACAACAACCGCAACAACATGGTTAGGTACGTTATAGGCCTGGTTACAAACGTTACACCTTGGGAAATCATGAAATAATGGGGTTTTAACACCTTTTTACTGAAATTGTTTGTTCTTTCAACATCTGGAAATAAGTTTGTAGTGTAATTTACTGATTTAGTGCAAACAACTTCAAAATATTCTATTAAAACCCTAGATTATTTTTGTGTGTAGCCCCACATATGTTAATTTATATACACTTTTAGACATAGAATTCCAATTTAAATCATCTTAAGCATTAAAAAAAAAATGGAAGAAATACGTATTATACAGTATATTTTGGGGTCATGTCTCATTTATCGTGGAATTGCCCTTTTGTAGAATTTTCCCCGATTAGTACATCTTACCTATTTCGATTGAACTCCACATAGTCACATAGTCCTCTGCTTCTGATTCTATAATGGAAACGACATTGACACAAGGCAGAAATTTGATAAGAAGTATCAGTCGAAAATAGACAATTCCGCAAAATAAAACATTGTTGTATCATAATAAGGAGCTAGTGAGAAAGAGAAGGATGTCATGTAGGCAATGATCCAGTTATATATGGCATGTGTTGTCGTTTTCCAAACCAGGGTCATGAAACAGGTCTCAGTGTCATTCAGAATGATCACGTGATACACACTGAAACAAGACACCATACAACACACTAATGTGGGTCCCTTCCTACACCATTCTATACCAAGTACGAATCAGAGGTGCATGTTTTATTCTTAATGTCGATGGTCCTGATGAAGGAGAAGATCTAGAGATTGATAGCTTTAAGAAATAAAGGAAGGCCTGAACAACGGAAACTGTTTCATATTTCTCCTTTTTTCTCACACAATACTTTCTGCAACATGAACCGCTAACAGCACAGGCTGTCTTCAAGGAACATTTCGTGGCCTTTTCGGTAAGTTCATTATACAAGTATTTTCAGGTTATTTGTACGTGTTTGTGCATGCTTTATGTAAAGGATAGACAGATAAAGGAATATTTCTACACATCATATACCAACCTCCATGACAACTGATAGGCATAGGAGGATAAAATAGATCCCCAGATCACAGGATTTTCCAAGGCAAATTGAAATTGATGAATCATTATACAAAGCAGATATTGGGAGCACTTTATACGGTATATTGGTGAAGGCTCTTGACTCTCAAACGAGAGGTCCTGGGTTTGATCTTTGCTAGTTGCTTACATCCTTTAACAGACAAGATGCTTCCTCCACATTTGTTCCGCTCGACACAGGTATATATGGGTACCTGGCAACTACTGGGGATTTATTATTAGCATTATTATTATTATTATTATTATTATTATTATTATTATTATTATCAGTATTATTATCATCATCATTATTGATATTATTATAATCGATATTGTTATATTATTATTTTCATCATCATCATTATTATTAGTATTAATATCAGTATTATCATTATTATATATTATCATTAACCTTATTATCATAATAAATGCGACGTGTCAAGATCCTGTTCATGAGTCAATAATTCTCTCTCAAATGAGACATTTAAAGCCGTTGTGAGATCGACTTTGCTCTAGGACTGCGGTCTCTTCGAAATTTCAGAGTATTCAACGTACTACATTTTTCGATTTTTCAGACGAAATTCACGTCCGGCCTGTATTGAGTTTTTGTAGCTGTTATAAATGGGTGTTAGGGGTAACAAATCCGATTTGTTGAATATAATTTTGTGGGGAGGGGGGGGGGGGACAGCCACCTTCTGTATATTTCTAAATCCTGTTTACCTTTATGCATGATCAACGAAGGAAATGTTACTTCGATCATGTGATATCGAGTGAATGTTCGACTGTAGTCACAATAGCCCTTATAATCAACCATATAACGTCATAATCGACCTTTCTGTTGACAAATATCTTACTAGCAGGTAGTCAATGACAATTCTCTTCACATTTTTTGAACTGAAGGTTAACTCTTTTAGTGCCGATGTCATGTATATGTGACAGATAGACTTGTCATTTTCATTCACCAATTGCTCGACCATAGGAAAGGTATATGGTGGTGAATGTATATCAAAATGTTGAGCAGAAATCAAGCATTCTAAGTATATATGATTATATATACTGATCACGTTTTGGTAAAATTTGAAGAGAGCTAATCCCCTTGGCACAGTTAAATATTGAGTGTATCTTCTAAAAAAAAAGGGAGGGGGGGAGTTTTGAAGAGTACGTGCGAGACATGATATATTTAGTAATCAACAGTTTATGGCCCATACATCAACGTTTCATAGAATTAGTTAATAACCGGCCCCATAATGTTATTGAATTAATTTAACATAGGACTGAAACAAAGGGTTACTGTACCATCACAGATGACACTAGCGTCCTCATCATGGACACAGTCATGGACTCCAAAATCACTCTTGGTGCACTCTTCAAGTCTGTTTTCATAGCCAGTACAATCAACCTCATCAAGAAGAATGTGTCCAGAGCCTTGACCGTATTTAGCTTGGACCGGTGCACTCGACGCTTTAGGGAACCCAAGCATTCTGCATACGACATTCGCGTCGTTCAAATCCCATCCATCGTCACATACTGTTCCCCATGTTCCGTTATACCATACCTCCACCCGACCTTCCAAATCGCCATTTGATCCATTGACCAAACGAACCGCAGGCGGAGCTCCTAAATGAGGGTTAAAATATAGTACCATTATGCATAAAGAAACTAACAAAAAAACAAACAAACAAACAAACAAACAAAATGTTATGGCTATTCTCCAGCTGCTCAGGACTGGCACTTTTCAGTCCCAAAAGGAGCACTTTGTCAAAGCTCAAGAGACATTTGCTGATTTGGGAAAATTTTAGATGTACATCATTCCTTTTACGTCACTTTTGAAGAACATAATATTAAAAATATCCCCTGAAAAGAACTGCTCTTGCCCTCATATTTGAAATATGACGAGAAATTGCTGACGTGTTCGGTCCGAACATTCATGCCACATATGTGCAGTTCCATATAGCCATTTCAGTCTGCAGTGCATGTTTTTGTTTTTTTGTTTTTTTTTTCCAGCGAGTCAATTTCCTATCATTTTGATGATTCCAAAGCCTCACATCACACACCAATTCTTATGAACACATGATCAACCTTTTCCAGGTGCTTCCAGCTAGTTTTTTTTTTCACATTGTAGTCGCATGACGAGAACACAACTTTATCTTGCTAACCTTTCCCTTTGGTCATGCTGCCTGACTGTAATTCAAGGGTTTCACGTGCGGTTTTGTCCAAATTAGGCACAAATGGATTTTTACATGCCATTTTCTTTTTACAAACAATCTTGCCCTTTGAAGCGTGTATGAGTAAGCCCTTCAATGTACTGTTAGGAAGCCCCTCTACCTTTCCAAAACAATTAATTTTGTTCCTGCAGTTGCTAGTTTGTTCACAATAATCCTTTGTTTTTGCGTTTCTTTTCGTATCGTTTCGTTGTTGTTGTTGTTTTTTTTTTTTCTTCTTCTTTTCTGGGACGCACTGCAGACAGTCTTATGAGATGTTTAAATGATACTTTTTGAAAAAAAACAGAACAATTTCTGGTAATCATCGATTTAATCAATTTCATTATGAATACAAATACGTTTGGATTCAATCTATGTCATTATGAATACAAATACGTTTGGATTCAATCCATTTCATTATGAATACAAATACGTTTGGATTCAATCCATTTCATTATGAATACAAATACGTTTGGATTCAATCCATGTCATGAATACAAATACGTTTGGATTCAGTCCATTTCATTATGAATACAAATACGTTTGGATTCAATCCATGTCATTATGAATACAAATACATTTGGATTTAATCCATTTCATTATGAATACGAATACATTTGGACTTAATCCATTTCATTTTGAATGCAAATTCGTTTGGAAGGAAACTTTAATTCCTGTGTAGGGCGGATGGCGATGGGAAATTGGAATGAAAAATCAATTGGATAGGGATTCATGATGATCCTTGTTATTTACATTGCTATCATCGGGAAACATAAGAGTAATATCACAATATCAATCCTATGATGTTTGATTTTTTTATTCATACAAGTGGAAATACTGTATACCATATCCTACAAATAAAGTGAAATAAAGTTAATTAATGCTTCGCTTCCTGTAATACGAATGTGCTTAAGTAAGAACTTGAAAGGAAGAGGCATTTATTTCTTTGGTTTACCTTTCTGTATTTGCACAAATGGGCACAGCAGCATCGTATGTTTGAATTTTTTTTACGGAAAAAAAACCTTTTAGGAAAAACAGAATATTACCAAAGCAATCTGTTATGACATTTTATCAGCTCATATGCCATTGTGACCCTGTGTACCTAAAAAGCGTGACACAAAGAAATCTAATCAAAAACACGGGATCATTTTTTTTGCTTAAGCTCATGTGAGCACTTTATAGAATATTCTATTCAATTCAATTCATTCAATTCATTTGGGTCAATGTCCTTATTCTTATTCATTTCAGGGAAAAACCAAATTATTCTAGACTTCTTTTCTCAAAAGATGACTCACACGGTACAATAAGCTACGTTACACCATGCAAAGCTCTCGACGGTGCTCCGACATATTGACTTTACTGACTCCGAATTTATTCCGTCAAAGATAAACCAAGGATGAGGGTTGCAACTTTTAAAGGTTAGGGTTAAGATAAGGTTTAGGTAAGGTATAGTGTTTGGTCAAGGGTTGCAATTTAGTTAATATATAAAATTAACGCGGAGCAATTGTCACCGGAGCATGTGTGGAACAACCCTATGTACAAATGATGCTTAAGCCTGGATTAAAGCCTGCAGCGCAGGTTAAATTTTTTTTTCTTTACCTAATTGATGCCTCAAGCGATATATTTTTTGTCACGAAGAGGCAAGTGAACCTTTCGCTGCGCTAAGATATGATTCGGAATCCTACTACACTATAATACGAACCGAAACCTTTCACGGCGCATAACCCGTAATCAGTGGTTACAACTTGCCACCATATGATATGCGAAGTTATATTTCAGAGCTATTACTACACCAAGATAAAGACAATAATTAATGCTGTCTGAACTTCCATCGGGATTCTGAAAAGATCTGGTTGTAGACCACATGATCCTGCGACCATTACACAGCTCCACGGTCATGATTCTACACTAACTTAATTCCTGATTTCAACTCTACACCAAACACCCTAAATATTTATACCTCTAAACCAAATATCAACCCTTAAACTAGCCCTATATATTTTACAAAATAAATCCTGGGGCATTTGTGGCCGGAACAAATGTCGCACAGCCCCATCTTTAAGGGGGGGGGACTACCAAACAAGGGTTGGTTTGACTGTGCTTTATTCATAATCATTGATCAAGATGGCCGACGAATACCTACATTATCCGATTCTTAACTTCCTCGTAGAATCGCCGCCTGCAAGCATTCACAAGATACTGCCATTTTCAAATCTACGGATTATGACGCCTAGAACAAACAATGACCCCCCCCCCCTTCACCGTCCGAAAACTTATCAGCTAAGAGATTTTTTTTTTTTTTGGTGTGTTTGTTTGTTGCTGTTGTTGCTGTTTTTTTTATTATTATCATTATCATTTTTAATTCATTTATTTATTATTTTTTTTATTATTTTTTAAATTATTTTTTCTATTTTATTTATTTTTTAAAAATTTTATTTATTTATTCATGTTTTTTTTTATTTTATTTTTTTATTTATTATTATGTTTTTAATTCTTTTTTTTTTTTCTTTTTTTTTAAGGGGGGGGGGGATGTTTCTTTGTTTGTCATCTTAATCTAGAATATAACCTAAATGATGTTGATGCACTTAACCCTGGATCGGTATCCAACGTTTGATTATCAAGGGAGGTAGCAAAGCTAACAAAAGACAAAAAAGAAATAAAAAGATAATGGATTTTACCGCATTTTATCTTCAGGAAATATTGGCAGGAGAGCACATTTCATTAGACAGCGTTTTGATAAAAGTTTAGTTCAAAACACGTTTGTATCGGGGGGGGGGGGTTCTCTTTTTTTTCGCAGAAAAAAAACGGATTTGAAACACATCTTCAAAACTCACTCGGCATGCTCAGTGCGGTGTGCAAGTCAAGGGGCAGAGCTTGGATTTGCGTGGAAAGAAGAGCTATGAATAATGTACCGTGAACCGTGAAACTGTGTTTTATAAATGTGTTTCAAAACGCTGATTCTAGCTTCGCAATTGAGCTATAAACGCACCCCTGGTTTCTTTCAAATGTTTGACATTGTACTGCCTATTTTACTCACTTCTTGCCTCATAATATTGCAGTATTATTCTGGGCGCAAAATAACGAAATATCTCTCAAAAGTCTATTACAAGGAATTTAGCAATGACATCAAAAATGAGGCTTGCTTTCGAATTTTGAACCTTTGAAAATGCTATTTTATGCATTTCATCCTAATATACTTGGGGGGGGGGGGAGGCGTAAAATTTAAGAAGATCCTGATGAAAACTGTAATCGTATAGGAAGCAAAGCAACAATTTTGCATTATTGAATAATGCATTATACTTTATATTAGGCTGCAAATTTATGATACCCTTAAAAATGCGAGGGAGAAAAATCGACCGAGTTTATTGAAGATATTTCGCATTTAAAACGTTTCTATGCACTTTACGACATATGGAGTTACTTGGTAAAGACGTTCCAGGCAAAAAACAAAACAAAACAAAAACATAATCGTAGAAGATTTGTTCGATTTTTTTTTTTTTTTAATTTCGTAAGTGGAAACAGCATCGATTATATCGCACAAAATTTGGCATCAGTTAGCATGTAACAACATAAAGGTATAAATGTAAGGTGGAGCTAGAGTCGGGACCATGACCTCTAGAAACTCACTACTGTGCCACTATGATCATTTCCCATAAATTAATTTTTAAAAAATATTTTGGTTAATTCCTTGTTTTTTAAACACTGGGAACAATCTTCACGTAATTGCTTCGGACGAAAAGAAAACCTAGGTACTCTTGTTTCAATAATACAATATACAATTGATATTCCTGAGCGAAATTTGCTGTTCATATCATGAAAGGGGTTTCAAAAGAAGAATCTGTATCTAGGCAAGACAAAAGACAATTTTCCATAGGGTTTTCTGCACCTTTAGGCATGGCATGGAGAACCGAAATGTGTCTTTCACGATGCGATTTTCCAATTGGCGCAACACAATGTTCCAGGAGAAATCGCTAGGAGGCGCCGCTGATGTTAATTCATATCCTCTGTTTTTCAAAACTCTTGGAATTATGATGTTAAAAGTGAGAGTCACCCTTAAAGAAAGAAAGAAAGAAAGAAAAAGTTCATACTAAATATTAATGACGACAGGGCGGGACAGATTCACAACTAGACATGCTTACTTATATTATAAAGTACAATAATATTCATGTTGCTCACCAATATCTGTTATATCTGTATACCTGCTCCAAATTGTGACAGCCTCCTCTGTCGTGAAGCCTGTCCATCGATAAAAAGATTCAGACATTTTAATAACAAGTGAGATGATAAAATCAACAATGCACATGATATAGGGACTGATATGATAGATACGAAGAAAATCTTTTCAAAGGTCATCGGCTCCCTAAAAGACAAGTATCACCCATAATTGGCTTTATTTTGAATTTAAAATGCAATGAAATTTCACGACGGAAAAGTCTAAAATTATCATGAAGTCGAAAAGTACAATATGAATATATTTTATGAATTAATTATTCATGAACGTACAAAAAACACGGGGAGCTGAGGAGAGAGAGTACGATGGAGTGGGGGTGGACGAAAAATTCAAACATACCGTATAACTTCATGAGCAAAAAATTTACCAAATTGACAGTGATGATGTTAGTAGTAATAATATCCATAACAACAATAAACCCAAAGACTACGGGAACCGGGTGGCTTCTGTATTAAGCCAATGAGAGTTAAAGAGATCAGTAGTCAAAAGGTTAAAATGATTACGGTTATGACAATAGGGCCTCTTTATTTCAAACCACGGCGATATTCATGTGGCTATGCACAAAATACATTCATATACAAACTAAAATCATGAAGCTAAGAACATTTACATTAAAGATTTGGTGCAGAGTAAAACTTCCTGAGGTAAACATGTCATAGATAAGTATGCCGGGGGTCAAGAATTTCACAGGTTAAAACGACAAAGGTAAAACTGCCCTCTTCCAATTATGTTCTCTATTTCTACTCCCTTACCATGTGAATTTCTATTTCTATAGAAAGGAGAAAACATCATATCGGTTAACTCAATATATCTGATTATTTAAGTATTATTTACAAGGATCCATTCTTCAATATATTTTTCTTTTAATTCGTTGTGGATTCACAAGTTACGAGAACTGAATATCATTATCAATTTTGCCTGTTAAAAATAAGGATCGATGTGAAAATGTTCAAGGTAAAATTTTCCGAGGTAAACACGCCAGTTATGGAAAAGTGAGAGGTAAATAATGCAAGAGGTGTATACAAAAATATAACACAGGAAAGATGTCAGATTTAAAAAATGACAAAAAATAAGGTGTGGACTCAGAGTCAGAGGTGAAATAATCATTTTTTAAGGTGTCATTGAAATTCAGTACTGCATCAGATAATAGTTTTGTGTCTCAGTATTGAGTCATTCGCCCCTCTTTGGATTAAAGAAAAAAAAATCATTCAATAATGAAAGTTTTGCCGATTTCAAAAAAAAAAAAAAGAAAAAAAGGCATAATAATAAAGCAGACATCATTCCACCAGGATATCCAAAGGTATTCGCGCGTTGCTGACATTCTATGGAAAATTTAGCCTAGCGGCATTTACATGCAAAGCTAACAATCTTCTACACAACAGCCAGTCCTGTAAGGTTGAACGATTTGTAAGGATTGGGCTATGTGAAATGGAAATTTTTACATTTAGCACAACGATCTTGTGGTTAATACACGCTGCAATATATTTCTTTCAGGTATTAATTATCATGCGTTGTTTTAATGAGAGGCTTATATATGCTTAACCCCCCCCCCCCCCCCCCTCCGACTGGTTGATCATTTTTTATACTAAGGTAAACATATTTTGTCAGCAACAGTAATCAAAGTAAATTGAATACGATAAAAACTTAACTACTTTTAAAAATCAGCTATTTTACTGCCCATAGAAATCCCGTTCGGATTACGTAATACACCATGATTGTAAAGGTTATTATCGTATTATTGGAGAAAGTTCCCTAAAACAGTTCACAATCAGAAGATACTACTAGTACTACTACTGAAGCTCACTACCCATTGGCTTTTATGTGCCTACTACACTCAGGAAAAAAAAAGAAAGAAAAAGAAAGCGGACACCTTTTATAGTTAATATTTTCAAGCAAATATAGGTTTTCCCGGCCAATTTCATTGTTTTGTCATTCAATTTCATATTAGAAGCATTCATTTTCGTTGAATACGCTCATGCATCGAAATATCGTCATTCAAATTCGTTGTTTGCCGTTCAAATTAACTAATGTGGCAAACGATTTCGCATTTGCGCATTCTGATTTATTGAATACGAATACATTTTCGGCAATGGGTATTCAACTTATTCAGCTTATTCCGAATATTCAAATTCGCATATGGGCGAACAAGTTCATAATAGGACCATTCAAATTAAATCTGTAAAGTTTCCAATGAAAATTACATTACTTGCACTGTATTTTAAATGTAATGTTGAAAACATCTCATTAACAATGTTAACTAGGAGACGTATATAATTCAGTCTAGTCTTCATGTGAACAAAACAACATCAAACTGGGAATCATGGGGGAGCCCCGTGTTTGATACAGGCGTATTATCAATAAGGACAGGGGTAGGTTAATTGAAGCCAGAGAGACTACATGCAGTTTGCAGATAACCTGGGCATTAATCGCAACACTGCCAGGTCTATCATCGCTACCTGTCTGAGGGAGGGCAGACGAAACAAGCTACCGAGGCTGGGGTGGGGCTAGAAATGTGAAAATGGACAACGAAATGAAGGCGAGACTGAAACATTTGATTGATATAAATCCTCTGACGACATTGCAGGAGATGAAGGATGATCTGACTGAATCTCTCCCAGAGAAACCCGTGGTGAGCACATCAACCATTGCCAGGGCGCTAGATGGCATGCTTATAATTTTCAAGTTGGTGGAGGACGTTCCTTATGTCCGAAACGCTCCCCGTATTTTGGACCAATGAGCAGAGTATGCGGATTTTTTTCCTGCAGAATGGTGTTCTTGCCCACTGCGTCTTCGTGGATGAGTGTGGGTATAACATCTGGACCCGAAGATCGCTGCAGGGAGAGCACCACGTGGGGAACCAGCAAGAAGGGTAGTACAATTGGGCAACGAGGACGAAACTGCAACTTTACATTTGCAGTCTCAGATGCGGTGGGCTTGGTGCACCATACCATGGCGTGTGATACAGTCACGAGGGAGAGTTTTGAGGCTTTCCTTCTGGCAACTTCTGGTAACCAATTCTTCCCTCCCGACAATGATGTGTTCATCATCTACGACAACGCCCCCGCACATGTGAGAGCACAGCTACCAGAACATGCCAAAGGAGCACACCCCAGGATTCACCTCAAGGCACCCCCGCCCTACTCACCATTTCTCAGTCTTACTGAGATGGCACACAGTGCGTTCAAAGCAGCTGTCAAACGAGACCTCGAACGACCACGATGGCAGGGGAGGTTTGGCGACCGTGAAGCAGCACACCGGGCCGAGATGAATATGCAACAATGGCGTTGCAACCTCATCCGGCAAGTTGGACACAACAGCATCAATGCCATCACCCAAGAGAAATTTGACCAATAATAACGTCATACCCAGGCCTACATGGCGAGGTGCTTGGCACGCCAACCCATAGATGGCGGAATATCAACTTCAGAACTATGTGGATCACACATGATGACGAATATGAAGATGTAACAGGAAGATTAAATTTAAAAAAAACAATATGATGATCATGATGAAAATAAAGATGTAAAATGAAGATGACAAAAACAATATGATCATGATGAAAATAAAGATGTGAAATGAAGATTTAAAAAAAAAAACTATATGATGATGATGATGAAAATAAAAATGTAAAATGAAGATCACAAGAACAATATGATGATCATGATGAAAAGAAGGATTTAAATTGAAGATCACATAAAATGAAAGAAAGATGTTCAGATAAAAATTAATGATCATGATGATGATGAAATTAAAGATGAAAAGTGAATATGACATTCAATTATTAAATTGACAAAATCACTCTTGCATATTATGTACATGTATGTGTATTACGAAACTGAATGCTCAATTGTGGAAATCGATAGGTCAAAACGAAAGTGAAAGTGCTTTTAAGTGCTTACCTCGCCCATCGCACTAATTTGAATGCACAAATGGGGAAATTCATGCCCAAACACGAAATTGAATACTTATATCCGAATTTGAACTTTGTAACCATTAATTTGAGTGCCTAAAAGCGAATTTGAAAACACTTAAAGATAAAGTTGAGTTCTGGTCATGAGATTGAATTGTGAAAGAAACTGTCTCAAAGCAATTGGGAAAGGTTGATTATATAACACATAAGTATTGATGTATGCTGTAATGTTTTGGATTAATGATAAGAAATTGACCCAATCCTGCTGAGAGTCACATGCACTGTATACAGAAATGTGTATATAGGACTACACACAAATGTTCGGCCCGCACAATTCATGAATGTGAGAGCATTTGAAAATCACTCCTTTTCAGGGGACATATCTACTATGATAATCTTCCAAACTGACATTTAAAAAATGAGAAAGCTCACAAATTATATTTTTCCTTTCCCAGAACTCAAACTTCCCTTTAACATGAAATCAATTGACCAAAGTCACTCCACCGCTTCAAACACAATGCTGAATGCGCATGATACGACAATGGATGATAATTTTACGAAATTGGCCGGGAAAACCTATATTAAAAATTAACTTATTTTTCATATATCAAAATGCTCTTTAAAATGATATGCAGTCGGAATGATATCATTCACGCAAGAATAATCATAGCCATTTAACAATGAATGAGTCTCTGAAACTATTGATTTTTCTTTTAATATCATGATATTTCATTATATTTCATTGATGATTTATATGAATATTCTGAACAATAAAAAGTGTCCTTTTTTACTGAGTGTAATTTGTTTCCTTCGATCTCTGAATTGCCAGTGTCGGGTAAAGCCAGATAGTACTATGAAAAGTCAAATTTATTTTCGTGGAGCAACCGTTTTGACCCTTTCAGGACAACTGACCACATTTTGTGGTTTGGCTCAATAACTTTTGATTCAGAGCTCTAAAAAATATACCAGATGCATGAGTAGAAAGAGCAAAAATTTCTACACACACTATGTCCATTTTTGTTGCATGACCGTACTGCGTTTGATGCCAGGAATTTAAAAAATGACAATAAGCTTTACAATCTTTAAATTGGCAACACATTGAGAGGTTCAAAATCATTGTTTTTTATCAAAATTGGCAATTTTTTTTCAATTTTTTGACGAATTTCTAACCATATATATTTTTATAAAGACATTACACCTTTTTAGAAGCAATTAGCACTGAAAGAAAAATATTATTGTTGCCAATTTAAAGAACAAAATGAGATCAATTTAGCCCTTAAATAATTCCTGTCCTGAAAGGGTTAAGATTGTTTTGAAAAGCTGCCCCTGACCCTCTTCTCACCTCTTGGACATTCCTCTCCCCTACCCATTATATTTTCCTCTGTTATGTAGGCTCATATATAGCCGAAGAAGTTAATCTAGATAAAAAGGGAAGGGATGGTTAATGTAAAATGGAATAGATTTTATCCAAAATTATGGTAAAGGGTTGTTACTTTAATCTAAAATTTTCATCCCTGGCATTTTTAATTCTGTCATATTTTACCTCTTAAATTTTTATATCTGACATTCGTAAACCGAACCACAGATTTAAGAATTGCTTTACATTTTTCTGAACATGCTGAAGGTTCATAATTCTGAAGGGTCGTTACTCAGCAGGCCCGTATTTCTCAAGATTCGTTTACTGCTTAGGTTCGTAATTCCATAGGTCTGTAACTCCGATAAAATAAAATAGAATAAAATAGGTTTCGTAGTTCCGAAAATGAAATAGGGTTCGTAATTACGAAAATGTAATTGAAACGTACACCATTTTGTTTTCCCCTCGGAATTACGAACCTTCTGAATACTAAACATTATACAATTTTCGGAATAACGAACCTTATTTCATTTTCGGATAGGTGAACCTTCGGATAAAAGTACCTTTCGAACAACGAACTTTGGAATTTTGAACCCTCCGAGTAATGCAACAAATGTTTGGAATGATGGACCCTATCTTATTTTCGGAATTATGACCCCCCCCCCCCCCCCCCCCCCGCATAGGAAATGTGTGTTTCTGAATTATCATGATTATGGACCTTGGAAATTACAAACCTTCTAAAAAATGAACCTTCCGACCCCCCCCCCCCCGATTTAACATTAACAATGATATTCAGCTTTCATAATTCATGAATCTAGAAAAAAAAAATCTCAAAGAAGGGACTGTTGTTAATGATAATAACAACCCTTAGGGGTGTGCATGAGGGAGGGGGAGGTAATTGCCCCTTGGCTACGCTACTCCAACTTGACCACGATAGATATATGATTAATGGATATTTTATAGCTCTAAACTCACCACTTGATATACAGTGGACCACAGGTATATGTATTACAATCAGCAAGACAAATAACGGTAGCAACCACTTGAGACTGCCCATCTCTTTCATTTTATAATCCTGCAAAGGGTCCTGAAATGAAATGATTAATGGACATAAAGTAAAACATTAAACATGCTAAATGAACTAGATTTATTTATGCATCCAAAACATGAAAATCAATAATATCTAGAGCGTGAACTGTACATAACCAGCAAAAGGAATACAAATTTTAATTTTTAGTTCTCACCTGGTTATAGAAAAACTTCAAGGTAAACGGGACAGTGATTCATTTCTTTTTGGCGATTGAATTTTATTAGAAAAGCAATCAGTCAATTCTGCCCATTTTTACCAAAATATCATTTCTTATCGGTAAATAATGATAACCTAGAGTTGAAATATATATTTTTGTTCTTCCTCCTCGAGTTGAAACGTTCTGTCGTGGTTAATTTAAATGTTTTTTCTACGTGTTAATGAATAGCAAGTGGGGGTAAAAAAAGGAGCTATTAGATACATGACGCTTAAAAAACCCCGCTGTAAACGGAAAGGAGGCTCTATTGTTAAAACTATCATTAGTGTCATTTATTTCTATTATTATTACAACAACAACTACTACTACTACTACTACTACTACTACTACTACTACTACTACTGTCATTACTATTATTACTACTACTACTACTACTACTACTACTACTACCACTTCTACTACTACTATTATTATTATTATTATTATTATTATTATTATTATTATTATCATTATTATTATCATCATCATTATTATCATCATTATTATTACCACTTCTCTTAATACTATTACTACTTTAATTACCAGATTATCAACAAGGGTTATTATCAAACAGTTGATGGTGATTTTAACTGAAGAAAACAATTCTGATGATGTCTACGCGATTGCATGTGGTCAGGTTTGGGTTTCACATTGTCAAAGTCTAGGCGGATTATGATTTTCGAGGAGTCCCCTCAAATGTAAAAAAGGGAGCTATGAAGCTCATCTGTATGTTTACTTAAATAGTTTAAATTTACTTTGCCCGTAGTCAAATTTAATTCCAACATCAAAGTAAAAAATAAATAAATAAACGAATGTTGCAATTGTAATATTTATCATTATATTGCTTTAGGCATAACAATAGCAGTTGTCAGCTTTGATATAATCCTTGTGTTAGCTGGGGTTTTTTTCTTCTTCTTCTTCTTCTTCTTCATAGATCTTATCTATTCATCTATTTTTTTTTTTCATCGGAGGTAGTTCGGACAGTTCTGCTAGCATCTCTGATAATGGCCTACATGGAATGACCAGTTTCCGATCATAATAAGCCCATCTTATTTACACAACACGCCCATCTTGATTGAACCGTAAGCCCATCATAATTACATCATTACATCTATTAAAATGATCCACAAAACATTGCAATTAATTTTGAGCTATGTGGGTTTCTAGAATTCATGCGTTCTCTAAGTATTTTATTTCAAAATTTTGTTAAGCATTACAACCAAACTTTTTTAGTCTTTTTTCAGTTAAATGTTCGAGAATTACTTCTTGTACATAAAATGCTTCAATGTTTGTAGATAATACTTATGTCAAACCTCGTATACATTGCAATATATATTATGTACATTGAAAAGCACTGAATCCGATGACCGGGGTAATAGGCGCTATATCAACCCAGAATATTATTATTATTATTATTATTATTTATCATTATTATCATTATTATTATTATCATTATTATTATTATTATTATTATTATTATTATTATTATTATTATTATCATCATCATTATTATCATCATTATTATTATTATTATTATTATTATTATTATTATTATCATTATTATTATTCTCATTATTACATTGAACGGCATATATACTGACAACGTGCAAAACTGACCTACAGAAACGACAAAATCATTGTTTATGTAATTTCTCTACAAATTCTAGGAAAATAAAAGGAGAGTATAGATAATAATGTAAAATAATAAAAAGTACCAATAAAACACGAAAGGGAACTCACCCTTCTGCTAGAAACCCGGAGTTCGTCCCGTATGCAAATGAAATTTTAAATGCCTCCACGGTCTCTACAAACAAAGTGGTGACACGTAGTATCCTCGCGTGAGAAGATATTGCAGTATGCGAAATCTGAAAACAATACAGTCCTTGATTACTTTGTTGTTTCCTTAATGAATTCGTTGACAGGCGGCGTGCCAATGATGTTCACATACTATGTAGGTAATTCTATTTAAAGGATATATGTTTTAAAGGAAATACTTGCTAAAATCATAAATGGGTTGAATAAAAGACCCAACAGACATAGCAGTTAAATTTCCTTGTTATACGGACAAATCGTCTGGCTTTTTTTCAGGAACTCACACATCGTAATTCATTCATTCGTGTGTTTTTTTTTAGCACAGCGGTTCATTGCACAGGCTAATAATTAACAGCTGTCAAGTGTTGACTTTTTCGTTGATTATGTAAATAACAGGAAACAATTATTATGGTCATTCCAAACTGTTCCTTGAAACATACATAAACAATCAATTGAAAAGGAAATCGAATTCTCTCCAGCCATTCTAATGCAATGATTATTATGTTAACATTCGTATTTCAATAATTTTACAACTAGTTTGTGGCTTAAAGGCAAATCTTTAATGTGATGCTTTTCAGAGTATTAAGTTCCTAAGCCACATACAAGTTTGCTAGTATCAGAGATAGTGATACTATTTTATTTTTGTTGAACGTAATTTATAGTAATATATATCATTTATTTATTTATATTGCGCCTTTTCATAAAGATACAAAGCGCATCAACAGTGAAACACATAATACAAAACATAAACAGAAAAATACAAGCCTACACAGTAAACAGAAAGAAAGATTAGAAAAGATGAGTTTTTAGACTAGTCTTAAATGATGCAAGAGTTTTACATTGCTTTAACTTGGGGGGTAATAAGTTCCAACACTTGGGGGCAACAACTGAAAAAGCTCTATCACCTATTATTCTACCAGTTCGGGGGACTGTAAGTGTACTACCAGTGGATGATCGTGTATTATACATGGATGTGTGCACTTGGAGTAGATCAGATAAGTAGAGAGGGGCTTGACTGTTGAGACATTTGTAGGCGAGAGTTAAAGTCTTGTATGTGACACGATTATTAACACGGAGCCAATGGAGATCATTTAAGAGAGGGGAGACATGAACTGATTTAGGTTTGCAATGGATGAGTCCAGCTGCTTTGTTTTGGAGAAGTTGAAGGGAGTTAAGATCTTTGAGCAATATGCCATTGAGGAGTGAGTTACAATAATCTAGTCGGGACAAAACGAGAGCTCTAATGACCGCATGACATGAATCTTTATCAATGAACTTCCTAATTCTACTAATGTTACGAATATGGAAATTAACAGATCGGGATACATTAGCAACATGATCAGACATATTCATATGCTTGTCAAAGGTAACACCTAGTATACGGACAGCAACACTTGGATAATTTACCTTGAAATTAAGCCCTGGATAGTTATCCCTAAAGACAATAAGAATGAAAGGGGTGGGGGCGTAGGAGAGGGATACTCTTCCAAACAGAAATTGTACAAGAAAGTCTTGCCATGAATGTAATTGCCTGAGGGCAACATTTCAGGCAAGTACTTTTCGGGGAGGGGTGGGGGTGCAGTCTGGTTTCATTCAATGGAGTAGATTTGCGTTGCCCAAATCATAATGGGGGAAGTTTTATGACATGCCCACTTTCACTAGTTTCTTAGCCGCATGAGCTGCGCAAATGTTGCTACCTCTACGTCATTGCGGCACGAAAAACACGCCCACAGCTAGGCGAACTCCAAATCTTTACATTTTGACATTAAGTAGATTTATATTATTATCTTTTAATTTTAAACGTGTTAATATACTCTATAAATGTAAAGGAGTGAATTTTCCACTCTACATTAAAGTGAAGGAACTTTCACTCGAAATGGAGTGGTAAAGCACTCCTTTTGGAGTGAGCATGCAGATATTCCTTTGTCAGTCATCTCACCCACTGACAGAGTGAGTCTGTGTTCCACTCAATATCGTACGCAGACTAATTTATTTTCACTCGTGAGCAACGAGTGACGCAAGGCAGCCAATGACAAGCTGCATAAAATTCATTGTCAGTTTCATTTCTTTGTGGTGAACTAAAGTACAGGCATCACTTTCGAAAAATAGTGGTTAATACTTTAACGAACCAGAGCTAAATATTTTATAAGTGACAGCACATCGGTTAAATCGTGCAAACCAATAGAGATTACAACGTATCGGCACTGGTTGGGCTTCAGACAATTAGCATAATTCGCATAATATTTAAGGGTTTTGTCATGACTCATTTTGATAGATTAAAGTTGAAAAACTGATTGATAAAGTCGTCTTGCAGAGAATCAGTGGTTACATTTGATAATCCAGTAGGGATTATGTTGTTTTAATGAAAGTGTTAGTTTACTGTTACGTCAGTGCTTTGTTGTATGGATAGATAGTGTAGTACATCCCTAAAGTGACAGGATCATGTGCTTCAGACTAGCCATCGCACTGTGTCCGCCCCCTTGTGACTCGATGGATCTCACCGAGGTTTCGTCTGGCATTTACTCTGCAGTCTATAGTCTATTCATGCTGATCGATAATTTAACTCCTAGTGAGAGTGGAATTTCACTCTCCTTTGGTGCTTTTTCACTTTATAACATTCAGAGAGTAAAGTGGTCATAAACAAATCACCTTTGTCCCCCTCTTTCTCTTGCCTACCTGACTTGCTCCGCCTCTCTCTATTTCTTTATGTTGTCATCCTTCCTTTCCTTTATCTACTGTTTCATGTTTTTGAAATAGTGACCATTTTTTCACTCGAAAAAGGGTTGTCCCTCATTTAGCTCCTATTGAGTGTGGAATTTCACTCTCCTTTGGTGCTTTTTCACTTTATAACATTTAGAGAGTAAAGTGGTCATAAACAAATCACCTTTGTCCCCCTCTTTCTCTTGCCTACCTGACTTGCTCCGCCTCTCTCTATTTCTTTATGTTGTCATCCTTCCTTTCCTTTATCTACTGTTTCATGTTTTTGAAATAGTGACCATTTTTTCACTCGAAAAAGGGTTGTCCCTCATGTAACCTCTTTTCCTTAGTCATATCACCCTCTTCCTCTCTCTCTCTCTCTCTCTCTCTCTTTCTCCCTCTCCATCCGTCTTGCTCACTTGCCCTTGGTGTTTACTCCCCTTTTTCTTTTTAACTTTCTTGTCCTGCCCACCCCCCCCCCTCTCTCTCTCTTTCTCCCTCTCCATCCCTCCTGCTCACTTAGCCTTGGTGTTTACTCCCCTTTTTCTTTCTTACTTTTTTTTTCCTTTCCCTTCCCCCCTCTCTCTCTCTCTCTTTCTCCCTCTCCATCCCTCCTGCTCACTTAGTCTTGGTGTTTACTCCCCTTTTCCTTTCTTAACTTTTTTTTCCTGTCCCCCCCCCCCCCTCTCTCTCTCTCTTTCTCCGTCTCCATCCTTCTCGCTCACTTGGCCTTGGTGTTTACTCACCTTTTTCGTTCTAACTTTCTTGTCCTGTCCCTCCCCCCCCCCTTCTCTCTCTTTCTCCCTCTTCATCCCTCTCGCTCTCTTTGCCTTGGTGTTTACTCCCCTTTTTCTTTTTAACTTTCTTGCCCTCCCCCCCCCCCCCCACTCTCTCTCTCTTTCTCCCTTTCCATCCCTCTTGCTCACTTGGCCTTGGAGTTTACTCCCCTTTTTCTTTCTTTCTTGTCCTCCCCCCCCCCCTCGTCTTCTTTCCTAGACCTCCTCTCCCTCTATCCCGTCCTCTTTCCTTCTCCTCTCATTCTCTTTCCCGCCATTTTCACACTCTCCCTACGGCCACCCCAGAGTTTTCCCCTCCCTCTGTCTCTTTTTCTTTCTTTCTCTTGAATTATCAAGCTAGGTTGTTGTGAATTTGTAAAACGAAGAGATCTACTATCACAGAACTGAATAGACCGTCGTGTGCCTTAGTGTGCGAAACACGCAATTCACCACATTCATGTACATCGTGTACAAATTTATATATGAGGAATATTGTTTCCAAAACATAATAAGCTAATCAGACAAACTGGCGTTGTCGTTATAGGTGTTCCTTTTATCACTTGACAAAGGAGAAGAAGTCTTCCTGGTACTGCTAGACTTTTCAAGCGCGTTCGATACCATTAAGCATGATATCTTGTTGCAACGTTTGAGACTTTGTTTTGGAATTAGTGGTCAAGCACTTGCTTGGACAGAGTCCTATCTATCCCAGCGCACTCACACTCTAGTGATTGGAAAAGAGCGGTCATCCACAAAAACCATCTCTCAAGGGGTCCCTCAAGGTCCGTATTAGGCCCGATCTTATTCACTCTTTATACATCTCCATTAGAAAGCATAATTGATACTCATAACATTCATAAGATGTTTTATGCAGATGACACACAACTGTGCATTGCATTTAAGAGAAATGATATTGTTCATGTTACTGCACAAATATCAAATTGTGTGCAATCAATCAAAGAATGCTCTCAAGTAAATGGTTTAAAGCTCAATGATACTAAGACTAAATTTCTTCATCTTTCTTCACGCCATAGATCAAGCAACCCAATATTAACATTGAACATAAATGGCACTCCTGTTCATGCAACTAAAACATGCAGAAATCTAGGAATTATTTTCGACGATAAGTTTACATTTGAAAATTTTGTCTCACATAAATGTCGATCAGCATCATTTGGGTTAAATAAAATTGGTAAAATTCGAGGTTTTTTAGACAAATCAACCACTGAACGATTAATTCATGCTTTCGTTATGTGCCATTTCGATTTCTGTAATAGTTTGCTTTTTGGTCTTCCATCTTCTCAATTTCAAAGACTACAACTCCTTCAAAATTCTGCAGCGCGACTTGTTACACGGACAAAGAAGCATGAGTCAATATCACCAGTCTTAAGAGATCTGCATTGGTTGCCCATTAAGTCTCGTATCCAGTTCAAAATAATTTTATTAACTTATCAATGTTTACAAAAGCTAGCTGCTTCTTATCTTACTGAATTGTTAACTCCATATAAACCAGAAAGAATGCTACGTTCCAGTGCCAAGTCTCTGCTTTGTGTTCCACAAACCATGACAAAGTCATACGGGGAAAGGTCTTTCTCATACGCAGCCACTTTTTTGTGGAACAAATTGCCAGAACAACTCGAAACTATTGGAACCTATGACACCTTCATTAGTACCTTGAAAACATATTTTTTTCACCACTTATGAATAGTCAGAAACATGAACCCAGTGCATTTTTTTCTTTTTCTTTTCTTGTATAAACTTGTTTTCTATTCTTAAAGTGCATAGAGACATGCAAATTTGCCTATGTGTTATGCGCTATACAAAAGTTTTAATTATTATTATTATTATTATCAACGAGTCACGTTCCTTAAAAATTTCAAATTCGCGTCTAAGGGATAGTTGTCCTACAATTTGCGTTTGACATAATGAAAAGTAGAGAGTAAAATGTAGAAAGAAAGAGAGAGAGATGCAAATTCAGGTTCAGATTTATCAAATGTTTACAATCATAATTATTAACATAATACTTTAGTGCATAATATACAATAAATATAATAACAACAATAATATTAGATATCAATAGATGAAATTTATGATGCACAAATATTGACCTAAGTAATTTGTTTTGTTTTGTTCTGTCTTGGTTTTCTTTTGTTGAAAACAGGCGGACATGTTTAAAAGCTTGCTTTAAAATCAATAAACTTAATTTCATCAAGCATCATAGAAGAGAAAAAGAGAAAGAGAGAGGGGGATGAGACAGAGAGGGGGGGGGGGTCCTGCTTCCTCAGTTTTAATTCACAGCACGTGGTTGAAGGAGGTGTTTTTGTGCCTCCGCCCACCGAAGGTGGTGCCGGAGGCATTTTGTTTTCGGGTTGTCCGTCCGTCTAGCGATAACTCAAGAACCACATGAGGTATGAACTTCAAACTTGGTGCTAGTATGTATCACCATAAGAAGACGATCTGATTAGATTTTGGGGTACGTAGGTCAAAGGTCAAGGTCACAGAGGCCATTTCCTGAAATTTCAGGTGTTAGCTTCGTTCTAGCGATAACTCAAGAACGATTTGAGGTATTACCATAGGAAACGATATGATTAGATGTTGGGGTATGTAGGTCAAAAGTCAAAGGTCACAGGTCACAGGTCAATGTCTGTGTGTGTGTATTTGGGTTTTTACAGACGTGCATCAATCAGATATGATTATTTACGTCTGGGGACCGACCTTTAACGTCATCATCCGAAAGACGTGACTCAGTCTCGAACCTGGGTCCGCTGAATCAGTTTATAACTTCCACTGTTAGCTGGATTACCATGATTACAGGCGAGCGCCACCTGAAATTGCAGGTGTTAGCCTTGTTAACGCCTAGTTAACGCGACATCTGAAGAACTATTTGAGGTATGAACTTCAAACTTGGTACTAATATGTATCACCATAGAAAGGCAATCTGATTAGATTTTAGGATACGTAGGTCAAAGGTGACAGGTCATAGAGATCATTATACAGGTGTATGTGAAATTAATGTTTTTTGTTTTGTTTTACCTTTGTTATCACCATATCTCAACTATTTTGTATTCATGACTAGGAGGAGATAAAGTTATGAGACTTTGGGGTTATAAGGTGTAAGGTCAAATGTCAAAAGGTCAGTTAACATGTAATTACAGGCTTTTTATTCTGGTTATCACAATATTTCAAGAACAGTTTGAGCCATCAACTGAATTTAGGCGGAGGCATATAGGAGACGCAGTCGCATTCATCTTGTTTTAACACGCTTTTGAAACAGTTTAGACTTTGCAAGTGAGTATGTCGCAGCTAAGTGAGTTCCAGTATGGGCCGTATACAGAGATGTTTTCTGTGTGCTAAAAGAATGTGGGTGCAGAGAAGGAGGAGGTGGACAACGGATGGATTGTCTGGTTTAATATTTGAGTATGGAACTGTTTTTCAACATGTCACTGAAGGCGTGTGGTGGTTCGATTTTATTCAATTTATACATGAATTTTCCTGTTTGAAAAGAAGAAATAAGTCTGGAGAGAGAAGACTATTGATAGAACTGCTTTATATATCGTCGTAAGGGAACGTCGTATGATTTCAAATGTTATTTAGACAAAAATAGAAATTTACGATTTGTCTTTTAGTACAGGGCATGGAAGTGGACCTCACGATATACGTCACAGCGTAGCCAGTTTATGTTTGATCCATTACAAATTTAATAAAGGTAGGTTTTCTATGGATTATGGGGTATTTTCTCCTTATATGTAGAAGTGAAAGAAAATTTAAACTAAAAAGAAACATTCAGTAAAATTTTAAAAGATATATATATTTTGTTGGTGAAAGCGGAGAGCGTTAAAGGTGATGGGTAAAATACATGTATTAAAGTTAGTAATTCACATATTTTAAATTTATTTTTGTGGCATTCCTTACACCGTTCCCCTCCCAAAATGGGTACAAGAGCAATTCGATCGGCTAACCTTCGAATTTATATTGGTTGGGAGGAACATAATGATAAAACAAATGATATGTATTTAGATGACCAACTCGAAGGTTTAAAAATACTGAATTCTGAATTGCTGATTAATGACAAAGGGTTATGTGGGTCAAAAAACTTATGGAATATAATAAAATGAAATGGAAACAGTATTTTGGAAGGAAAATCATATCTTTATGGGACTTCCTGCTTGGACTGTTAAAGGTAACATCGCCACAATTCTCTTTGAATTTATTCGAAGTATGGATGGATGTGATGGTTTTTCAAATCAGATATGAACCATATAAAGGAAATGAGATAATTTTCAATAACAAATTTATTCGAGTTAATGTCGTATGTATGTATGAAAAAAAAAATTAAGTTCTGGAAAATAAAATCAATCAATACAACAACAACAAAAAAGAACCATTATCATAGCATTATATAAATCATTACATTTCTGTGTTATATATACGGAAACATGTATTTCTGTGTTTATAATAATTGAATTATGTATGGAAGAGGATTGGAGCTTTTCGAGAAATAAAAATCAGTCAATACAAAAACAAATCATAATAACTTTCTATTTTTATTGAATTTCGCTCAAATCTTTCACTGATCTGTTTCTCTAAGTTTCTGCTTCTATTAAAATTTGATATATGGGTGGGCTTCCCCTTTAAATGGGTACCTACCTGGATATTATTCCTTGAAACGCACCGTGTGCTTATAACGGATGCCGAGGCTAAAACTAGGGCAATAATATCAAAAGCTTTTGGCAGAGCATAGTGAAATTGTATCATAATGTCATATTCGAAATTCAAGAAAGATTTATAATGATTGTTATCATTATCATTATTTGTTAGTATTGTTATAATTATTATCATTGTTACTTTTGTCATCGTCTTCACCATGATCATGATTATGGGTAACATCTGAGTGCCCCCATTTCAAGCAAACAAATAAATTACCAGCATTTATTTTAGCAGTTAATCCATTATAATATTTTGCAGAGCAATAGCTGACCAGACGCACTCAAACGATTTAGGGGGAGAGGGCAGGTCACATTAAGCCTTTAGAGACAAGATGCAGCAGTGTGATTATTCCTAGAAAATAATCTTATTCCTTATTTTACAAATATCATATTATGATTATGTCTATTTCTGTGACTTTAGAGTTGAATTAATTTTTTTAATTTAATTGACCTAATTACCTGTATATTAGTTCTACTTCTTCCTAGACTTTCTCACAAGCACTAGATCCGGCTTATGGTGATAAACATTCACATTTATATATATATATATATATATATATATATATATATATATATATATATATATTGTGAGAAATGAAAATGAGAGAATAATGGTTGCGTAGCTTAAATCAAAGTTCCCCAGAGTTGTCCTCCCTTTTTGAATTTTTGCAAAGGTTGAAAAAATGTCTCCGCCGGGAATCGAACCCGGGTCGTTGGCTTAGAACGCCAATGCCTTAACCACTAGACCACGGAGACGGGCCAGTGATTTCGGCGACACCAGATTCAATTGACCGACAGATTGACAAATCTTCAACCTTATTAATTAATTCCTTTGTCGGGGGCAGGTGAATTTTGAACAAAGACAAGCCGCATGCCTCAGCTGGATCCAAGCGAATGCTTTGAGATACATGTATACATTAGAATAATAATCATTATAAACAATTGTAAGGAAATAACATATACAACAGCTTTGGCAACTCTCGTGGAAATAATTATAATTGTGAGAAATGAAAATGAGAGAATAATGGTTGCGTAGCTTAAATCAAAGTTCCCCAGAGCTGTCCTCCCTTTTTGAATTTTTGCAAAGGTTGAAAAAATGTCTCCGCGGGGAATCGAACCCGGGTCGTTGACTTAGAACGCCAATGCCTTAACCACTAGACCACGGAGACGGGCCAGTGATTTCGGCGACACCAGATTCAATTGACCGACAGATTGACAAATTTTCAACCTTATTAATTAATTCCTTTGTCGGGGGCAGGTGAGTTTTGAACAAAGACAACCCGCATGCCTCAGCTGGATCCAAGCGAATGCTTTGAGATACATGTATACATTAGAATAATAATCATTATAAACAATTGTATATATATATATATATATATATATATATTTTAAAAAAGGGGGAGGGGAAGCAGATTCATATATGAAGAGAAGGAATTGGTGTATATATATATATATATATATATATATATATATATATAAACCCCTCAAAAAAAGTTCTGCAATTCAACTTTGAGCCTTGATATCTTTTTGGCGGCTTTTTAATCATTCTTGATTTTTAGATCATTGGAAAGTTCATTTATCCCCCTTCACATCCATGCCCCATTTGTAATGGTTATGTCATCCTTGAATGCACAGCACCCCTGAATAGAGGGCAAAGTCAAAAGTGAAAAGTTGCAAATTGAATGGCTATCTTGGCTATTGTCTATTGCTTTTGTTGCAATGTCGGGTGTGTGTGAATGATGTTGAATGGGTCATGAATGATTCAACAAGTTTATTTCCTGTTTGGTAGATGAAATGTGCCTTGCACAAGCTTTATGCTTGGCAGTGCTTACTTTTAAAGAGTAGCTGTTCGCGTATGTTAACATGCCACGTCTATCAAATGTTGAGAAGGCTCGAGCAATCGGCCAAATCGAAGCCGGTATTCCCCAAAGAGAAGTTGCTGCTCAATTTGGAGTGAGTCCCAGTACCATCTCCAGATTATTGGCAAAGTTCCGGGAAACTGGAGATGTCAAGGACAGACCAAGGAGTGGTCGTCCAAAGAAGACAACCCAACAAGAAGACCGCTTCCTGACCCTTTCTGCCCTGCGGAATCGAAGGTTATCTTCCAGGAACCTGCAAGGACGATTTGCTCGAAGATTTGCCAAGCGCCTCTCCGACCAGACCATCAGGAACAGACTTCACGCAGCCAATTTAAGAGCTCACAAGGCAGCAAGAAGACCTGCACTTTCGGCCTTGCATCGTCATTCCCGTCAACGCTGGTGTTTGCAACATCTTCGATGGAACCGGGAAATGTGGCAGAATGTCCTTTTTACAGATGAATCCAGATTCTGCTTGAGGAAACTGGACGGAAGGGTGAAAGTGTGGCGTCGCCGTGGGGAACGCTCGCTGACTGCTGCATCGACCGGGTAACAGCGTTTGGAGGAGGCAGTGTTATGGTGTGGGGTGGCATATCTGCTGAGGGAAAGACACAGCTTATCATCGTTGATGGAAACCTGACAGCAGAGAGATACCGAGACAACATTCTTCGGCCAGAGGTCATCCCATACATGCGCAATCTTTGACCAAACGCCATCTTCCAAGATGACAACGCCCGCCCACACAGAGCAAGGATCATCACCGAATACCTGCAGGAGGAGGCAGTGACGAGGATGGATTGGCCTGCGAACAACCCTGACTTGAACCCAATCGAGCACCTGTGGGACCAGCTTGGCCGTGCTGTACGCGCCAGAGTGACAGATCACACTACACTGGCTGAGTTGCGACAGATCCTTATCGAAGAGTGGAACCTCATCCCACAGCAACGCATCACCAGGCTGGTGACAAGCATGAGGAGGAGATGCCAGGCTGTCGTAGTTGTATTCGGATCTTCTACTCGCTACTGAACTTCTGATCCTTTGCTATTCCACATTTGATGTGCATGTTACTCAATAAAAAGTGCCAAACATTTTGTCATTTGCAAATTTGTGTATTTGTGTTTGTTTTTGTTTCGTTAGAGAGGGGAGAGAGAGTTAAAGAACATGAGTTCACATCAAGAAAGGGGAATGTGTTTGTTGAAGTGAAAAGCAATCCAAGAGAAGAGGAGAGTTTGTGTTGCTTATGTTTCTGTGATAGGGTTACATGGCTGAAAATGAGATAATTTGCTGAGGGGAGACTTTTTTCCCCACCGCAGTTGTGTACTGCTAAGGTGGAAACTTGCAATATTCTGCATGAAACCAAAACACAATATTAATGTTATCACAGTCAGTTGCTGATTAAAACACATTCCATCTTAAAACAAAAGAATAATTCCACTTCAAAATCACTGAAAACAATATTTGTCCACCAAACAAGGGATTACAGCAGAAACATGCACACCTAATACAAAATTAAACAAACCAAAAGGAACAAAAACAAAGAAACAAAACCTTTCATTCCAGTTAAGAACTCAGTGTGAACAATAACAATGCATTCTGCAACTTTTCACTTTTGACTTTGCCCTATATTTAGGTGCACTGCACATTCCGTGATTACATAATCAATACAAATGTGGTATCATTGTGAAGGTGAATAAACAAGCTTTACAATGATATCAAACTTGATGATGATCATACAGTTACTAGAGAGATATAAATGCTTAAACTTGAATTGCAGAACTTTTTTTGAGGGGTTTATATATATATATATATATATATATATATATATATATATATATATATATATGTATATAATATGAAGGACTGAATTTCAAAAATAGTACTTCAGTCTACAAATGTATATATATATTTTTTTCTTTTTCTTTTTCAAATTTGTTATGAAATGTCATTGACATTCTGCATAAATGTTTTGTTTCACACAAAAGGTCAAAGGAAACAGAGGTCAATTTGGGAAATTAGAGGTTTATCGTCGTTCTTGGGATAACTCAAGAACTACTGTGTGAGTTCAAAAAAGTATACACTTAGAAAATTGCTATTTTGTTTAAAACTCAGTTATGAACACAAAATTATTATACATAATTATCAAATGATGTAAGTTCTGATCCATCCAGGTAAAAGTTCAAATAATAAACAAAATGATTACATCATTCCATATGGACTTCACGTCCGATCCTGGACGCTTCATCAGCTCGTCTGATTTGGTGGAGGGAAAACGTCGTTGCCAATCGGCGCAGACGCACGATCAATGTTATTGCTCCGAGTAAGACGTGGAGGAATCATAGTACGTATGAAAAACTAAAGCGTGACCCCTCTTCAAGCTTCAAGAAGAAAGTTATTGAAGTGTTGCAACAATTGGAGAAAGGTGGCTTCATTAACAAATCTACCTACTTTAGTCTGTATCCTGGTGAAGACATTCTTGCTTTTTATGGACTCCCAAAAATCCATAAGGAGAATGTACCACTGATACCTATTGTGAGTAGCATAAACAGTATTACTTATAACACTGCAAAGTTTCTTACATCAGTTCTCAGCCCTCTGGTAGGCTTATCAGAGCAGAACTTATTAAAATCTACAGACTTCACTGAAAGGGTACGGGACATTAAGGTGGAGGATGAAGAGCGTATCGCTTCTTTTGATGTGTCTGCCCTTTTCACGACCGTTCTGCCTAACAAGGCAATAGAAGCAGTTCGCAAACGCCTTGTTATGGACTCTAGCCTCTGCTCAAGAACCAAACTTAACCTGATCCAACTTGTCAGTTGTTAGAACTCTGTCTTTCCACAACTTATTTCATCTTTGACGGCACTTTCTACAAACAAAAACATGGATGTGCCATGGGCTTTCCCATTTCGCCAGTTCTTGCCAATTTTTATATAGAAGACTTTGAAGATTTAGCCCTGAGTTCATTTTCAGGCAAACCACCTACCCATTAGTTCACATATGTAGACGACCCCTTGGTCAAGATTGTGACCCTTGTATCAAGCTCACGGTTGAGAAAGTGAAGGTTAATCAACTAGCGTTCTTAGACTGCCTTATTACCATCAAGGACGACGGTACGCCTCTTTCCTCAGTCTACAGGAAAGCCACCCATACGGACCAATACCTCCTGTTTGATTCCCATCACCTCCTTATCCACAAACTGGGAGTGGTAAGAACATTGTTTCTCAGGGCTTCCTTCATTCCTTTTTCTGACGAAACAAAGGAGAAGGAGCATAGACATCTTCGGGAAGCTCTTCGCTTGTGTGGTTACCAAGACTGGAGTATAGAGAAGGCCATCAACGCCACGTCCAGCTGAGCAACGCCGGGGCATAGTTGTCTCAGTGCCTTACGTCAGTGGACTCTCTGAGAAAATCCAACGGATCCTTTCAGATATCGCATTCCCATTTACTTCAAACCAGCAAACACTCTAAAACAAAAAATTGTACACCCGACGGATAAGGTTCCAAAGAAAAAGAGAAACAAAGTCGTCTACGCCATTCAATGTCAAGAGGAGGGTTGCCAAGAAAACCATAATGGCCAAACTAAGCAGCCTCTGCACAAGCGTTTGTATCAACATCGCAGAACGGATTTCAGATTTCAGATTTAGATTTCATTACATTTATATTTTTTAAAGTATATAACAATAGGTATTGTAAAATTAACAATATAAAAAATAATTGACAACACAACTTAGTGCAGAAACTTTTTCGATCATTACAAACAAAACAAAGTGCATTAAAGTTTGGGTTGTAAGAAAAAAAAAAGTAACATCAATGAAGACTACGTTAGATTAATTTTATAAAAAATGAGAATGAAAAGAGAGACCAGCTTAGAAGCAGAGCTTGTAGAAGTGCTGGTCAATGGCAAAAGATAAATCATGAAAACAGTAAAAAAAAAAAAACAACAACAACAACAACAACAACAGCAACAAAAAACAACAAAAAAACAACAACAACAACTAAGTAGACTGGGCAATCATGCATAAAATGCACCCCCCCCCCCGGGGGGGGGGGAGAAGAAGACAGATACATGCCCATGGAAAACAAACAAATCATAGACATAACACACTTTCCATCGAAGAGAAAGCATTGAAAACACAAAAAGCTGGAAACAGTAATAGGAAAATAGTAACGATTTAAAGGAGTAAACTTTACAAAAGACGGAACAAGAAGGACAAAGTGACAGGTGGGGGTTAGGACGGGAGGATGGGAAAGGGACAGGATCTGGAAGGTTTTATTTTTCGTCTATATATTTTACTACACAGGTAAACAAAAATCATCATTGAGGGATCAATGTTCATAAAAAGCAATTAGTGATTTTTTTTTCTTCAATTTACGTTTGAGTGAACTCAAACTTATACTGTCTCGTATATTTAAAGGGAAGGAATTCCAAAATTTAGGAGCAGTAAATGAAAAATGTATTCTGGGTTAATGCAGTACGAGTTCTTGGCAAGTGATACAGATTGATTTGGGATAATGATGGATTTCATTATTTACTGTAAATATAATTATTATAGAAGACAGTGGGCAATTCATGGGGACATTAGGAAATTATTCTGCTGTCTACTCCCACTTGAACACGTCCAAACATGACTTCAAAGACAAGGATGTACTCATTCTAGACAAAGAATCTCGGTGGTTTGAGTGGGGGTTCAGTGAAGCTGTCTACGTCGACGCTGAGAACCATACTCTCAATAAGGGTGGGGGCCTGCGACATAATCTCTCCCGGGGTATAGCGCCGTAATCTGAAGAATTCCTTGACGTATTACTCGGAACAATAGCACTGATAGTGCGCCTGCGCTGATTGGCAATGACGTTTTCGGACGAGCTGATGAAGCGTCCAGGATCAGACGTGAAACCGTTCTCGGAAATAATTCGTAAGTCCAGATGGAATGATTTAATTATTTGTTTATTATTTATACAAAATTATACTGAAGGGTATCTTATCCCGCATCATTTGGTACCATTTTTGTGTGGTATGTGTTTACGCTTGATTGAACAGGGGGCATTGTTTGCGAGGGTGTAAAAATCAACTTGCGCCAACGTACTCCTTATATGATGTTTGAACAAAACATTTTAAATAGGGGCATTAATTCGGTCTTTGCAGATACAAATAACGCTCAAACTGTCCCAAACAAAATTAAACATGACACACATATTAAAACACACATAAAGTTACACACACAAAGCAAATTGAATCAGAATATTGCTTCTTTATATATGTTTATTTTACTCCAAATGAACACCATGTTTGCGTGATATGTCTGCTTATGATGGATACACCATGTGCGAATTTTAATTTTGTTTGGGACGGTTTATTTGTATCTGCAAAGAATAATGCCCCTATTCAAAAATGTTTTGTTCAAACATCACAATCATAGAGAGTACGTTGGCGCAAGTATATGTATCATAATTTTGCGTTCAAAACTGTATATGAGGTATGAACTTCAAACTGGGTACTAGTACGTAGCACCATAGATAGACGATCTGATAAAATTTTGGAGGAGGTATGTCAAAGTTCAAATGTCACAGAGGTCAATTCTGAAATGTCGGGTTCATAAGAAAACGTCCCTACACAATATGTCAACACATAATCCAGGCCCCTGATGCCTCATATAATGCGACCGATGCAACTCTTTCTATGTGCGCGGTCTGATACGTCACATAATCAAGAAAGGCTCAGACTGTTTGATAATGAACTTAGGATGGGTGGGGGCTGGATTCCACTACTACTACTACTACTACTACTACTACTACTACTAGATCTACATATTTGGAAATCTTGAAAATATGTGCATGTGTCATGCGTAAGGTATTTTAATTTTTAGGTGTCAGAATAGCTGTTTACTAATTGCAGGACAAATCTTGCAATTACCGGTATAAATTCAGTTTGTGTGGCGAGAACCACTGGCTTCAGCGACTCCAGCGATTATGTGTGCCCATGCACACACACGTACGTCAAACGTAGTATACGCGTAGCCTATCGCATAGCTAGCTAGCATGGGGCCGTACCATCGATCTCTACCACTGGATAAAGCAACGCCTTGTACGTTTGATGTGACTGGTCGCCATGTTCGGGCTCGCAGAAAAAACGTCGCCGCTGTACTGTTTCAATACAATTTGATGCATTTTTAGAATCAAATAATTCAGCACTGTGAAGTCTTTTCCACGAATTAACTGTAAAATCAGGCAAAACAAGTGCACCCTTACAAATTCTAAAGGCGATTTAATGTGACAATCAGTAAAATGTCTTTTGTAAAAAAAAAAAAAAAAAAAAAAAAAAAAAAAAAAATCAAATCACGTATCTTTCGGATAGGAGTACACTGGAACCGTACGCACCAGACGATGCCCCACGTTATGTCCCATATTGGTTATGCAGCCGCATCAACTGCTCGCATAGAGCCTTGCGTACGATGTTATATCCACGACGTGCGGTAGATATTGAAAGACGTACGCTAGCTCAAGCTCAACGTGGGGGGGGGGGGTAACATTTTTTTAATGAAAGCAGTGATTGAATTAAAAGGAAAAAAAATGACGGTGGTTTATTTTGACCAATTAAAAGAGTTGTCACATCAACAGAATCACAATGATCAGAATTTTCAGCTGCTGCTTCATTTTTATTTTATTTTTTTAATTTGCCTCGAAGTTATCAAGAGCAGAAGGCAGAAAAGGCCTTGACCAGCAGTCCTTGCGCAGAACATTAAAAAAAAAAAAAAAAAAAAAAAAGGGAATCTAAAATGACGGTACTTGTTGTTTTAGAAATGAAGATTTATATATATATATATATATATATATATATATATATATATATATATATATACACTGTTAGAACGTTGATTAAAATTTTTAATCTTGTTGGTTAAAATTGTAATCAACCGAGGATTACCAGGTGAACCACACATTTGTAGGTTAAAACTTTAATCAACGGCCTGTTGATTAAAGTTTAACCTGTGTTTGATTAAAAGTTTTAATCATTTGTTGGTTAATCTTATTTTGCTCAACGTTGGTTAAATCGGTGTTGATTAAACTAAAACATATTGTTGGTTTAATGTTTAACCATTTGTTGGTTAGTTTTATTTTTTTGGTTAAATGTTTAACCATTTGTTGGTTAATCATATTTTGCTCAACATTGGTTAAACTGGTGTTGATTAAACTTAAACAAATTGTTGGTTAAATGTTTAACCATTTGTTGGTTAGTTTTATTTGGTGAGAAACTCCCTGGAGAAACTCTTTTCATATCTGTGATTTTTGTCTAGCTAGTCTTATAAAGAAATAGATCTACTGTGTGATATTGCTTTCTAAGTTAAGCGGTTTGGGAAGTTCGACCTGCTCAGACCTGGACTAGACCTGACTAAGCCAGACCTACCGGTAGACTACGCCCACGCCTACATTGATGCTATATCTTTTTTTTCTCAAAAAACTGTTCTAGTTTCAGTTTTTGTCATATTGCCCTGTCCGCGAAATATGGACATCCGCGAAGTTGAACACACCGCCATACTCGCCTCCTCGCTACCGTAGGTGTAGTCAGTAGATCTACCGGTGGGCCTGGCTTAGCCAGGTCTAGTCCAGATCGAGCAGGTCGAACTAGCTCCCAAGCTGTTTAAATTAGAAAGAAAGATCACACTGTAGATCTATTTCTTCCCAAGATTAAGCTAGACAACAATCACAGATATGAAAAAGAGTTTCTCACCTTCAAACACGCCAACAAGCCCTTTGAAAGTCCCTAATCATTCAGCGACTTGAATGACAACGCCTTCCATTTTTATCGCAAACAATTTCTGTGATAGATATGTGCGCGCAGCAAATTTGTTCCAAATCCATATGCGCATGCGCTGTTCGGTCACGCGATTGGTATTTTAATCAACTTTGATCAAACTTTAACCAACAAAAGATAATTTGTCTCGACAGTTAGCACTATCATTTTGGCGGGAAAGCCAAGAACACTGTTTTTAATCAACAATATTTTTAACCCACGCAAGATCAAAAGTCATTTTTTAACCAACACTCATTTTATAACCAATGTTGAACCATTTTTAATCAACATTTTTTTAATCCGTAGTTTTTTAATACATGTTTTAACAGTGTATATGACGTTAAAACTTAAAAGTAATAAAGATAAATCATAAAAATGTTTCACTTTTTGATACTGAGCTAACATTTAAAAAACTATGACGAGTTGAAACAATAAGAAGTAGTTGCTGGAAGCGTACTTGAGCTAAAACTAAGCGTATCTTATCAATTGCGAAAAGGTGTACCGTAATCCTGCTAGAAGTCAGTTTTTTGATTTTCTTAAATAAATTTTCACTCGGAAATTTTTGCATGGGTATTTACCAACTATCGTGAAGTCGATATTCTACTGGTGATTTCTGTGGTCATTCGCGTTCAAAAAGAGTTCGCGGTTCGGCGTAGCGAAAGAATTGCCAAACCCTTGCGCAATGTCAGTTCTCAGACAGCAATGTCAGAAGTCAGACAGTAGAGGGAGGCATTATGTTGGGCTGTCTAGAGTACCTTTATATACAGAGTAGCGACATGGACGTCTGACTTTTCTGGAAACAAAATGGCGTTCGAATTCTTTCTATTAAGAACACCCAGGTGCTCATCGGAATTGAATAGAAATGTTGCATAGCAGTGGAAACAAAATGGCGTTCAAATCATGAGTTGTCGCTACTCTCTAATAGAGGTACTCTAGGGCTGTCGCTTCGATGCGACGATCGTTTCGTTATTTTCATTTTCAATGAATTTTCATCGACATGTATTGAATTACTTCTCCACATAATGAAGATGGGTTTAAATCAGTTAATATTTGTTACAGAAACTGTGAAATTAAAAGAAAAAATAACGTAAGTAAATTGGTAGCTATATTCTAATTGAAGCTAAAAGATGACCACCGTTTTTTCAAGATGCCAATGATGTGATTTTTAGATATGTTACAAAGTTGGCCTAATAATTTGATATTTTCATTAGGCTACAGATTATAGCTTTTCAAGTTATATTCTTCCATAATTTGTAGTTCCAATGAACTGCCCTTTCATTTTTTTAAATCTATTTATTCATCAATTTATTAATTTATCTATTTTATATTTAATACAAATTTAGAGCTCCCTGAAAATATATTTTTCAAATTTTAAACTGATAGTTTTCAAATTAATTTTTATAAACTACATCCGTTTTCAAATGTGCCCCCAAGCCGACATTTTTGAAATGAGAAATTATTCAGATAATAGTTCTTTCTTAAATATGGATACCTTTAACTGTGACGAATGAATTTTTATTCATATAAAAAAAGGAAACATTAGATGACCTTTGAGTACTTGAAAACACTCGATGTATACTTTGATAGTTATATATATATATATTTTTTTTTTGTGTGTGTGTGTGTGTGTGTGAATTCCTTCTCAGGCCCAGTCAAGGAATGGAACATCATGCTTCTTCAAATATTCATACATCACTTTTTTTCTCACTCCGACTTGATATATATTATTCTAACTATTTATATTAATATAGCACCATGAAATGCTAAGTATACACAATTATTCTGCAAGTTTTGAAATATGAACCTACTTACTATGCTATTGATAATTTTGATAATAGTAATAAAAAGGTGAGATTTCAGTTGACCGACTGCTATAGTGACCAAAAATGTCAGTCTTGTAAAAAAATCTGAACAGTTTCAGAAATTCATTCAACTGAACTGTAGGGTACATGTATTATTAATACCAATGGAGAGGTTATTACTTATTTTTAAAGCCAAATCTATTCAAATCTTCTCTCATGTATTCACTATATTTGTCCATCGATACACAAACTGTGAAGCCATGTCTGTCTCTGTCTGTTTTCTGCCCATATATATATATATATATATATATATATATATATATATATATACCCCTTTCTCTTTCTTTCTCTCTCCCTCTCTATCTCTGTCTCGCGAAAAACCAGAATTATTGCAATAAAATTGAATATTTGAGTACAATACATGTACATGTATTTTCACTGTTATAGAAATATAACAAATAAGGGAATGAAATTGTTACTCTGTGAGATAAAAAATATTGAGTTTTCTATGTCATATGACATAGGGATGATCAATTTCTTTCAGATATGGATCAGTGAGTCAGTGTCATCTCTCCCTCTTTTTGTGGGGAGGGGGGGGGGGATTGGGTAAGACTTTGGATTTAGTTTAAACTCATGGTTTTAATTCTTCAAATGTATCATAAAATTTTATCTACTTAAATAATCATGCAAAGTGTAATATCATGAAGATTTTGTTTCAATATAAAAAAGTCAATTCTTTCATATGTGAAGTGAATAATTATATTGGAAAATAAAATAAACTACAACACAATGATTCGGAGGTTCCAAAGCTGACCAGCTGTGGTCTGCACGTGCAGCTTCTTGGAATGGACAGGCAAGGTAAGCCTTTGTCTCACTAAATATGGACGACAGGAGGGATTGCATGCCTTGCTCAACTGCAAGCTCCATTTTATGACGCCTTCTGTGAATTCAAATTAAAGTGAACCAACTTTATTTAGGTATAAACAATTATAGTCATTAATGATTTAATTTAAATCCTTTCAGTCCCTAGCCCCACGTCTCTGGAACAATCTCCCATCATTTTTAATAAACAGTGCTTCATTAGACATCTTCAAAAAACACCTGAAAACTTACTTGTACAACTCTGTCAATTAGACTGATTGACAAGCGCCTTGTATCCTATGGAAAAGGCGCTATATAAATCCAAGTATTATTATTATTATTATTATTTCATGGCTGCAGTTTATTTATTGAAGAAAAAAACAACAACCCAAAACTGGCACTTCAAAGTATTACATTATTAACATTTTAAAAAAAAATCAATATACTTCTCTTAATCACAACTTTTATTTCATCATCAATTATACGTGGAAGAATATTTGGCTTGAAGTTGTACATTATCAGTGGACATCAACAATGTACTTCATACTTAGCCTAAAAGTTTATTCTTAAAAATCATTTATTTGTGTATTCACTTTGTTTAAACTGCTTTCAATCAACACTACACTACTAGGCTATTACTTTTCACAAACAAAAAGAAGGACAAAATATACTTGTATGAGGCCTAATAATGATAAGCATGCATTAAGTTAACTTGCCTTCCTCTTAAACATAATTTCCTCTCACCCCCACCCCCTTTAAAATGGCTCTCAATGGAGGGAGGGGGGGTGTTGACACATTATTCAGACAAAAATCGAATTTCTATGTAGACAGCAACATAATTTTGGGCGGGTTCAGTCTTGTCTCAATGGCAATTCCAGGATTTTTTTTTTTTGGGGGGGGCAGAGTTATAAAATTTTCTTTAAGGGTTAAAAAAATTAAGGGGCATTTAGGGGAATATGAGAACACATTTGAATTCGGATATGTAGTTTTATTATTGTATTCTAGTTATAATAATAGCTTTGAATGGCACGGCGTGAATGTGCCCTCTTTGCGTGCCCCCCCCCCCACCACTGGAGATACGCCACTCTTCAGGGTTCATGGACCACATACTACACAAAAAATAGCCAATTATATGTGTATCTAGATTCACAGATGGTAGAATTTTTTTTTCCCACAAACCAGAAATTATCATTTTTATTTTATTTGTATAGTCAAATCTAAATTTGTTATTTTTTAATTATTGTTATTATTTTTATCTTTATTTTTATTTATTTTTTTTTTTTTTGGGGGGGGGGGGGAGTTGGAGTACGTGCGATTATGTTTAAGCCCCCCCCCCCCCTAGAAAGAAACAGAAAAATTACTAAACCATTTAAAACAGATGACTAGCATTTTTTTGATGAGCGGAGGAACGTGCCCACTTCGGACCCCCACCCTGTATCCAGCTATCCACAACTGATTTTTAAAAATGTAGCGATTTTGGCATTTTCAATTCTTTTCACAGGGGCACATGCCCTTCGCCACCCCCCCCCCCCCCCCCCCCCCCCCCCCCCCCTCCCCGCATGAAAATCCACCACATATTACAAAAATATTTATATTATTATCTCTGCGATCGACCATGCAAACTGCACAATCCATTAAACAAAAGAGTGAGAAACCCACCCTCCCCCGTTTGCAACTGACAACATGCACTGCCAGTGCATGCAACAAACTTCAAGTTCAACAGTACACAGAAATCAATGGGTGGGAATGGCTGTCTGACTACTGACGGGTTACTTGTTTGCGAACCACGGGAAGTTAACGATCATTTTTTTTGTAAAGATAGGCATAATTTTTTTCGTGCATGATTGGAGAAGTGCATGCCCAAGGATCATTCTCCTGGGAAATGCACTGATTTTCAACCTTTCTTTAAAGCTAGACATAAAAAAGTGAGTTTTACAGAGAGGTAAGACTTAAGGTATCGTGCTAATAAAAATCGAAAAGTAGCACTCCTGAAATGTTTATTAATTTGAAACCTGAATAAATATCTGAATCGACAAGATTTTTCAACCAAACTACACACGGAGAAAGTACAAGAACTGTCTTACATTATAAGCGTGTAGTGTATGCCGAGCAACATCGCACTAGTTCTAATACGAACAAAGCATCGATGTCCGAAATTGAGTGACTGCGCCCACTGACTTCTAGCAGGATTACGGTGTATCACGTTTCCATATGTTAGCCTTGTTTAACGCGATATCTCAAGAACCATTTGATTCATCAGCTTCAAACTTGGTAATACGATCTGATTAGATTTTTGGAAATTGTATGTCAAAGGTCAATGGTCATAGAAGTCAATTCTGAAATCGCAGGTTTTTGCCTTGTTAATACTATATCTCAAGAACCATTTGATCCATTAACTTCAAGCTTGGTTATAGTACGTGTCAACATAGGAAGACGATCTGATTATGTTTTTGCTAAAAATGTAGGTCAAAGGTCAACAATTATGGAGGTCATTTACCATGAAATTACAGGTCTTTGCCTTGTTAACACTATCTTGAACCATTTTGAGCCATTAACTTCAAATTGGAACTAGTATGCATCACTGTAATGAAATGAACTGATAAGATTTGTATTCACGTAGGTCAAAGGTGACAGGCCATAGAGGTCATTATATCAAGTGAAATTAATGGGGGTTTTAGCTTTGTTATCACCGTAATTTTATATCATCTATTTCGTATTCATTAGTAGGAGGAAATAAAGTTATCCGACCTTGGGGTTATAAGGTGTAAATTAAGGTCAAATGCCAAAGAGGTCAATTAACATGTAATAGATGACTTTTTATTCTGGATATCACAATATTTCAATAATAGTTTGAGCCATCAGCTGAATTTTGGTGGAGGCACATAGGAGACGCATTCGAATTTATCTTGTTATCATAACAAAATGTCACTTTTTGATAATTATTCAATATTATTTGATTTGATTTTATATCTTATTTTTTGCTTCATTGAATGATGCAAAAAACAGGAAAGTCATGGTTGATATAAAGGAGTCAGCCCCCTAGCAAAACTTGAATGTGCCCATATGGCTATGATTGATGGGAGTTGTCTGTATATCCAACTCAGCGAGTGCCGGATGGAAGACGAATCTTCTGTGACGAATTTGGGATTGGGGTTACGCGAAACTTTTTTTTTTTCTTAAAAAAGGTGCCGTGACTCAAAAAGGTTGAAAACGCTGGCTTAAAGCATTCTACACTAATCCTACCATACTTAAACTATGGAATCCTTGCATGGGGGAATAGTGGTAATGCCCTTATCAATCAACTTCTACTTGTACAAAAATCGGCTATTAGAATGATTAATAATACAATAATATTATTTACATATAATCTAGGAATATTCATATCTCAACTAACAAAGCATGAACTTCCTAACCCTGTATATTCTATGTTCGTTATGAATTATTAACTTCACTCCTATCGAACCAGACAACGCTATTCTTATCACCAGGTCCTTCCACATACTCGAACAGCTTTTGCACACAATACAATTATATTTACAGGACCAAAACTGTGGAATGAACTCCCCCAGACTTAACTAATATCGGATCACTGCATATACTTAAAGGTAACAGATAGTTTTGGAAAGCCCTCAAAAGATTTTCGTGAGATTTCTTTGATTTTACTTAATAAATAGCAGGGTACTAACATAACGAAGATGCTGTGAAGTTTTTTCCTCCTCAAGTGAAATATTTATTGAATGAGAGGTGAAATGTAATAAAAATCCCTGGCCCAAAAAAGAGGGGATGTTAATTCAAACAACGGCCACACACACTACTCACACGAGGATTGCTTTGTGTATAGAATACGCTACACATAGTGTGAAGCGCTGGGTTTATTGTGCGGGGAACCTTCGGGTGGATATGGTCTTAGCGTGAGGCAGTGAAAAGCCGTTACCAAGCGTTTCTTACAGATATTTACACTAAAATTTGTTCAAAATCATGAATGGAATGTAAAATAATCTCGTACATGTGTCTTATGATAAAAGGAGAATAGTATGTAACTATGTTAGATAAGTTTCATGCCAGTATGATTTTTGCTACCGAGACTGTCTATGAGCTTTAAACGCAAATTCACTGTATCCCTCTTAAATATTTACGCGATCCGTCCTATGGCTCCCTAGCTATGTACTGTATTCCTTGTCTCCCCATTCTATTTTTGTTTAATGTTTAATGTTTTAAAAAAAAAAACAAATACTAAAAACAAAACAAAAAACAACGATGAGATTTCTGAGTCATGTACATAATTATAATGTTTTTTAATTGGGAACATGCTATTTACAAGCTCCGCTTCTCTGCTAGTTCCCTTTCGTTACCTTTTCGATTATTATTATCAAGAAACAATTGAAATGTGTGTAAACCTCTCTCTGTTATAACATTTATTTTAGAAAACAATATGTAAAACCAAGTCCATATGCGTTATGTTTGAATGATGAGTTTCTCCTACAATGTAAATACTTTATATGATTTATGAACTGGTATCGAAAAATAAATGAATCTTGAATCTTGAATCTTGAAACCTGTTGACTACTGAATTTTCGAATTCCCATGGGATTAATACAGGTACCACCCGGTTCCCGTAGGCAATGAGTTAAGATCATCTCTCATATGCACGTAATAATCTCACTTTTACAAGCCTAGCTTCTTACTAGATTCCCTCATATTTCACGCCCAACTAGTTTGTCTTATCCCAACTTTAAAATGATGGAAATATTAATCTGTGTCTTTGTATGTTCACTTTCATTTTTTTTTTCTTCTTCTTTTGTTGAAAGTATTGAAGATATTTTCCTATATTATTGTTGTAATGCAAGGGTCATTGTTGATGTTCCAATTATGTAATTTGAAATATGAAATGAACTGAAACTGAAACTGAAACTGACTGAAGAAAAGAAATGCAATTAATAAAGCTTTGGATCTCTATTATTGTGTTATCCACCATTTGCATATTCTCATTAACAAAAAATCGTGGACATGCCAACATTAAAAGAAATTTTATTTACATGAATATAACTAATATACACTTTCCCTGTAATTGAAAAAATTTGAATGTATGAACCTTGAAAGTTTTGGTACTGCCATACTGAGTCAGAATTACGGTGTTTTTTTTTTTTGGGGGGGGGGTTGTTTTTGTTTTTTTTCAACTTATGCTCTATATAACGCACCTAATGTACTAATTTAATCATTATTACTGCATACATTAGTTTACATTTTGCAATTCTCTCTCTCTCTCTCTCTCTCTTTCTCTCGTTGATCTGAGATAGTATTTTTTCTTTTGTTTTTCTCGAAAGGATATAGATAGTAACGAGTATATATGTATAAGTATGTGTGTGTGTGTGTGTGTGTGTGTGTATGTGTGTGTATATATATAAATATATATATATATATATATATATTAATCCACATACTAGAAATATTGTCTTTGTTCTATGTTTTTGTCACTAACGAAAGGTCTCAGTCATATCTATTTCTCTCTTTTTTTAGGTGGTCTGTCACTTGACAGACCACCTATTAATTTCGTCAGAATTTTCTTTATTTATTTTTATTTTTCTCCCACTTTTTTGTCCCCACGATTTCTCAAAATCGGCTCACTCAATTTTCTTCAAATTTTTAACAGTCGTCAAGACTATCCAGGGCAAGTGCCAGAAATTTTTTCAAGGTCATCAGGTCATCGTGACGTCATCCAGGCGCCATTTTGTGAAATCACATTATCAATCATATCTTCATAACGAGTAGTCAAAAATGAACCATTTTTGATACACATGAACTTCAGGTCAAGGGTCAACATTAAATGTCATTAAAATCCGCGCACGCATCATGACGCGCACGTACGCGCGCGTCAAAATTTAGAAATGCTCAAAATCACTTTTTAATCAAAGGAGAGTACGGTTCAGGACATTTTAAGCATTTCAAAATTTTCCGTCCGTGCGCGTCCGCGCGCGCGTTATGCGCGCACGCAGCGCGTACAGAACGTAAAAAGGCCGTTTTTTCGCATGGTTTGTATTCCTGACACTATTCTTGACAATTTCCAACTATTTACAGTCATTCTCGACATTCCATAATGCCACACGCGCGCGTCAAACTTTAAAATCCGCGCGCACGTCAATGGGGAATATAATGTAAAAAGTGGTAAAAACATGCCTATCTTGAATCCGCCATAGCTCGTCAGAAAGCCTGGAGACCCCCCATTTTTTTTACATTTTCTGAAAGCCTATGAGTTGTAGATTGTAATTCATGAAAAAAATTTAGGGGTCGAAGGATCGGAACGTCGTCACATTTGCATATGAACTCAAAAATTCGATTTTGAAAAAATGACGTCATAAATTTTGTATTCCTTTGACAATATTTCACTCATAGTTGGTCAATTTTCATCCAATTTTCAATATGTTGTAGCTGAGACAATTCTCTACAAGATCAGTCACCACGATTTTTCATTTTGACAAAGGCATCATGGCGTATTTTTGCGATTAAAGGAGGCATGTCAATTTTTCACATTTTGCGTGTATTCTCTATGGGACATGACTTTTTCTCAAATCTTGATTCTACATTCCCGTCTTCTTTGAGCAGTATCTCTGTTATTTCTGCTCGATTTTCTTCCAAATTTTAGTATGTTATAGCTGAGACTATAAGCTTTCACAAATGTGCCTCCAATTTTTGATCAGATGTCGGGATCATGCCCCTTTTTAAAGTACAAATTGTAATTTGAGAATTCCTTTTTCAGTGTACGTGTTATGTCTATTGCAAAACTGTTGGTCTATTGGTAAAGTACTTGCCTCCCATCCCGCCGACCCAGGTTCGAATCCCGGTGGGTCCATTTTTTTTTTAATTTTTTTTTCTTCTTTTTGCCTTATATTTTACCATTTGCTTCGACTACTGTAACATATAAAACCACAGATAATGTAATAAACTTTTTTATTTTGCGTGTTATGTCTAATTGAATGTAGTTTGTGTACAACCCTATGCAAAATCTGATTGCCTGTCGTGTATTAAACCTATGGGTTAATATCCCATGTATAATGCCATATGAAATTGTCCGATTTTCTTTGACGTAAGTCTCCATACATTGACAACATTATCAGGAATATTATCTTGCACAAATATTATCACATATTGCAATTAACCAACGGGTAGACAGACCACCTAATTCGTCTTCAGTGACGAATTAAAGTTCTAGTTATAAATTGTATTTCTTATTTCTCAGTTAATATAGGTCTATAACAACCATGTACCCTGTAAGCAATTGAACCTTGTAAATCATAAACAGGACTTTTATGACTGCCCACATGGTACATTTTTTTTACTGAACGATTTTCATGATTTGATTTCTTTATAATCATAATAATTAAAATATAATTGTAACATTAGAATATTCTTCACTTGAACTAATATTACCATTATGCTAAAACTTACGTTAACTATTCCACATGGTGTATTTGTCATATTTTCCCCCATTGCATTGTCTGTTTATTGCTCTGTGTTTATTTAATGCATTGCTTTCCGCCTTGTAACTGTTCTGTTTATTCAGACAGTAACCTAAGCTTCATTTTTTTACACGATGTTATGTTGTTTCACGTAGTAAATGGAGTATGTGACTATGAATATAAAAAGTGAGTACACCCTTAACACAAAGCTAGGGTGTGCTCACTTTTGATGTGACCAATTGCATCAATATCAATAATATACTACACTTTTGTTATGGAATAAACATTGTACTAGAACACATATCGCAGAATATCTACTCTGTCATTGTTGTAAGGCATGTGCTTTTGGACATTTTAACTTTTTTGCAAAGCTTGTACTCACTCACCGATCGATATCAAAGTCACGTCGCTATAGTTGGTATCGGATGTCCAATGTTATTTTTAAACAAACATCATTTGGTAATAAATGTTTTGTGCAGATCTTTCCTCATTTCACGTTCACGTGAACAGGAAACGTTGACAATCTTGTGTATGTACAAAATGGAATGACTGATTTTATTTTGGGGATCAAGCCCCCCCCCCCACAAAAAAAAAAATGCAGGCTGCATTAATGAAAATTTCCTTTCGATTTTCAAAGATTTAAAGAAATACAAGCTCTGCGGAGGGGGAGGTGGTATGTATGTTTGTATTTTGTAAACACACGTGTGCACGCAAACTCTCACCCCCATGTTCACACATTTACATCTCTCTATAACCGATTATGCTTCTCCTTTAGACTTTCTGATCAGCAGAAGTAGTAAAAACAGTCGTACGGTACCGACATTATAAGCACTATGAGGTAGGCAACCTAGAGGACCTACATTCGGGACATTAACCTGTTTTATGAAGTATGGGGCTCACTGATGTAAGACATCAAGAAACTTTAATGATCAGATTGTAATTAACATTATAAATTCTGGCACAGCTTAAAAGTAGAAAAGAAAATAAGTATTTGGTTTTAAAGCTTTATAACATAAACACGATAAAAACTATTTTCGAAAAAATCAACTCAAGGCAATTTCAATAGCCCTGTCTATCACCTTTAGAAATGTGCGAACATTACAATGGCATATTACGTAATCGGAACCGGATTTCTATGGGCAGTACAATAGGCCTTTGAAATTGCCCTTGAGTTTATTTTTCGAAAGTAGTTTTTATCGTGTTCATAATGCCAGATAGATATTGGCTTTAAAAAGGGGGTGCGTAGGAAATATTCCCTTATAATTTGTAATACATTATTAGCAAGGGCATTAATTCAATTTTGTTTTACCCCACGACATAAATTAAATAGCTATATTAAAATCCACATCGTTTGGTAAATAAATCAGATTTTATTTTTGTTTTCATTTGGAGCATGCGTTCTAATATTTATGACCAGTATATATATATATATATATATATATATATATATATATATATACATCGTTGAAAAAAAAATCTTTAAAAAAAAATGAGGGTCTTCTTTGTCTTTTTGCTATTACGATGTATTTTTTGTTTTTGTTTTAGTCTCTTTTTTTATTTTGCATTAAAGTTTTTATAGATTCTACTAATATTGATTGTACGAGCCATGTCACACGTCTGATCAAAAAATAAAATTAATTCTTACTAGAATATACATTTACATCCTGGAATATCAAACTTTACTGAAGTATAGGTTTCTGAAACATATAAGGACAGTACTACGTATAGTGTACCTTAATACTTGGGCTTGCGTGCAATGTTAGTGAACTTTATAGTAAATTTGGCACTGATTCAGTTGGCTTATTGTAATTACTTGTTAAAGATTATGTTTTAAAGTAACTATTACAGTGATGAAAATAACAGGAAATTATTGTTTAATATAAATCATTGCATCGCTGAACGAAGGCTGAATTATATAATTGTACAGTGAATAACATTACACTGGAATGTACATGTGCTCTGATGTTATCAAAACCTGATATGCATTTATAATAACAATAATAATAATATTCCGCTTTTATATAGCGCCTAATACATCGGAGATGTCTCTAAGCGCTTTACAGATATATTATTACCCCGGTCATTGCATTCTGGCATGCACGCACACAATGTATGCACATTCTCCACTCCCTGGGGAGTATTCCAGCAATGGGCCATGGCGCTCACATTGCTAAGCAAATGACATTAACTTTCGCATCTATATAAAATTCGCATTTATATAAACAAATCACAGCATAGTGGCATATATCAATAATACATCTGTATTTCATGCAAAAGAGATGTGGGGTAACTAATATGTGTTTGATTCCTTTATTTTGTTAATGGAACTTATATCTTTAAATTTCTATTTTACAAAATAGGCAAATTACATAACTGGAGATTAAAGACAACGTGAGGATAAACAAATATAAATTAATGAGGTAATAGAAAGATACTATGAATAATGATAGGGGTAAGTAAGAATTGTTGAGGAGAAAAAGACTCGGAATGAAGATCATGGATCCCAACTTTAACTTTTTAAAAAGAATGTTCCTGCCTTGAAAATATACTGCGTGTACTAATACTTGTTCAGAACTCAGTGGGACAACATGTCTTCCTTTAACTAGATATTGACTGACAATAATAACTTCTCGTATTATTGTTGGCACCGATGATATCAGATTTCGAACGCTTCATTTCCTTCCTCTAACATACTTTGAGCCCACAAACTATTTGATACTACAAGAAAGTGAGATGTTTTGAAGGCACATATCAGAGCAAAAAAAAGGGGGGAATTTCTTACAAAACAACAACTTATAACTGATGTCATTATAAATGTAAGTAATGTTTAGTTCTTTATACACGAGCCTCCAAAGTTTAGTGCATGTAAAATGCCAAATTGATTACAGAAATTATATAAAAATGAATTTACTTTGCTTATTATGTGCCAGTAAATAAAAAGATATGTATTAGATGTAAGATTTAATGAAACAGTCTGCTGTCTATTCATTGAAAACAAAAGCTGTCTTCCATGGTATCAAATTTATGATTAATGAGCTTTTTTTTTTTTTTCGAGAAAATGGAAACCTTATGTTTAGGTCAGGAATGTCACAGGCATGTGTCGATGGTATGAACCAGCAACGTCACAGAAATTTTTTAACCTATGGCAATGACTCAAATCAGGCCCAGCCAAACAAGAGACCTGCTAATGAGACCGAGTATTCTTATTTCTATGTGGGCTTTCCATATTACTATTTTAGTTCAGTTACAGTAGTTATTGATGTGAAACTGAAAGCTTCACCAGTATGTTTACATGGGGTCCGCTCGCTATCATAGGAACCGCTATTCATTTAACACGCGCTGTGAATAGCGGTCCTTATGAGTAGTTATGAATAGTGGTCCTAATAAATGGATGGCCTTATGGATAGCGAGGAAATTTGTCTATGGTTTGCTCGCTATTCAGAAGGACCGCTATTTGTACAAAACCGCTATTCATTTAGTCACGCGTTATGGATAGCGGTCCTTATGAATAAGTGGTCCTTATGACTAGCGAGGTTACCCCGTTTAGCATTCTCATTAAGATAGAACATACAGACGATGTGGAAGTATTTTTTATGGCCAGTAAAAGAGTGGAAATGTGTGATTACATAAAGTTCTAATAATTCTCTTGCAATAGTATTGTTAATGAGTGCCAGCATTGTAAGCGATTGTTAGTATGTATTGCAATGATGATAGAGAGACTAACAATATAAATAATAAATTATGTGTTAAAGGAGTTTATAGACAATTGCTTATTTTTAATAGCAGGATTAATAGTATATGAAGATGTACCAACTATTCATCTTTATACTCATCTGTCTTTTCAAGGTAAAAATATCATCTTTATAGCAGAAACATTCCCCCCCCCCCCCCCCCCCCCCCCCCCATCACATAGGCGAAAACTAAAATTGTTTCGTTTGCAAATGTCGGCTCTTCTGTTACGTTAAACGATTACCGTAATGTTAACTTGAAGGTAGTTTCCAATGCTACAGTGAGACAAGGTTTAACGGTTTATAAGGTAAGGTGAAGGGTAGGTTTAAGGTTTGAATGACACTAATTATGGAAAAATCTCATACAGTAGCACTATATTGAAATTCTTAAGTATTTGGTATGTGGATATTGGATTGGTAGTGCGACATTGTTTAACTCAATTTTAATCCTCTGATTATTTGAATGTACATTAGACACCGTGGAGAAATTTATCTGGGAAATAATATTTGAATGTGTAACTTTTGCGTAGCAAATAAACTATAAATACAAAATTCCTACTTACTCAATTAAAAAAGGAGCCCTTTTCAGAAAATACAGAACCGTCTGAGGAACAAATATAACCAGCAAAATACAGATTAACTCATCCACGGCATGGATGGAAATAGAGCAAGGCCGATGTAATATATATAAACATGTGAGGGCGCTGGCAGACGAAAAAGAATCTGATACGGTGCTTGAGCACGTAAGTCTCAATTTTAAATCATGTAAAGCGTATATCAGAGTAGCATGACAAGACCGAATAGAGAAACAAGATTTAGTTTTATTTCATCTACTGTTAAGAATATTTAAGAAAATACATCGTAACATCATTATTTATGCACGGGACATCCCGGCAGAAAAACCGGAGACCGGCAGCTTTCAAGCCTGAAAATGTCAGATAAACCCTTGTCAGAAGTCCTTGGAACTGAAATTTTGTGGTATTTGGGGCTGATGATCTCTCGGGCTATCTCTTCTGTGGGCTGTAGCCGTTTAAGCAAAAGCCAATATTTTGTACTGATTCCGGCCAAGTAATTATTCGGATCAAATTTTCTGAGTAGATTTCAAGACCTAAAGACCTCATTTGGCTTTACATCAAATTCTTAAAAACTGGATACAGAGAAATAGTTTATCACATGGTTATCTTACGATATTATCAAAACATCAATATTTTTATAGGAAATTTTATTAGAAAATAGATTACGAAATAAATAAAATGAACACGTAAATCATTTTCTCCTTCACGAGAACCTCCTCTTAATTACCCAAAAAAACTGAACATGGAGAGGTGCCACTCTTTATTTGTATACAGATGTGAGAAATCAATTGAATTGGATTGAACTGAATTGAATTATTGCGTAGCTAAAATTAGTCTTCCCCCTTACTGATTTCCTTACTGTGGAAATATAACTGCAGGGGTTGCAAAACCTGTTTTCGCCGTGAGTCGAACCCGGGTCTTTGGCACTGTACACCAAACGCAAACGAAGTTAACGAACATAAGTGAGTGGTTTTTAGCTACACACATACATATACCGTTATATATATATATATATATATATATATATATATATATATATATATACACATATTCAATTCAATTCAAATTAACATTTATTTTCTTCCATTGATTTTGCAACGTTCAACATTTGTTCAAATAGTACAATTTACATGCATATAATGTAATATCAGTACAATCAAGAACAAGTTACATAGGGAAGAAGGCGCAATCCCAATAAGCCAGATGCTTGTAGCGGGTACGCCTGAATACACAATACAATATCATTTAATACAGGAAAAGAGGAAAGGGACAGGCAGAGAGAGGGAGAGACGAGGATAGGGAACTTGGAGTAAAGGGAAAGGAAGAGGACTGCAACATAGTAATAATCATCATAATGGAGTTGTATGGCATGCATGGATAATACAGTGGCAAGATATACGGTGAGAGTAAAACATCCGTTCGAAATATTCACAGGCATTCTTACAAAAAAGATACTGGAAACAGGTTAGAATGATAGTAATCGAGCATAATACATAAATAAACAAGCAGGGCATCATGAACTATAATCCGATATCATACACTTTTTTAGCTTCCATGAGAAGCTTAACAGAGTCGCAGAATTTCTCATGGATGCAGGTAAATCGTTCCAAAGCTTAGGGCCGGTGAAACGGATATTATGTTGAAAAATAAGTTTACGGTGTTTGAGAATATAGATTTCATCGGTTGATCTGGTACCATACTTATGAATATCTGAAACACGTTGGAAAAGGCCACAGAACTGGGAAGGTAATTGTGAGTTTAGACATTTATATGACAAGGTACACTGTTGAAGTTTATTTATATCTAGAATGCGGAGCAATTTAAGAGATTTATATAAAGGATCGCTACTGGAGCGTGGATGAGAACCTGATATGATACGTAAAATCTTGTTTTGCAGTGACATAGCTTCTTAACATCAGTTCGATATGTATTTGCCCATACTACGTTACAATAAGATAGATACGGAGAATTAAGGTGCAGTATAAAGTACGCAATATCTTTTGGGGTAGAAACATACTTAGGCGGTAAATAACACCAATGTTTTTAGCTATTTTGTTTTCAAGTTCATTTATATGATTTTTCCAAGTTAATTTACTGTCTATAAAAACACCAAGAAATTTAGTAGATTCAACTCTAGGTAAGATGCGATTATTTAGCATGATTTGTACAGAGCTAAAGTCTGGAGGCTTTGGAGAGTTGCAGAATATCGTGTAGTTACATTTCTTGTAGTTGATTGTTAACTTATTAGCAGCAAACCAATCGCAAACTTTCAATAAATCAATGTTTACAGTTTTACATAGAACATCAAGATTTTTATGAGAATATAGTAAATTTGTATCATCAGCGTAAAGGATAAAAGATAGAAGATTGCATGATCGGTGAATGTCATTTACAAACATAATAAATTATAACGGGTACACTGATGGCGATTGCGAAGATATGCCATAATATTAAGTTTAGATAGTAAAATATTGTGGTTAATAGTGTCAAAGGCCTTTGACAGATCGATAAATACACCGATAGCGAATGAGTTGTCTTCAAATGCATAAATTATTTTGTTGGTAAGTTCCAAAAGTGAAAGTTGAGTTGAGTGTTCTTTTCGGAAGCCAAACTGATTTGCGAAAAGAGATTTATGTTTTTCTAGAAAATTATATGTTCTATTGTAAATTATACGTTCCAAAATCTTAGAAAAAACAGAGAGTACTGAAATAGGTCTGTAATTGTTAACTTGTTCTTTGACTCCACTCATATACGTGTCATTAGGGAGACAGTTTTTGTCTTGTTTCTTTGTCCAGGTGTCTCCCTATACACCTTTCCCTATTATCCCATTCCAGACAAAGTATGGGAACAAAACAAAGTTGTATGCGTTATTTCGTGGTTTAATAATAAGTCGAGTAGCATTATCGAAGATAGAATCTGCTCCATAAAATTCCATAATATAGCATAAATTCCATAAATATTCCATAAATTACCCATGGACAACACTCCCCGAGGAAAATTACTCCCTGCAAAATAATTATCCCCTGGAAAATTAGCCCCCAAAGACAACCAACCCCCGAGGACAATTATCCCCCCCCCCCCTTCCCGGACAACTACCCCGTTTTTGATAATTGTTTCATAGATCTGGGCGCAATGTATTGTTACATTTCTAGGAAATTTAATCTTACGCGGCGGCAAAACTACGGGGGAATGGGGAACCTTCATCCCCCTCTTCTATCGAATTGAATAATTTGAAAATATTGAAATGAACTTGAGAGCGAGACAGAAGAAAATAAATGAACAAAGCAATAATCCGAATGCTCTAAACTGTAAGTTTGGAGATATTGTTGTTAAAAACATCCCTACATCATTCCTAAATTTGCCCCCAAACGTCATTCGATCAACGGTACGACATCGTTTTGAAACATTCGTCTTCTCGCATGTCTTGCAATGAAATTGAATTCAATACACGTGGCATAAAGTCAAACTTCACAAGAAAGGAGTGGGTACGGAGCGAGAGGGGTAGGTGATTTACTTCTCCTAGAAGGAAACTAAAAGACTTGGCAGATGGCTACGAGAGCTTTGAGTGTGAATAGGGGAGGGGGATTTTTCTCGGGGTGGTTGTCTTCAGGTCTTGGGGGTAATTTTCGGGGGAGAGGTGCTTGTCCTGGAGGGGTAGGGGTAATTTTGGGGTAGGGGGAGTGGGGGAGGGGGATGCTTGTCCTTGGGGAGTAATTTTTCGGGGGTAATCATACGGGGGAGAGGTAATTGTCCTCGGGGGTGGTTGTCCTGGGAGGGGTGGGGGTAATTTTCCGGCGGTTATTGCCCTCAGGGGTGGTTGTCTTTGGGAGGTAATTTTCCGAGGGGTAATTGATGAAGAAGAGAAGAAGAAGAAGAAGAAGAAGAAGAAGAAGAAGAAGAAGAAGAAGAAGAAGAAGAAGGGAAAGAAGAGAGGGGGGGGCGAAGGGGGGGGGGGGGGAGAGATCGTTTAGCAAGATGGGGAGAGGGAATTCTGATAATAGCCCAACAGTATGATATCTCAGTTTGCTTTACAAGAAAATAAGCACACTTGAATACATTTACTTGTGTATGAATTTTAAATTTCGCAGCTTTATGAGATCGAAAAAAACTATCAACTTAAATTTAGATGTGAGATCCAAGAATGGAGGAGCTGATGTTACATATCACGATTTACCTTGATGTTTAGCTCAAAGTATGACAAACTTAAATATATGCCGAAGGGCGGATTTTTTGTTCATGGTAAGGGTAGTTAGCATTATAAGCATAGCGCCAGGATGGAATGACAGATAACATTGTGATGAATCGTTATTTTGGAAACAATTTATGTAGAGAATGTAGAGAATGAATACCAAGAAAAAGGGGAGCTATATTAAAATAGAGGCAGCTATCAAGACGAGAATTGTTTGTTGTACAATCAGTGTTGATCCTGTTGCATATCACTATTGATAGCTTCTTTTATACCACTGTTGATTTTGACTCCATGTGCAAACACTTTTTCAAAGTATATAATTTAATGAATTATGCCATTGATCTATTATGGTCACTAATATACGATTTGATGTTTAACACTGTAGGAAAGTAGTCATTAGAGCACTGTAGTCATTAATACATAAGACAATGTTTCATAATTATCTTAGAGGGCGTATGAAATAAGATAAATTAATAAATTCAATTCCATCAATAAATGAATAAAACCCTATATTTGCTATAATTATATATTGTTCTACATTATTTTTCATGAAAGTCATCTGTAATATTATTTATATGCAAACAGTGGAAATTCCTATCTCTTTTGCACTTAAGGGCATTTCCTAAAAAATAATTTTGAAAACCTTAAATTTGACCAAAATTAGCATTCTGAAAATACCTGAAAAGTAATTTTAGACCATCTTAAAATTTGGAAACAACGTTTATAGTTTTATTCATGACATTATCTTTCTAAACATAATATGTTTCCAAAAATCCTCACAACATTTCCAAAAAGGCTATGTTTTGACCACTTGACAACGGACTATTTTGCAAGTTTTACAAAAGTAGCCAGTACTCACTTAAGCGTGAAATATTGTCAGTACTCATAGTGTCATCCGATGAAATAGACCCTCAGCCATAATTGTACGAGAAAAATCATATCGTTATTGTGAAATTATGATTTTGGAGGATATTTTCAAAGTGTGTACTTTTTTTTTAAATACGCACTGTATAACGTAATGGCACGTAAAACCGCGAGATCTAAAATTTGTCATATCCAAGAGTTAAATACTGATTATACATCCTAGTATTATGGTTCTGCGTCTGTGGAATGAATATGATTTTGAAAATTTTCGCCTATTGCGTCTTTCCTGCGTTTTTTCGTGCCATCACGATTCGCTAAGCTACCTTACACAAATATTTGTATTCATTTATTTATTATTTTTTTGTGTATGTGGATTCCATTTTTTGTTCAAATCACCTTCATCTTCCCATGTCCAGATTGTATCACAAGCTGGTTTATTTCAGTCAGATATAATGCACATTGAGCAAGGAACTAAATCAATGAACTATGTTCCTCTTTAATCTCATTTTCAGTCCTGGTGATAGAGCTTTATTTCAAGTGAAACTACCTCAGAGTATTTCAGATTTGTTTATTATAAAGAACAATAGTTTTCGTCAGCATGTAAGTCGGTATGACTGTAGGCAAACTAAAGAAAGCTTGTTGGAAAATACATTCAATGAAGTTGCTCAAAGCTTGGTCTGGACTAGAGACTATTTAAATTTTCTTATATTTCTTTTTTCATTACTCAGCTAACATTCTACCAAATTCATTTGGCTCGTATCATTTATGTGTAATTATGAAACTTCAGTTAAATTTCGTTTTGAATATATAAAGCATTCTATTTTCCGTTGTCACTATAAGCCATGGTTACCTTTAAAGTTCGCATTTGTTTTATTTTGTTTGTTGTTGTTGTTTTTTTTTTTTTTTGCATGCAACCACAAGTAGAACCGATCTATGGAAGCTATCTGTGCTGTACTATTTTGGTATGACTTCTCAGTGTATGTTTCAGTTACTTGACAAGATATTTTATTAAAATATATGGATAATTGTTTCCTATTTATCAGAAACATACATCATAAAAGTCATCAACTACCTTTAAAATCATTGATGCCTATGTGAAGTTAAGACCTAAATTGGATTTCTTCTAGCACCCCCCACCCCCACCCCCCCCCCCCCCCCACAAAAAAAGGGTTAAACGAGACCGGATATTCTCATCATTCATTCTTCTTCTTCTTCTTCTTCTTCTTCTTTTTTTTTTGTTGTTGCAATATTATAAACCCTGAAAATTGTATCCAACAATCACTGTACTTTGTACTCACACTCATCATTTCCTTTTCATGTTATCATTACAAGGAAGGATCTTTGGCTGACTGCCGTTGCCAAAATAATGACATGAATATTTTAAGATAAACAATTGACATCTGATATAGGCTAAATGTGACATCAATATATAATGACTTTGGCACATCCATGTTTCCTTTTGAAAATACGAATTCATCGTGTACCCAATTGAGAATGATTAGCTAACAAAAAATAAAATAGAAAAGATAACTAAAATAGGTTTTAATGGGACCCTGTAGAATCATATCTTGCAAATTGTTTAACCTTTTGAACGATACTTCCTGTAAAACTGCATTGTTCAAACTTGGTTACAGGATACAAATGGTGGAATAAAGAGAAACATCTTGATGAACTTTGGCTGTGACTCATTAAAGGTATTTCTTTTTTCTGTAATTTCTTTTCTTCTTCTTCTTCTTCTTCTTCTTCTTCTTCTTCTTCTTCTTCTTCTTCTTCTTTTTTTTTTTTTTGGGGGGGGGGAGGGATTCTTTAGACTGTTTTTTGTGTGTGTGTGTGGATATGTGTGGGTGTGTGTGTGTGTGTGTTTACAATTCAGAAACATTTGAAAGAGAAGTTATGAGCTTTACGAGTAGAAATTGGTTGAGTGGTTGTTGTATTTTAAATTTCGTATCTAGTTTTCCCCAAGGAGAAACTTTAAGACAGTATCTACTAACAGCGCGGTGAATGACACAGATATAGATTTATGTCCTCCAAGAATATTGCCTTTAATATTAAAGTCTTGACGCACTTTCTGTTATGATAGATCATTCCATAATTGCTGATTGTGCCACACACAGCACATAACTCAAAATAATGTACACTCAGTTAGCTTTCATCACAAACTGTATTTTATTGAAGGTTTTTTGGCCTCATCGAGATATTACTAAATTTTGTTTTTCCTTTAGATATTCTGAGCTTCTTATTTCATACATGATTAATCATGCATTTCTTTTCAAAGAAAATAATATTTCCAATACACAAGCAGCAGAGTATCCAAATATCAAAGCAATAGTGTCTTGTACGAGACTAGCTTTGTAGATACTGCAAATTTCCTTGGGGGAAAACGTCAGCATGTAGATACTGTATTTTTCATTGGGAAAACTGAAAGGATACTGTAGATACTGCATTTTGCAGTTATGGAAAAATGGGTTTCCAAAACTTTTTTTCAGAAAACTAAATGTGTCACATGAAAAGGGATTGTCTACTGACTATTTTTATGCAAAAAAGTGAAAATCGACAAAAATGTTAGACACTGCGTTTTCCTTCGGGGGGGGGGGGGTGACACCCCAATTTACCGACAAAAAAATGAAAACAAATGAACAGATATTGATCATAATGTCCGACGCCTGCCGCTTGAATATCAACTTTTCGCAATTCTTTTACTTTTTAGTATTGAAAATGTACAGAAGTTACATAATGAAGTTACATAATTATCCGGGAACCTCTCTGCTCAGATGTGTGGATATTCTTGCACCTTGCTACCCGAACATGAAGTGTTGTTTGCTTTGAATATCGAACCCTTGAAAATCTGGAAGGGGGTGGAGGTCTGCTGCCCATTGCCCCCCCCCCCGCCTTATATGTCTATTCATACATACCCGAATGGCCCATCTAGGCAGATTAAGATCCCTCTCCATGCGGTTTCATACCATAAATATATTCTTATCTTTCTTTTGTCCCCCCCCCCCTTTTTTTTTCTATATACGTGGTAGGATGCAGGGTAACAGATTTAGCTATGCTATTTGCGAGCGGGCGTAGCGAGGGATCAAAAAATTTGAGACTCTTATTCCTACCAATAGTTAGGGTGATTTACATGTATTATGTACCCACATATTGCATAAAACAAGAACTGAACAACCGTTTTTTTTTTGTTTGTTTGTTTGTTTTTTGTTTTTTGTTTTTTGTTTTTGTTTTTGTTTTTTTTTTTTTTTTAAGACACTTTGGTGGGCCTTATGGGGATAGGGTGATATGTGAATGCATTTTTTGATTCTTTTTTTTTTCGATGTAGAAAAAATGAAATCCTGGAGTCATGGGCGTAAATAGCGGGGTGGGGGTGGGAGGGAATTTGGGGAATGGGAGAGGGGTTGGTGATGGGTGGATATGTGAATGCATCAAATAATTTTACTTTCATTGTAGAAAAAATGAAATCACCCCAAAGAATTTAGAACCTTTCTACGCCACTGGCTGGAGTAGAGGGAGGGAGGGACATGATAGGGCCTGCCCTCACCATCCATCATGTCCACAGATAGGCCTAGGGAAGTAGAGGGTTTACAATTTTATCCGGAATTTCAGGATTACGTGTGTCATTTGGATTATGACTTTTGCACATCATGTTTCATTACAAATATATATATATATATATATATATATATATATTATATATATATCTATATATATATATATTATATATATCTATATATATATATATTATATATATATATATATGTGTGTGTGTGTGTGTGTGTGTGTGTGTGTGTGTGTGGGTGCGTGTACGTGTGCGAGTGTGTGTGCGTGTGTGTGTGTGTAATGGATGGCAAGATAGAATTTCATATGTTTAGGGATCAGGCAACATTGCTCACGTTTCTCCTAGGGTGATAGTGTGCGAACCCAACCGGTGGGAAAGGACAGGGTTTTTCTTTTTTTCTTCAATAACCACACAAACATTCAACAATCATCATGGAATCTAAAAGGCATTAGCCCTTACAACATAAAATTAATTCAATAGTTCAATTCAATTTCAATTTAAAGACATTTATTTCCAACTTTTCAATATACAAAGTAATAAATGAGCAAAATAATGTACATATATTTTGAACCAAAAAATATGACAAAATATATACTAATGTGATACATACATAGTTGGAGGACACACCTCTAAAAGCAAAAGCTTGGGGCGAGGGTGCCCTTAGTACAGTATTATTGTACTACTGTACAGTGCTAAGTGCCCTTAGTACAGTATTATTGGGCCCGTGATTTTCACGTGTAAACAATTTTTTTCAATAAATATATTGCTTACAGAAAAATAGTAGTTATGCAATCTCTCTCATCACCAAAAGTGTATAACACAAAATTACTACTTTATAAAAGAAATGCAAATAATGGATTATTCTATTACCCCCCCCCCCCCCACAAAAAAAGAAACAGCAACAACAACAACAACAACAAACAACGGACTTTTATTTTTCCTAAAGTATGTGAATAAACATATTCAAAAGTAGTAACAACATGTTAAAATCTTAACCTTATTTTCTCTAGATACTATATTCTCTTTTACTAATAATACAATACTAAGAGAATTTGATATGAATTCTTAAAAAAGATAAAAGTTAACTCTTACTGTGCCAAGGGGTTTGGCTCTCTTCAAAATTTTACCAAAATGTGATCAATGCTTACTTTTCAAATGTCTGCACTTCATTAAACGTCTATTATTTCACAAAATTTGTGTAAAAAACTTGTAGGAAATTTATTACCATTTCTTATGATACCAAGCATTATTACTTTACCCAACTTTTTGCATAAGAATGATTGAAAATTACATTTGACTTTCTTTTTTTCCCCCATTATTTTTTGGTTTCTTATTTGTTTACTATTGTTTAATGTTGAAATAAGGTAATATATTTTTTAAAATCTGCAATTTTCTTAGAAAAATTCTATGGTAGCATATAATTATATATATATATATATATATATATATATATATATATATATATATATATATATATTGTAAGAAATGTTCCTCGAACACAACGCTGGTGGTCACTCATAGTTGTTTTAGTGGAAGGTATAATGAAAGAAATGTCACTATGAGACGGCCGTAGCTTTTATTGTCCTCCATTATTTGTCAAGCTTTCGATCAATGATCTTCATCAGGACTGTATAAAAACACAAAATGATGGCTGACATTTACATCGGAATATACATTTCAATTTGTGTTTCAAATTTAAATGTATATTCCGATGTAAATGTCAGCCATCATTTTGTGTCTTTATACAGTCCTGATGAAGATCATTGATCGAAAGCTTGACAAATAAAGTAGGACAATAAAAGCTACGTCCGTCTCATAGTGACATTTCTTTCATTATATATATATATATATATATATATATATATATATATATATATATATATACATGATTTATGCTCAAAATATTGATATACATTCACCACCATATACCTTTCCTGTGGTCGAGCAATTGGTGAATGAAAATGACAAGTCTTTCTTTCACATATATGTGACATTGGCACTGAAAGAGTTAATAGATAAAAATTCAAAAAATACAAAAACTTTCTTTTAGAATAAAACCGTAACATGTAGAACCATATAAAACATTTGTCTTATTCATTTAAAAAAAAAACATGAACACGTCTACATTAAATCTTGTGATTGAATATTTCATCAATATAAAACCATAAAGTTGGGCTAAAAGCTAGTTGGGTAATGATTATTTGCTAACAAAAACATTGTAGTATGTCTATCTTATCAATATAAGATTAAATAAGCAAAAATTCAACAGTGTAATTAATCACTACATGTATTTATTTACCCCAAATATCGTGGATTTTCCACGGGTCCCTCTAGTATATACATATATACATATATATATATATATATATATATATATATATATATATATATATATAATTGCACAATATTTCTTACAGCAAGTGGACAAGACATTTTATCGAAAGAAATTTGAAAACTGTTTCCTATTCATCAGAAACATTTTGTTGAAAATCATCAACTACCTTTAAAATTCTTGATCACTTTGTGTAGTTAGACATAAAAATGATTTGTTCTAGGAAAAAAGAAAGATGAAAATAGAACGGATATTCTCACCATTTAGTAATTTTACCCCGGAAATGTTATCTAAGCGGTAATTAAACTTTGTACCCACACTTTAATAGTTCATGAACATTTCCTCTTCATGTGATCCCAACAAGGAAGGATCTTTGACTAACAGCCGTTGCCAATGAAATGAATATTTTAAGATAAACAACGGATATCTGACACGGGCTAAAAGTGACATCGTTTCGTAATGATTTTGGCACATACATGTTTCCTTTTGAAAATACAAAACTTAGTACGAATTGAGAATGATTAGCTGACAAAAAAATATTAAAAAATAAAACATTAAAAGAAAATGATAAATACACGTATATCAGATTTTGATGGGAACCTATATAATATTTTGCAAAATGTTTAACCTTGTAACGATGTTTCCTGTTAAACTGAAGTGTTCAAACTTGATTTTTGACTACAGTATGCAAATGGCGGAATAAAGAGGACAGCTTGATGAACATGGCTGTGATTCAATAAAGGTACTTCTTTTTTCTTTCTGTTTCATTTTTTTTTTTTTTTTTTTTTTTGGGGGGGGGGGCATTATTTCGATTGATTTGTGTTTGTGCAACAGAGATCACCCTACAGGCCCCCTCTCTTTGGAGAAAAGGGAGTAATCATGTAAGAACTGCGGGATTTCACAAATTTATATTGCAAAATTTATTTTGGGGAATCCCCGCCCTCCTTTTTGTTTAAAGCAACGTTCCAGTGGTAAAAAAATGACAGAGAATAGAAACGGAGGAATTGCTACAGGAAAGACAGAGAGACAGGGAGAAAGGGAGAGAGAATTCGAAAAAAAAGTTTGGAAGAGAGGGGAAGGAAGAAAAGAGAACTAGAGTAAAAAGACAGAGAAAGAAAGAAAATAGGGAGAAAGGGGGATAAACAGACAAGAATATAAACCGCGATAAATATTGAAACGTACTTTTTAATTTGTAAAATTTACGTAGATCCTAGTTTTAGGGTGTTAATGAAAAAGGGATTTTCCTCTATCAAAACAGAGAACAGTTTAAAACATGCGAAACTTAATATTTCGATTTCCTCTTATGTATATTCTTTCTCCCCCAACGCCCCCTTCCCCCCTCCCCCCCCCCCCAAAAAAAAAAAAAACGTTGCATGACAATAAAATTAGTACCTTTTAAGCAATTCGTTTTATAGTTCTCGAATGTCTTTGAAACGCGCCTGTTATCAGGAAAACAGCAAAGTAACCATGCACTGTAATCACATACGCTCAAATCCTGTGATTGAGGAGACATACAAGTGCTTTCCGCTCGATTTAATTACATAGGGACGAACTTTTCTATCATGAAGGTGAGAGCATAATACATCATCATTTACTTCTTCTTCTTTTTCTTCTTCTTTTTCTTCTTCTTCTTCTTCTTCTTCTTCTTCTTCTTCTTCTTCTACTTCCCTTTCTCCTTCTCGTCCTCCTCAAACTTGTTCTTGTTCTTCTTTTTGTTCTTGTTGTTCTTGGTCTTCTTGTTTTTCTTGTTCTTCTCGTTCTTGATCTTCTTGTTTTTCTTGTTCTTGTTTTTTTTTTTTGTTCTTCTTGTTTTTCTTGTTCTTCTTGTTTTTCTTGTTCTTCTTGTTCTTGTTCTTCTTGTTTTTCTTGTTCTTCTTGTTCTTGGTCTTTTTGTTTTTCTTGTTCTTTTTGTTCTTGGTCTTTTTGTTTTTCTTGTTCTTCTTGTTTTTGATCTTCTTGTTTTTCTTGTTCTTCTTGTTCTTGTTCTTCTTGTTTTTCTTGTTCTTGGTCTTTTTGTTTTTCTTGTTCTTCTTGTTCTTGTTCTTCTTGTTTTTCTTGTTCTTCTTGTTCTTGTTCTTCTTGTTTTTCCTCCTCTTCCTTTTTCTCTGATTACCTGTTTTAGATCAGCGGGATACTTCATACGCACTTACTTTTAGATGTCAGGCCTATTTGTCTGTTTGTTTTTGTATATGTTTTTTTTTTAACTTACTATAGGAGTAACATAATTGTCACCCGAATGGTGAATGTGTACGAAGCTGTTGTACTACTAATATAATGTATTATACTGTTTTATACGCAAGGCAATTACTATAATACAGCGTAGTCAATAGAAATGAACCTATATCCAAGCAATATCACAATAACCAATTAAAGTAACCTATAGTTATAGGTCGATTTTGCACATGCTTGCAGAATCGTTCCAGTAATTCGGAATTAACAAACTAATAATCAAATATTTGCGATGCAACTTGCTATATGGCTATCTGCTGCTAATGATGACGTTAAATAAGATTTATTTCTTATAATAAATGAATAAAATAGAAAAGTTCGACACATCTGCCGTCCTCTGGTGAAGTAGTCTTTTGTAATGCCAACAATTCTTCACAACAACTGAGTTTCTTAATGGCTTCAACCCACAATACCGTCTGAGAGCAGGATATCCGGTAGAGGGTTCAAATGTGACCCAGTGGGTACTCAACGTTAGCCATCATTTGACAACTGCACATTCACAGCAGACAATCTACGGGGAAGTATATAGCTTGTCTATAAGGGAGACAGCCCCGTCGTCAAATTTTTTGCCACCCTATTAAATGTTTCTCCATCATTCATTGTTGAGTTTCGTACCTCAAATAATAATTATGATCACTTCTGTTTTCCAATCAGTGAAATATAAGCAATAGCCATATAGACATTACAGGATCAGATAGTAATGTAAAATATGATATATATTATCACTCTCGATGTACCTGTTGTCCTTGTACATTAGTCCATTTTGTCATGTATTTTTTTTTTTTTTTTTTTTTGCAGGACATTTTACAGGATCAGAAAATGAAGGAGATAAGCCGTCTCAAGTGGTTGCATCTGATTTTTGTCTTGCTGATAGTGATACATTTACCTGAAGTCCATGGTGTATCAGATAGTGAGTATAGAGCTTAATATTAATCCCTTATTAAGTATCATGACTTAGGGGTTTAGTCAGTGACGGATAGAGGGTTGTGGGTTCAAATCCCTGCCTTTGGTGTGCATGTTAAATGACACGTTTTGCAAGGGGAAATATGATAATGACACTACAATTGATAAAAAAAAATCAATTGGCAAAATTATGAATGGATGGGTAAAAAGAAGATCTGACCTACTTCCCCTCCCCCATACCTATCCGAAGCAAATTAGGGCCTAAACAGATTTTCTTTTCTGGATCACCGTTGACTTGGATGTCCCCCCCCCCCCCCCCCCTCCCCACCCCGACCCCCAGTTTTTTTTTTTTGTTTTTTTTTAAGTTGATCTTTTCATTAATAACATTTTTAACATGTTTACCCTTTTTTCTGCTTCCTCGTTTGTCTTTGAGGTTTATACAGAAAGGGCAAATTTTTTTTAATATATATTAACCTTAAACATGTTACAGCATGACATTAGATACTTTTCATGGAATTCCGGTATCAAAATAGTCTGCGGGTATCGGCAACATTTGATAGCTCACTGTGAAAGACATAATTGATTTCCTTACTCATCTGAAATTTGATATTCTCAAAGGTCCTTTCGGTTTTGTTTCTGATTGACCCATAAAACATTACAGGAAAATTGGAAGCGTAGTCCAGGATTGGTGATGTGGTAGTGGAAGGGCGGGGCTTTAATAACAAGCGCAAGATACAATGCTTTCCAATACTTGCACTGTTAAATGCGACATTGTAAACACTTTTTTAGTTAAATGGGCTAACGATAAATTAAATAACACTTTCGTCGAGAAAACCGTAGCCTACATAGAAAAAAAAACAACTACATATTACAATTATTACTAATAAGAGATATTTATAGTACTATTTAAATATCACGGCTGTTATAATTGATATCTTTATTATCAAAAAAATTTATGTACTAATGAAATACGAGATTTATTTAATATTTATTTATTTTCATTTTCAAAAAAAAAAGTATTTACCAATGATTCAATGCCCTAGCGTATTTAAAGGGGGCTAGGGGCAGTTTCCTCCCCCCCCCCCAAAAAAAAAAAAAGAAAACAGAAGAAATTCCAACCAAGAAAAAATAACTATCGATTTTTTATTAAAGTGAGGAAATTATTGCAAGGGAAGTAATCAACAAATTGCTGTTAAAACCTCATGATTTAAGGACATTTTATCGGCTCGGCCGTAATGAGACCTCGCAAAACTGTGTTGTGTAGGGAGAGGTTATGAAGTCAAATTAAAAACAAAAGGAAGGAAATAGTCTATCCGAAATATACTCAAACGTAAACATTAATTGATTATGCATACACTATGAATAATGCACTTGCCCCAAAATCATAATACTTTCTACTCTTCCCCCATTGGAGTATCAATTTTTTTCTTCTTTTTTTAAATGAATTTCTTGCTGAAGTAAATTGCTCACTATTGGCTCGAATGTTGTTCCTTCTCAACGGTCATTTTTAGTAACGATTCGTATTCTAACAAAAATCATCTATTTTCATGAAATTAAAATTGGTCTTGTATTATGTTTCCAATCACTAAAGTACTAATTTTCAAGATTATTCAATTGTGTTTTTAAGTTGACCTTTTCATTAATAATATTTTTAACATTTAAAATTTTCTGCCTCCTCGTTTGCAAGGGAAGTAATCAACAAATTGCTGTTAAAACCTCATGATTTAAGGACATTTTATCGGCTCGGCCGTAATGAGACCTCGCAAAACTGTGTTGTGTAGGGAGAGGTTATGAAGTCAAATTAAAAACAAAAGGAAGAAAATAGTCTATCCGAAATATACTCAAACGTAAACATTAATTGATTATGCATACACTATGAATAATGCACTTGCCCCAAAATCATAATACTTTCTACTCTTCCCCCATTGGAGTACCAAACTTTTTTTTTCTTTTTTTTAATGAATTTCTTGCTGAAGTAAATTGCTCACTATTGGCTCGAATGTTGTTCCTTCTCAACTGTCATTTTTAGTAACGATTCGTATTCTAACAAAAATTATCTATTTTCATGAAATTGAAATTGGTCTTGTATTATGTTTCCAATCACTAATTTTCAAGATTATTCAGTTGTGTTTTTAAGTTGACCTTTTCATTAATAATATTTTTAACATTTAAAATTTTCTGCCTCCTCGTTTGTATTTGAGGTTTGAACAGGAAAATCAAACTAGTCTGGTTTTTATATTAAACTTAAACATGCTAGAGCATGATATTATCTAATTTTCATGGAATTTCGGTATCAACTATAGTCTACAGGTATTGGGAATATTTGATAGCTCGATGTGAAATACATAACCGATTTCCTTATTCATTTAGATTGAAAGAAAGTTGATATTCTTAAAGATTCTTTCGGTTTTGTTTCTGATTGACTCAAAAACATTAAAGGAGAATAAGCGTAGTCCAGGATTGGTGATGTGGTAGTGGAGGGGCGGGGCTTTAATAATAAGCACAGGATACAATTTCCAAACGCTTTCACTCTTAAGCGTGAAATTGCAAACAATTTTTTTTTTAATGGGTAATGATACACTTTAAAAAGCACTTTCATCGAGAAAAGCACAGCCGACTTAGAAAAAAAATATTATTACTATTATTATTATTATTACTACATTTATAGTACTATTATAAAATCATGGATGCTATGATTGATATCATGATTAACAATATATATATATATATTTACCAATGTAAAGCGAGATTCAATAAGATTCAATGCACTAGCGTATTTGAAAGGGGTAAGGGGCTGTTTGCCCCCTCCCCCCCCCCGAAAAATTTCCAACAAAGGAAAAAAAAAAAAGATTTTGTGTCAAGTGCGGAAATTATTGCAAGGTAAGTAATCAACAGATTGCTGTTAAACCCTCATGATTTAAGGACATATTCTCCAAGATTTTTTGGGGGGGCCGTGATGGGAACTCGCAAAGCGGTGTTGTAAGGGAGAGGTTATGAAATCAAAGTAAACAACAAAAAAAAGAAAAGAAGAAAAATAAAATAGTGAAATGTGAAATGGCGCACACGCGTTCTCGTATGTAGGTAAACCAGACTAGACAATTATTTTTTCTGTTTAATCCTTAATCTGCCCCATGTACCAACCCCAGTGCCACAGTACTAATCCCTACTGTGCCAGCCACTAATCTCCTCTGTGCCACGTTTTGTTTTGGGGTGCTCAAGCGTGAACAAGCAATGCGACTATAAAACAGGTACGTGGCACGGAGGTTACTATACAAGGTTGTGGTACGCGAGGACAGGCTAGTGCACATGTACGTGGCACTCCTACGCAGATCAGTACAAAAGATTGTGGCATCGTATGGGTTGATGTTACGAATTGAAGTCAATCCGAAATATACTAAGACTAAAAAATTAATTCTACATACACTATGAATAATGCACCAGCCCTCAAATTATAAAATCTTCTACCCTTCGTTCATTAGGATATCAACAATGATATTCAAATATGAATTTCTCCCTGAGTGTAAATGCGTCACCATTTTTGCTCGAATGCTGCCCCCCCCCCCCCTTTGACGACAAGGTCTAGATACGCCACTGGCTACCATTCATGATAACGGCACAGACCTCTTTAAATTGATACATACTGAGCTTACATAAATGTTTGGGTAAGTCGCTTGCTGTTTAAAAAAAAAAAGATATTGATATTGTTATTTTTTAAAAATAAAGATAATATTTCGAGAGAAAAAAATATCGTTGAAAGAAGCATACCTCCCAATGCCCCCTCCCTCGGAATATTAGTCGTATGCTACACCCTGTGGGAAATGGATCTATTCTTAATATACTTACCCTGCAGTCCGTAGCCGTTGGGCGTGTTCTCATAAGAATACATATGCCAATATGCTAAAGGACCAGCTTTGCAAAAATTGTGATTATTTGCATTCAATTTACCCTATATTTCGGGAAATGAATGGCTGCGTGTTCACAAAAGCACACGGTAGGAGATAATAGAGCAAGACATAAGTATCCGTATAGGAATGACAAAAAATGCCTTAGGGCCTAATGGATAAGTCGACAGCCTGAAAACGCATAAAATATTTTTTCTTTAATGAATACAAGGACGCATAAAATTAAAATCCAAGCTTACAATTAGTATCTAAGCATTTTGGATCGGATTTTGCGAGAGGCATAATCAAATTTGCCCGTGAAATATCCCATCAGCATGTCTGTAAATCTTTCATAAGCATTTGAGTGATGAGAGTGCAGAAAGTGATCATGAAAAAATTGAATCTTCAAAGAAGAAAAATATTCTTGCTTTCCCGTAATGCCTGACTCTATTCTATCATATTAGATGAATAATTTTGCTTATATTACAGTGATAAAGCATTCTAGAAATAATATTCAGTTATTGTGATATCCTAAAACAGAGCAAATAATTGCACTGTAACATTCCGTTTTACTCATATACATCGAAGGTACCCCTCTAGCGGTTCGTTTGGTAGGTGGACAAAACACTTTGGAAGGCCGAGTTGAGGTGCAGCATAATGGAAACTGGGGAACAGTATGCGACGATGGATGGGATTTGAACGACGCCAATGTCGTATGCAGAATGCTGGGGTTCTCCAAAGCGTCGAGTGCACCCGTTCGGGCCTTTTTCGGTGAAGGCTCTGGGAATATTCTTCTTGACGAGGTCGATTGCACTGGATTTGAAAGTAGCCTTGAAGAGTGCACTAAGAGTGAATTTGGAGTAACTAACTGTTACCACGATGAAGACGCTGGAGTCGTGTGTACAGGTAGAGTGTAACCATGTCTCTGAGATTCAAATGGTTTTGCATGCAAATCGTTGGTTCTTTATTTGATATCTCTATCTATTCCATTTTTTCCCCTCTCCCTCTTTTCTCCTCCCCTCCCTCTCCGTATATATTCTCTAATCTGTGTGACTTTGTCTAATTGTCACTCCCTGTCACACTTCCTTGTCTGACTGACATTGATTTCCCAAGGGGGGGGGGGTAGGAGGTGGGGAGTGTTTTTGAAACGGGGAATCGCTGAATCATGTGCGATCGATGGGCGTTTGTAAAAGGATGGTCAGATTATATCGAAATTATAAACTATTCCGATTAGTAAAATAGATTGGTTGACAAACAAGCAATTCGAAGAATAAGGGGGGGGGGGTAACTGAAAAGGGGATCATTATTTGTTTTTCTTTACTTAAGGTAGACCTATGCCATTTGGGTTTCAAAAGGATATTCACAGGCCGTACACACACACACACACACACACACACACTTAATCCACCATGGGGCTTAGCATGGGAACCAGAATATTATTCACTGAAGTGCCGATGGTATTGTGAAACTTATCTACTATAAAAGTGAGGGTTGCAACTCCCAATACCCCCGAACCCCCTCTGTTCCTCCCCCTATCTTCCCCTAAATAAACTCGAAATGTATTACATTTCAGAACCGATTCCTCTTCAAGTCCGTCTAGTGGATGGGCCAAACAACAACACAGGAAGAGTTGAAGTGCTAGAAAACGGAGCTTGGGGAACCATCTGTAACGATGGTTGGGATGGAAGAGATGATAAAGTTGTCTGCAGAATGCTCGGGTTCTTCGGTGCAGCTACATTTGCACCCGTTACATACGGTGAAGGAGTTGGAGACATCTTACTCCGCCATGTCCATTGCATTGGGACAGAAACCAACTTGGGAACATGCTTCTATGACAGGCCTAGACAGTTTGATTGTAGCCATGATGAAGATGTCAGTGCTGCCTGCTTGGTTCTTTTGTCAGGTACAATATGTATAATATGAAAGAAATTTGATTTTCTGTGAGAAGTCAGACCCAACTTTGAAAAACCGAGCACAGGTGTATACTCCGAAAATGGCGTATGAACATAGAGCCCTCATTGTTCAATGCCAGGCAGTGTATACAAAAGCCATGGGGAAAATCTTTCAAAGTCAACCTGCCAACGATATAATTATATATATATATATAGATAATAATAATAATAATAATAATAAAGATAATAATAATTATAATAATAATAATAATAATAATAATAATAATAACAATGCTTGTCAGTTATCTTCGAATTCCTTGAATGATTCGTCATATGAAATGACTATCAAATGACAAACATTTAAAATATGATCTATACATATACATGCATTATTTTTGAAAAATATGTTATCAATAGCAGGTCGACATTGCGCGATTTTCCCTATGCCTTTTGTACACACTGTCTCGCACTAAACGATGAGGGCTCTATATTCATCTTGCTCCATACGCCGTTTTCGGAGTATATACCTGTGCTCGGTTTTCCGGAGTTGGGTCTGACTGTTAGAGTTATGTTTAAAGTGAAGATCTGGTGTATTTTCTATGCATTGGCAAAAGTATATTAAGATGTTTATCTTGATTTATTATCTTCTCTAAGTATCTTTATGAAAAAATATGTGAAAATGTATTATATTTGATAATATAAATTGGTATAAAATTATACAAAGTGATAAAAATTAATATAATTTATGTCTCAATTTCAGTAACCTCAAAATTCCACAGGGAGTAGACACTAACCCTAACCTAACCCTAAAACCTTCATCTCTAGGTATAGAAAACCGAAACGGGGTCTATATATCTTTCTCCCAAATATATTCTACATGATATTCTACATAATCTTTCAAGGAATAAGAGCCCTACTTACTGTATATTTCAAATCTATATGATTTTTTTTCCACGGGTACACCTGTATATGATGTTGCATATAATACTACAATGTTAACATATAATATTTTGAAACAATCTTATTTTCATAACCTCTTGGATCCTCAGAGGATTCATGGAGCTTGAACCCGTCTTTGAATGGTATGTAAGCCTTTATAACTGTTTACGTTGCCCATAAGATATTTGTTTAAACGTTTAAACAGATTGTATCATTTTATTCCCTACAATACAATACAACTGTGGTTGATTCCAAAACGGAATTCTGTAATAGAAATGTCATAATTTTTCTGAAAAATGTGATACTTTGATATGACAGATCCCAATAATAGAGATCTATAGGGTATAAGAGAGTCGGTTTTAAGAAGGTAATTTTATGCCAACGGTAACTCACATATTACTCACGCGTAAACCTCTGCAAGAATCGGAATCCTGAAACTGTATCCCTTATCAAAATGAGATCACTCTTCTATTAAACATACATGTATGTTATTATGACAGTCATTACATGCAGCATCATCAATTCATTTTTAAAATTTTTTAAAGTCTTATTATGACTTTTAAAACAAATCAAGGAACATTCGGGCTACATTGTCCAGACTTCATATCTAATACGGATAAAGGTCTTACTACATCATCTACCGTTACCATCACCCCACGCGTGGATTTCGTTGTCAATCGTAACCACTCTGTGGGCTGTACGTACACTTCCGATGATGTCTTTCACTACGGAGACACTTCGGTCGCCTGTGCTGCACGAGATGATGCGGGAAACCATGCGACATGTGATTTCACGATCACCGTCACAGGTAATAAACAAACAAAACAAAATAAAATAATAATAATCGGGCAGTGCTAATAATCATAAGTGCATCTGTATACATATCACTTGTCTATTCGGGGATAGAGTAAGTAAGCATACGCTGCAAAAAGGAGACAATATGTATTTGTTTCTTTGTTGATCATTTGTGTTTGTCTCCAAATTTGCATTTCAAGATGGCGACCCTCCAAGTTTGAACTGCACTGACATAACTTCCTTCACAGACGAAGGTCTACCTACATCTTCTCTTGTTATAATGAACCCACGCGTATCAGACAATATAGATCCAACTGCGTCTGTGATCTGCTCCCATACATCAAGTGATGAATTCCGCTTTGGAGATACACATGTTTCCTGTAATGCTACGGATTCTTCAGGAAACATTGGCGTGTGTACCTTTGTGGTAACAATTCAAGGTATGATATAACTTTCATTGCCATGTTCGTTCAAGTATACATTTTGTATTTAACTGAACAGGTTTAAAAATATACAAACAAGGGATTTTTCAAATGGCACATTATAATTCGAAATGTTGTACAATTTGTCTCACAATTAATAGGTTGAAGGAACTATACAAAAATATAAATAATGGCAATGCGAAATGGTTAATTGATTATGAAGTCAGTGACCTAAATCAATTTCGTTATGTTTTCGCTCCATTTCTGTAATCAAGACACAGAGCGTCCTAGTTGGGAATGCCATAATCGAACTTCCACTGCGCTTCAAGGACTTGCTAACGTTTCCATCAACCCACCCGTCTCAGACAATGTGGATCCAAATCCGTCGATCAATTGTTCTCCTACGCTCATAGATGTCTTTCACCTAGGAAGCACTAGCATCACGTGTGAAGCTGAGGATTCTTCTGGAAACATTGGCGACTGTACATTTATCTTTACAGTACAAGGTATGTGGGAATGTGCTAAAACACACATGCTTAATGGGTTTGTACGTCTGTGTATGATTTTTTTTTTTTTTCAGTATCCTCTTTCAAAGGTGTTGTAATTTAGGCAGATTTAACCTCGCCACATCATTTCCAATACATTAGATATGTGATATCAAAAAAGAACATCAACTATATATATATATATATATATATATATATATGTGGCCAATTTTTCTAAAATGTTCACCTTACTTACACACTTCTACTTGTTGATATCTTATTCTTGCTCCTTATGTTTCCATGGTGAAGGATGAGGTAAGTTCCAGAAATTTTTAACTGAAAAAAGGGTCATCGGTTATTTTTTTCTTCTTTTTTTTAATCAAAGTACCATTGACTTTTATGGTCATGATTGTAATAAACAATGATAATGATGATGATGATGATGATGATGTTAACAATGATAATAGTAATAATAACAATAATAATAGTAGTAATAATAATAATAATAATAATAATAATAATAATAATAATAACAATTTCAATCAATCCAATTTAAAGACATTTATTTCTAAATTTCCAATATAAATATACACATTAATAAATGAACAAAATGATGGACATATATTTTTCAACAAAAATATGACAAGATATACATTCATCGTAGTCTATGCATAGTTGGAGGACACACCTCTAAAAACAATCGCTTGGGGTGAGGGTACATTAGGCGTTATAATACATGTACATCATGAAAGAAGAAAGAAAAAAACGTCAACAGAGAATAGGAAAACATTCTAAACCGCTGAGCTTGATTGGAGAGGAAAAAAAAGAGGGGGGGGGGGGAGAAGAAAGGGGGCTAGGGGAGAATAATGATATAGGTTAAGTTACCCAGGGTATCTTTACCAATATGAATACTGCTATTCCTAAGGGCACTGCAATCAAATCATTACCCCTGTTTTAGCGTCGTTACCTTCTTCTTCTCTCCCTCTTTTTCCTTCTTCTTCTTCTTCTTCTTCTTCTTCTCCTCCTCCTCCTCCTCCTCCTCCTCCTCCTTCTTCTTCTTCTTCTTCTTCTTCTTCTTCTTCTTCTTCTTCTTCTTCTTCTTCTTCTTCTTCTTCTTCTTCTTCCTGGCTATAAGTACAGGTAACCATCTGGTGTATTTTCGTACTGTTAAAGACAGTGCGCAGGGATTATAATGTCTCAATACCGTGATAAAGGGCTCAGGCATTTAAGAATTTTCCTCCTACTATTATTATTATTATTATTTTATTCGGCAGAAGTCACATAATAATATAGAAATAACAACACAGAAATGACAATAATTGCAATTCACACAAAAGCACATGGACACTGGATGCACCTGGCTGAGCTGCCAGGATTTGGGCAAAGTTAACCAAATAACTGCAGTCCGCAGACCGCCCTTACCTATATCCCAACCAGGTGCATCCAGTGCCGTAGGTTTGTGTGACTAAGACAAGAAAAATCTCATTCATAATAAAAACACAAACGCAAAAAATTATACATGTATAAAAACGCAAATTACATTACACTAGACCAAAAGAATTCCACAGGTGTTGAATCACACTCCGGAGACTCGAGACCGCACAAGCTTAAATAAAATGCGGCACAATACAAGATTACAAAACAACTGCCTCTCCACCCCCTCCCCTTCCTATTCCGAATTCAATCGCAAATGGACAATAATCACCCCCACCCCTGCGTCCTCGATGAGATTACCTTTTTTAAAAATCACTGAAATTACTTGTTAAGAAGGAACGAAGACCCTGGACGTGCCTCGCCGACCCCACCCACAATCCATTCCATACATGCAAGACACACCAAGCCCTTCAACAAAACAAATACTTCACTCACACTCACATTCAAATTTAAAAAGAAAAGGTGGAATGGAATGTGAGAAAGGATCGGAGAGGCACATCAACAACAATTTACGGCATAACCAAACAATAAAGAATAAAATCATGATCATTAAGTTTGCTTACATTACAAAACATCCCACGTATTGTAACAAAATACATGTATGTATCCGGAGTGTGATATCAACCCTGAGAAATTAAACATACATACAAAAAGTTACATTCACAACTGAAATTAAATGCATATGTACATGCAATTATGAGAAAAGAATTGTACGTATGAAGATTAAGTGTACTAACTCAGTTGAGGTAAAAATCACTGAAATAATTGAGTTCTAGAGTGAGAAAAATCATTCAAGTCAGCATACATGTATTTGCAAAAAAATTCTATTGATAGTTATATTGCACAGGTGAGTAAAAACAGGTAAAGCTGTATTAAAAATTGAAAGTAATTAGCTCAACTGAGAAGAAACATTTAATGTATTGATAGACCAATAGCATTAAAATAATTAATTGAATCGGGTTAAATGGAATTGACACAAAATTGATTATTAACAAAATAAATGAATTAAATTAAATTGAATTAATACAGAAGATTAAAATTCAGCAAAAATAAATATGATGAATCATTCAACAGTTCAAGCCAGCATATTTGCAAAACATTCTACTGATACTTATATTGCACTAGTAAGTAAATACAGGTAAAATTGTTTTGAAAATTGAGGGTAATAAGTTAACTGAGAGGAACATTCAATGTAATAATAGACCAATAGCATTAAAATAATTAATTGAATGGAGTTGAATGTAACTGAATAAAATTAATACAGAAGATTAAAATTCAGCTCGAATAAATATTAATATGATAAATCATTCAACCCAGCATATTTGCAAAACATTCTACTGATACTTATATTGCTCTAGTAGGTAAATATAGGTAGAATAGTATTAAATAATTGAAAGTAATAACTTAACTGAGAGGAAAAATTAAATTTAACTATAGACCAGTAGAATCAAATAATTAATTGAATGGAATTGAATGGAATTAAAATGAATTGATACACAAGATTAAAATTGGCTAAAATACATACAATAATGTCTTTAAAACATTAATCATTATGTGGTCGAAAGTCGGTAGTAGGCTCGTGTAAATCATTACTAGTAGTATCACAAAGTGAATCCACTGACATGAGAGGGGTTAAACCTACTACCACCGGACCACGAACGGGGTAACTATTTACTTAACCCAGGTAGAGAATGGTTTTATCTGTGTATTCATATGGACCCCAGGGAAGAACAGCTTTGCAATATTCACATAGCTGAGTGGGCCATCCAGCCAATTCACATTATTCTGATGTTATCATGTATCATTCTATTTTGTCTGTAATGTTTTATTTTATATCATTGTGATTGGAAAATAAATACAACAATACAATGGCAAGTGTAAATGAATAATATGCCAAAGTTACGTTAGTGCCATGGCAGGCATTCAAATCTCGTACCTAGTGCTTTAGTATCCGGTGACTTATCCGCTAGATCACAACATCTGAGTGTGTAGCCTCATGCGATTTCGGCATTGAATTTAATATTCTGGAATTAAAAATATAGCGCCTAGTACACCTACCATGTCAGTAAGCACTTTACACGTATATGTTTTTACCCCGGTCATTGGATTCAGGCTTGCTAGCACTCAATGTATGTACCTTCCCCACTCCTTTCGGAGCATTCCAAGGTGCCTTTTTACAGACGCTGACAATGCTAAACAAACGAAACCAAATGCTGCATCCTACCGGGTACCCATTTAACACCTGGGATGAGAGGAGGACTTTAGATTATATTAAACTCTACATTATCGGGGCCTCAACAAGAGGTGATAGTTGCCCGAACATTTGGTATTATAATCTTGGGAGGATCTGGAGTTCCCTGGCCCCTGGCCCCATCTCCGCCTCGTTTGCCTGTGTTTTATCCTGTAGATTTTTCTCTCTCTTCTTTTTTTGCAAAATCTATAGACCCTTGCGTGATTCGTAATCCGTGTATCCACGGTTTCTGTAGCTATTTAGGATCTGGACAGTACCGATGTGACTGCCATGATCAATACGAGGGTACTCATTGTGATGTCATCCGTCGACCTACTCGTGAGTCTTATTCATTCTTCAGTAAATCATAATATCAATTATTTGGCCATTGAAATGACATCTATGCACGAACGTTTAATTTAGTTAGTGGCTAGTACGCGATGAATTAGCCTGTAAAAAAAGTGGGTGCCAGTAAATTACACACCAACTTCAAAGTATTTTAACAGATGATTTGTAGGCATGACCGCATGAGTAATCAGTGATTCAGATTGTTTATTGTTATCATTTTTATTAATTTATTTTTTATTGTTTAAGTAATTTGTTTCAGTGTTTTGATCCTATTTTAAATATTGCTATTTTTATCTGTGGTTATTGGAAGCATTCAGTTGCTTTATGGTATAAACTACATAAACGAGGATTTACATTAATTCCGAAAGACGTTGTAATAACGCTGAATGCATTTTAACAGCGTTGTAACATTTTATTTATTTATGTTTCTTTTAAAAACCCATCATATTCTTGTTTTTAGATGCCTGTGTTATAGTCACTGACCTAGGATTTTAACCGTTTTCAAATACAGTTCCTTTGGAGGTAGTCATCCATCCCAAGAATCAAACAGTGGAGATAGGTAACCGAGTAGAGTTGACATGCGGCTTCAACAATGCCGAACACTATGAGTGGTATAAAAATAACCAGCCTCTGCCCAACACAAGAAACCAGCAACCTTTAATAATACAGTCCGTCTCTGCAAATGATATAGGATATTACTTTTGTCGAGGTTATGGAAATGGAGAAATGGACACGAAGTTGGCGTCTATTTTCGTTAAAGGTGGGGTAAAAGAAATATATATGTACGTCAGCACTTCCTCTCCCCTCTATGTCTTGCCTATGTACACAGTAAAAATATTTTTAAAAACTGTCTAAAATTTTTAAGCAACGCTGCTTAAGCCGGTTACTCTAACAACGTTGTTTAAACTGTTAAACAACCAAGGTTGTTTAATCTTTGATTGAATATTTTAAGCAAGTGTTTAAACAACAGCTTTAAAACATTTAGGTTGTTTAAACACACACAGTTGCTAAAAACTTTTTTTCACAACTATTGTTTTAAAAAAATACATTCAAAGTTGTTGTTCCAAACAATTGTTTAAAACACTAAACAGATGTGTTTAAACATACACAGTTGTTTAAGGCTGTTGTACACACGCAAGTTCTAAATGCCGGAGCTGATTGATACGTTCAGACGAAGCATTTAGACTAAAATAATGTTATTTGATCGAGTTTATACTCAAGACATATTTGTGCTGTGGTGGCATCTATGATGTTTAGATCTAGACTACATTCTCAAAATAAATTATGATCTAGATCTGCAACTTTGCAAGTCGCCCTTGCAGCGCAGCGCAGTTTAAGTTGCACATATAGTATAGGACCGGACCCACGCGCGCGTTCACTGTTTGGAACTTTTTCAACAAGTCAACCACATAGTCATCCGCCATGATGAAGCTGGCCGTGATTGGTGGAGAAGGAAACCCGTCTAGCGTGAATTTTCAATCTTTTTAAACAATTTTCTATAACAGATTATTATACAATTTCATTGATGTCTTAAACACCGTTTGTTTAAAATACAGGGTCTGTCTTTAACACAATATTGCTGAAGATTTGCACAAACAAATTTTTAATAAAAATCTAAACAGCGTTTTTGCTCTGTATAAAAGGAACCTGTTCATTTTCTTTCTTTTTTGTTCTTGTTTTGTTATACTTAATCTCATGCTGTTTGTCTTTATCTTCATGCAGTTGTATTGTAATGATGTTATAGGATTTTTTTAAAACATTTTTTTAAAGAGTCATTTCAAAGGAAAAAAAATAAATAAATAAAGACTATCGTGACGCTTCCCAAGCCATCATAAACAAGGCCCCTTTTCCCCCCCTAATATGCAGATCTGACCAACATCCAAATTTCGAATGTGAAATTCAAACTCGATTGGAATGATGACCTCAAAGACCATACTTCAGCCCTCTATCGAACGACATCTCTCAACATCAGTAATTATGTGAGTAAAAAAAATATTCGACTAGGAGGGATGTGTAAGGACAGGGGTCGTATTCGCATACAAGGCGACAACATAATCTATCGGTATAATTTATGAAGAGTTCTTTTTGAAAAAGATCTTCAATTATATTTTAATAATGATAATAATGTAATCTTCTTGATTTATATGACACCGAATAATTCATCTGCGATAAAGATACAGGTATTGTGATTTTGCTAATTTCGAGAAAATTTAGATAACTGCTCTTTACTTTACTACTATGACCAGTATGTAACACATTATGAAATATATTGGGAAGAAGGGGACAAGGTGGGACCCTTTTCGAAAATTCATCCATGGAACTTAGGGGGTAAGGCCTTAACCCTATCGCCCCCACCTCAATAGTCGAACGTTTGTATGTGTGTGTGTGTGTTTGTGTGTATGTGTGTGTAAACTATGTGAAAATGTGATTTTGTGTAGGAAATTTTGACAATTTTTCATCAAAATTTGAATTTATCAAACGGATGTATGACATTTGCTCCTGCGACAAATGCTCCAGTCTAACTTTGCCATGTTAATCCTGAACCTAAACCTAAACCTAACCCTAACCCTAACCCTAATCCTAATCTTCACATTGTCCTGAACAAAAAACAAAAAACAAAAAAAATCCTGACCTTGACCTTAACCTTTGACCTTTCGAGAGCAGGAGCAAATGTCGGCGCCCCTATCAAACAACATTTTTAGAAACATTTTTTTTCCTAAGTTCTTCTTAGATGAAGTATGTATGCAACTATTTCCGCCCCCCCCCCCCCAATAATTGTATCCAATCAATCACAGTTTTCCTTGTCCCAATACTTGTAGGTAGTTCCAATTTATCTTTGACGATATGACCAAGGAACCTTAGATTTAAGCCCAAAATAGTTCACACCAATTAACATTTGAACTAGTTTTGCGCGTTTCAAATGGTTCCGTTATTACCGGTTGAGTCCAATTGAAGCTTATCAATAATTGCGTGATATTAATTATTGATACCATCACAGATCTCCAATGAAAATAGTAAAAAGAAAAACCGACTGAAAGAAATAATTTCAAAAGGTGGACTTAATTCATATATTGAAGATTTTTATTGAAATCCAATGGAAAATATTTTTGAAGAATTGCAATTTGCTTTATTGGATTAATCTGTAAATCAAAAGTGATATACCTCCATCCATTTAAGGGGTTGTTCTGCAACATTCGAGGGATAGGGGTGGGTGCACTGAATTTCATGATAAGTGCATAAAATGCTAGAGAATAAATAACAGAGTGAAAGAGGGTGTGGGAGGGGTCATATGATTATCCTTTAGCGCTGTCTTTCTCCTCTTCCTCTCTCTCTCTCTCTCTCTCTCTCTATTTCTCTCCTCCATTGTCATTTTTTTTGTTGGTCAATCGAAACCAGCCATTTAGCAAATGACTCTTTAAAACCGGATAGCAAATGATTGAGTCTTTCACTTGCTAACTATTTACACTTCGACACTACTGCAATATGATTTTAGTTTTCTTATTTTCTTATTGCTTCGCCTTTTCAAGGAAATTTCTAGATTACATTGAAGAACTCATATTGATTAAAATTTAAATAAATGAATGCATTTTGTGAAAATTTATGTTTATTATGTTTAGAATCTTTGTTTTTGCACATGTATTTATCTTATCTTGTGTATTACAGTATTATTAATATGATTGAAATGGTGAATAAACGAAATCTGAATCTGATTCTCCAATCTAAAGGATGGCGTCATAACACCTTGTTTTGGTTTTTTTTTTTTCTTTTCTGTTTCTTCATAGATTGAGGAAGGTCTTAATGTTCATGCCGCTTTTCAAGACCTGTCACCGTCAGTTGTATGTTGCGCCCTCATCAGGCGGGGGAGTGTAATTGCTGACATGAATGTCTACATCATGGATTCCAGTATGACAGCATTCCTGGAGTTAGATCTTGTCAGTCAAGCTCTTTACAGTTTGGCTAATAACTCGAATGGTTTCCTTAATGTAAGCAGAATTAAGATGGAAAACACTGGTAAGGATTAATCATGACACCTGTTACTCTAAAACATATCATGTTTCTTGTAGCGATTAAAAAATTATTAGAGAATCAAGAGAAACTTACACAGACTCTTTAAAATTATAAGTACAGTGTATCTGCAGAGCGTTAGATGTGGAAATCTGTGATTTCTCTGCTTGTTTGTGGTTGGAATGGAAATGAGGGGTTGTCAAAATCCTATGAAAGGATGTTAATATAAAAACAATGTTATAACTGCATTCTGAAGATTGTGTACTGTCAACATGTTTGCATGTTGTTCATATTTCCTCCCCACATTCCACGACGTGATAAGTGTATTGTCACTTTTTTTATTTTGGGGGAATATATTTAAGTGATTCGTAAGTGAGAACGGAAAGGAGATTTTTATCATCATTATTATTATTATTATTATTATTATTATTATTATTATTATTATTATTATTATTATTATTATTATTATTATTATTATTATTATTATTATTATTGTTATTATTATTATTATCATTATTAATGCAATGCAATGCACAAAATTGGTCATTCTTGTCTACGATGAATTATATTGTGCTAGGCAGTCAACTAAATGCGCCGAAAATGCATGCTTCCATCTTAACTCCTTAAAAATGTCTTGAGAATTAAGTCTTTATGACTATAAACATTATCTTATTCTCATAATCGTCATTCCTAGCTATCTGCAGAAAGTCAACTTGGAAGTCACCTACATCTGGACTCATCCATTTTCCAGAGGGTGAGAATGGAGCATGGGTCAACTTAACTGAAACATGTCCATTCAACACAACTAACGGTACATGAGGCTACGTGTCACAATAATATCAATAAGTAATGATGATGATGATGATAATAATAATAATACGAAGGAGAAGAAGAAGAAGAAGAAGAAGAAGAAGAAGAAGAAGAAATAATAGGAATGATGATAATGATAATAATGATAATGACATTATAAACAATCAAACGGTAATAATAATGGTAATAATGATAGTCATAATGATAATTATGATGATAATAATGATAATAATAATAATAATGATTATAATGATACTATTGATTTGTTTTTTTATAAATAGTTTTCGGTTGAAATAAAATAACCGACCACTCCAGAAGATGTATGGACTTAACAACTCATTTTCCATGAAGCTACTTAAGAAGGATTTGGGTTAATACTTGTCATGCTTATTTCGAAGAAATATCTGGGATCAAAGCTGTTCATAACTATATCCATTTGATTATGTTTCCTAATAGTGTGACCATCAAATTCACCATTTTATCAGTCCATTTTTTTTTCTTTTTTCATTCCTATTGAAAAAAAAAACAAACAACACAAATGCAGCTTTTCATGAAAAATGGTACAAATGTATTGCTATGAATTTTTTAAACAGCTAACCAGCCAATCGGACGCGCCATATGCGTTGGTGATCTGATTTCGCAGAGTACATGGCTTCCAATTGATAACTGTGGACCAGTCAGAAATGTTAGCGATTTACTTAGCCAGCTTTCAAAGGTATTTCAACCTCTTGGAGATTAATTTCTTGAATTGTTACCACACAGTCAAAAGGCTGCTCATTTATGAACTGTTAATGCTGCCTTGATCGGGACCGGAAGTCTGGTTTTTCACTGATTATTATTTTTATTTTTTTCAGTGTAACCTTGATTTTCATGTTATTCAGTTTCATGTTAAAATATCTCTATACATTTGTGATATATACAGTATGTTTCATATACTTTATTATATGTTTATGAACATAATATTGATCATTTGATTGTTGAATCAATTTTAGCATTGTCTGATTTCTTTCTTTGTATGTACACAGGGCTTTTTTTTTTAAATCAGGCCTTTAGGCTGTGAAAAAACTACATTGTTTTTAAATAAGACGTAATAATAATAATACTGAAAATGCTTTGATTAAGGATAAATAAAAATGCAAATAGGGCTTACATTATTTCTTTCTGAACCAACTTTATACAAAAAAACAAAAATAAAACAAACAATCCCCCCCCCCACTCTAGAGATGATATAGAGATGAAAATTTAATTAATGAGAAAAGCCTCTAACAAGTTTTGTATGCCCTTCGGCAGACAAATGGGGAGGGGGGGGGGGAGCTAATCCTCGGGCAGAATGTCTCTGGGCTGTCTTGAGAGCAAAGTGATTTTGTTCAGGCTCGTCAAAACCGGAGTACACTTTCGATATGTACATTTAGGGTTTTGGTCCCTTAGACAGAATACATAGATATAATATATATATATATATATATATATATATATATATATATATATATACTGTATATATATATATATATATATATATGGATATATTCATATGGATATATTTATATATATTCTTCGAACACAACGCTGGCGGTCACTCAAGGTTGCTTAGTGGAAAGTGTAGTGAGAGAAAAAAGTATATATGTTATATGAAGTTTAGATAGAAAGTCCAATATAAATGGTAGCCTTCATTTTGTGATTTTGTGTTATTATCGAGTCCTGATGAAGATCAGATCGAAAGCTTGACTGGAAATAAAGGACGATAACAAAAGCTACGACCGTTTCATAGTCATCATCTCTCTCACTATATATATATATATATATATATATATATATATATCAGTGTAGTAAAATCACGCAGAACCGTTATAACGCAAACCCGTAATAATTTGACGTCAAAATAGTTAATCGATTACCAGGATATCACTCTCCGCGCTCTACTGTGCAAGATAATTTGCACGCAAACCCTACGTGAATGGAGAAGGCATGAACGATTCCAAGATGCGTTCTTAATCTTTAAATTCACAGGGACGGCTCAAAAAGCAAAGGGACGGCTGCAAAATACGATACTTTTAAAGAAAATTTTATACTTGATCAATCTATCCGCGCCGAATTTTTTTTCCCCGTGGCGTTTTGCTATAAATCAATCAAAATCATAATTCATCTTTTGCAAGCAGCTGAAAAGAACGCCTGATAGATGTAATGACAGTCGTTGTTTGTCCAATATGCACGTGTGTATGATGACCAACACGGCTGGCGTGGCAGCAGTACTATAGTATTTCTTTGTTTTTTCTTCTCTCTATCTTCATTCTTTACTGATGAATTTCTTTGTTTTTCTTCTCTCTTGTCTTCTTTTTCTTATGTATTCTTTTGTTTTTCCTCTATCTGTCTTCTTTATTATGTATTTCTTTGTTTTTCTTCTCTCCGTCTTCCTTTTTCCCTTATGTATTTCTTTGTTTCTCTTTTCTCTGTCTTCCTTTTTTCCTTATGTATTTCTTTGTTTTTCTTCTCTCTCTCTTCTTTTTTTCCTTATGTATTTCTTTGTTTTTCTTCTCTCTTCTTTTTCCTTATGTATTTCTTTGTTTTTCTTCTCTCTTCTTTTCCTTATGTATTTCTTTGTTTTTCTTCTCTCCGTCTTCCTTTCCTCATGTATTTCTTTGTTTTTCTTTTCTCTGTCTTCCTTTTTTCCTTATGTATTTCTTTGTTTTTATTCTCCATATCTTCTTTTTATTTCTTTATCTGCTTCTTTGTTTTTCTTCTCTTTGTCTTCCTTTTGTCCTTATGTATTTCTTTGTTTTTCTTCGCTCTTCTTTTTTCCTTATGTATTCCTTTGTTTTTCTTCTCTCTCTCTCTTCTGTTTTTTCCTTCTGTATTTCTTTGTTTTTCTTCTCTCTGTCTTCCTTTTTTCCTTATGTATTTCTTTGTTTGTCTTCTCTCTGTCTTCCTTTTCAGTATGCACAACACGTCCGTCAACTACGGGCGAACGACTAATAAGAGACTAGGAAAATCACTGGACCGTACGACCTTGCTGCGCGGGGCTTACGTAACAATCAGCAAATATAACGCTAAACCGTAATAACGCTTTCGCGTGATTTTACTACACTGTATATATATATATATACATGCAGTGCGTATTTAAAAAAACGTTACACTTTTGAAAAATATATCAAAATTACCTTTCAAAATATTTAGATTTTTTTTCATGTCAATAGATGCGTAATAGTCGCACCAAGTTCCACTAACAAAACAGATTTTTGTTCACGTTTAGACGAACACTGACTTTTTTTGTCTAGAATGTGAAAAATGGTTTGCTCCAAACTGAAAGAAGAGGGAAAATTAAACCAGCAGTCCGAATAAGTACTCCCATTCAAACAAATTGCTCTTTGCCATAAATTTATGATTATGTTATGATAATTTAAGAATTTTGTATCAATTTTCTATCATTATTTTAATTATATCATTGGTTTATGCATGGGTGAGAGTTGTAATTGCACAGTATTTACAATTCACAGACACATCAAATCCACTGGCCAGCCATTCAGTCGAAAAGAAAAGTACCAAATTAGTACATCTTCAAATCATTCATCAGCCAAAAATCAATTAATTAATCAATCAACAATCAATCCATCAGTATTGTCAACCGATAGATCAGCCAGTCAGTCAGTCAATCAATTGATCAATCAACAGTCAATCCATCAATAGTGTCAACCGATAGATCAGCCAGTCAGTCAGTCAATCAGTCAGTAAATCAATCAATCAATGCATCAGTCAATAATTCAACCATTCAATCAATCAGTCAATCAATGAGGTAATCAGTTAATCAATAATCAATCAATCAATCGGTTGATTAATCATTTAATTACTCAGTTTGTCAAACTATCGATCAGTCAAACGGTTAGGCAGTCGGGCATCTCTGTCAATCAATCAATCAATCAATCAATCACACTGTGATTTAACAAATTATTCACAAACACATCAAAGCACTTCCAAACCAGTCATTCAATTAAGAACGCCAAAATAATCAATTTTCAATCAATCTACCGATCATCCATTCAGTTAACAATGTAAACCAATCTTTCGATTGATCAATAAATCAACAAGTCAATCTACTGTACGTATTCAATTTCTCAATTAGTCTATCAATCAATCAATTACAGTGTATCCTTTATGTAACCAGTGGCGGATCCACATAGGGGAAAATCGCCCCCCTCCCTATTTGCCGGCTAAAAGCCTTTGTTTTTCTTTATTTTTGTTTGTCAACTGATTGGTCAATTAATAGACTCATTGATTGATCAATCGATTGATTGCTGATTAACTGAGTGTTGCTTGGTTGGCTGAGTGACTGACTGACTGAATGGTTTTGATGTGTCTGTCTATTGTGAATACTGTACTTAAAAAGATCTTCAAGTAATTACATATTATTATTTCTCACTCATGGATAAAGCAATGAAATCATTAAAATTATGATAGAAAATTGCCAGAAAATTCCTAGACTATCATACATAATCGTAAATTTATGGCAAAGAGCAATTTGTTTGAATGGGAGTACTTATTCGGAGTGCGAGTTTAATTTTCCCTCTTCTTTCAATTTGGCGCAAGCCATTTTTCACACTCTGGACAAAAACCGTCAGTGTTCGCCGAAGCGTGAACAAAAAAATTGTTTTGTTAGTGGCACTTGATAGATGAGACTATTAGGCATCTATCGAAATGAAAAAAAAATCTTAATAATTTGAAATGTAATTTGACCGATTTTTTTTTTTTTTTTTTTTGACACTTAATAAATTTTCATAATTTACTAATGAAGGCCTATAGCCGAATATTCGAAAACTTATGAGTTTAACGGAATTGTTATTTACTTGTTTACTACTTATATGTATAACTGTGTCTTTGTCTTTGCCTACGTCAATGCCAGTGTTGAAATATCAACATATATATATATATATATATTATACACATAAAAGATGGCAAAGTAGAGAAGTAATGCATGTTCAAGTCCAACAGTAATGTTTATTAGTACACCAAATTTTCGACGTATGCTCACGTCTTCTTCAGGGTTTACACGGATTATGATTACAAAATATTATAATTTTCATTATAATTTTCATTACGTCATAATTAAACTAATTATCTCTCGTACGCTTACCCATAATTTGCGCACCATGCTTTCGCCTAGCTACCCTTCGCGTTGTCAAGTATGTTTCCTTGACCACCACTTTCGTCAACTAGGAATAGAGTCTTATCTTGTTTGTAATCATAATCCGTGTTAACCCTGAAGAAGACGTGAGCATACGTCAGAAAATTTGGTGTACTAATAAACATCACTGTTGGACTTGAAAATGCATTACTTAACTACTTTGTCATCTTTTTCGCATCGATGCCAACACGTGGACTTCTAATATCATTATATTTTTTTTTTCATTATATAAAAGATATTAGCCTTTTCTAGTTCGGAAGCAATATTTTTTCCCCTTGTTTCTATATGATTCTTTTTTTTTCTTCTTTTTTTTAATATTAGTATTTACCTGTTTGTGCTTTTGCTAAAGATGTCTTCTTCTTTTTACGCCCTGCATTTACCACTTAATTTGGTTTTGACCTGGGCTATTATGTCTCCTTTGTTGTGCAAGTTTGACCAATAAAGTGATGCTAAAAAAAAAAAAAAATATATATATATATATATATATATATATATATATATATAAAGTAAAATAATTAGTCCTGCGTCGGTTGATGAAAAATAACAAAAGTTCACAATAAATGAAAACAACCGTAGAGATGATAAAAGAAGTCAAATTTTCGGCCATAGGCCTTCATCAGGAATGATGAAATTTTATTTAACATCCAAGGAGCATGACGCGCATAAAAACACAAAATCTCCAAGGATACATGCGCAACCAATGAGAAGAAGGAAAGGAAAGGAGAGGAGAAAGAGAGAGAGAGAGAGAGGAGATAAAAACGTCACAAAGAAAAAAACGTAACAAAGAAAAGAGAAGAGGAAGAAGCGCAAAAAAGGGGAAAAGGTATCATGGAAACTAGCGTATCCAATGACAAAAAACGCTAAGAGGAGAGAGAGAGAGAGAGAGAGAGTGACGTAAAAAACGTCACAAAGAAAAGAAAGAAAGAAAGAAAGAAAAGGAAAGGAAGCGCAAAGCAAAAAGGAAAAGGAGGGAGAAAGGGGGAGGAAATAAGAAAGAGAGAAACAGAAAAAGAAAAAGAAAAGGAAAGAGAGAATGAGAGAAAGAGAGAGAGAAGTAGAAATTACACGACAGGAAAGGAGTAAAAAGATACATTAATTCCACCAGGTTGGAGAGAGCCGAGGTAGTGGATGAGACGTTCCTCTCTCTCCTTCCTGGCCGCATCAGAATGAAAGTCACTTTGCAGGATACTAACTCGGAAGTGTCCGATGTTATGGTCAGGCTGGTTGAAGTGCTGTGCTACTGGGAGGCCAGCCGACTTGATCCTAATAGAACGTAGATGTTCAGTCACTCTGTCGGCAAGCCTCCTCTTAGTTTCGCCTACGTATATCTGCTGGCAATTGGTACAGTTAATAGCATATATACAGTCCTTAGTGACACATGTGAAACTGCCATTGATCTTCCAAGTGCCCTTTGGTCCTTGAACTTCAGCTGCAGAAGAAATAACTTTGCAAGTGTTGCAGCGGGGCCTCCTACAGGGTCTACATCCGGTCCAGGACAAGGGAGAAGTTAGCTTGGAACTCACAAGCAGTTGGCGGAGATTGCGGTCCTTTCGGTATGACGTCAGAGGAGGTTCGGAGAAAATTTCCTTTGTTGCTGGGTTGTCTCGTAAGATATGAAAATTCTCTCTTACCGACTTGGCAAGACGTTCGCTCGTAGGATGGTACGTTACAACCAACGGAACCCTCCGCAAAGTGTTACCCTTCTTCTTTGACTGAAGTGCATCAGCTCGGGTTGCTGACATAACTCTGTGCGTTGCCTTGGCAAGGATCTCATCTGGGTATCCTCGTTGTTTAAAGAACCCTCTCATTTCATCAGCTCGATGGATGAAGTCATCTTCCTCCGAGCAAAGGCGACGGATGCGAGAAAGTTGCGAGAAGGGTATGGAATTCTTACAGGCAGGCGGATGCGAAGAATCGTAGTTGAGATAAGCATGAGAATCTGTAGGCTTGTAATGCACCGATGTGGTAACACCAGTACCTTTGAGGGTGACATCGAGGTCCAAGAACGGCACGCTGACTTCTGACACTTCGTTGGTAAGCTGAACCGACGGATGTACATTGTTGAGTTCGTCAATGAATGCCAGAACGTCATCTTTGCTACAAGTAGCAACTCCTAGATAATCATCAATGTATCTGCGCAGGAGCAGAGGTTGGGGTCCTTCGTAGTTTGACAAGAAGGTGGTCTCGATATATCCCATGAACAAACAAGCGTAGGAAGGTCCCATCTTAGTACCCATCTTAACGCCTTTCTTCTGCTTGTAATACTTGCCATCGAAGTTGAAAGCTGACAGAGTGAGAACGAGATCAGTAAGACGTAAGATAGTGTCATCATCGGGTCTGTCGGGTGACTGATTTTTCCGTAGAAAGAAACGAATAGCATTGAGGCCGTCAGGTCGAGGAATGTTAGTGTAAAGGGATTTCACATCCAAGGTGAAAAGATATCTGTCTCCATGTTCTGGTAGATCGACGGTCTCAAGTATTTGGATCATCTGGGATGAATCTCGTACATATGTAGGAAGACCCTGTACAATGGGCGAGAAGATGCTATCGAGGTACTCACTTATGAGCTCAGTGGGACAGTTAATTGTAGAAACTATGGGTCTCCCGGGATTGCCCACTTTGTGTATCTTGGGAAGCATATAGAAGACAGCAGATTTAGGGTTCTTCTGGATGAGATGGGTAGCTTCGTATTATGACCCCACAGATGATCATCAACGTGTTGTGACTGAGACTGTTAATGAACTCATTGACAGCAAGAGGCTCCCTTACGAAGCTACCCATCTCATCCAGAAGAACCCTAAATCTGCTGTCTTCTATATGCTTCCCAAGATACACAAAGTGGGCAATCCCGGGAGACCCATAGTTTCTACAATTAACTGTCCCACTGAGCTCATAAGTGAGTACCTCGATAGCATCTTCTCGCCCATTGTACAGGGTCTTCCTACATATGTACGAGATTCATCCCAGATGATCCAAATACTTGAGACCGTCGATCTACCAGAACATGGAGACAGATATCTTTTCACCTTGGATGTGAAATCCCTTTACACTAACATTCCTCGACCTGACGGCCTCAATGCTATTCGTTTCTTTCTACGGAAAAATCAGTCACCCGACAGACCCGATGATGACACTATCTTACGTCTTACTGATCTCGTTCTCACTCTGTCAGCTTTCAACTTCGATGGCAAGTATTACAAGCAGAAGAAAGGCGTTAAGATGGGTACTAAGATGGGACCTTCCTACGCTTGTTTGTTCATGGGATATATCGAGACCACCTTCTTGTCAAACTACGAAGGACCCCAACCTCTGCTCCTGCGCAGATACATTGATGATTATCTAGGAGTTGCTACTTGTAGCAAAGATGACGTTCTGGCATTCATTGACGAACTCAACAATGTACATCCGTCGGTTCAGCTTACCAACGAAGTGTCAGAAGTCAGCGTGCCGTTCTTGGACCTCGATGTCACCCTCAAAGGTACTGGTGTTACCACATCGGTGCATTACAAGCCTACAGATTCTCATGCTTATCTCAACTACGATTCTTCGCATCCGCCTGCCTGTAAGAATTCCATACCCTTCTCGCAACTTTCTCGCATCCGTCGCCTTTGCTCGGAGGAAGATGACTTCATCCATCGAGCTGATGAAATGAGAGGGTTCTTTAAACAACGAGGATACCCAGATGAGATCCTTGCCAAGGCAACGCACAGAGTTATGTCAGCAACCCGAGCTGATGCACTTCAGTCAAAGAAGAAGGGTAACACTTTGCGGAGGGTTCCGTTGGTTGTAACGTACCATCCTACGAGCGAACGTCTTGCCAAGTCGGTAAGAGAGAATTTTCATATCTTACGAGACAACCCAGCAACAAAGGAAATTTTCTCCGAACCTCCTCTGACGTCATACCGAAAGGACCGCAATCTCCGCCAACTGCTTGTGAGTTCCAAGCTAACTTCTCCCTTGTCCTGGACCGGATGTAGACCCTGTAGGAGGCCCCGCTGCAACACTTGCAAAGTTATTTCTTCTGCAGCTGAAGTTCAAGGACCAAAGGGCACTTGGAAGATCAATGGCAGTTTCACATGTGTCACTAAGGACTGTATATATGCTATTAACTGTACCAATTGCCAGCAGATATACGTAGGCGAAACTAAGAGGAGGCTTGCCGACAGAGTGACTGAACATCTACGTTCTATTAGGATCAAGTCGGCTGGCCTCCCAGTAGCACAGCACTTCAACCAGCCTGACCATAACATCGGACACTTCCGAGTTAGTATCCTGCAAAGTGACTTTCATTCTGATGCGGCCAGGAAGGAGAGAGAGGAACGTCTCATCCACTACCTCGGCTCTCTCCAACCTGGTGGAATTAATGTATCTTTTTACTCCTTTCCTGTCGTGTAATTTCTACTTCTCTCTCTCTTTCTCTCATTCTCTCTTTCCTTTTCTTTTTCTTTTTCTGTTTCTCTCTTTCTTATTTCCTCCCCCTTTCTCCCTCCTTTTCCTTTTTGCTTTGCGCTTCCTTTCCTTTTCTTTCTTTCTTTCTTTCTTTTCTTTGTGACGTTTTTTACGTCACTCTCTCTCTCTCTCTCTCTCTCCTCTTAGCGTTTTTTGTCATTGGATACGCTAGTTTCCATGATACCTTTTCCCCTTTTTTGCGCTTCTTCCTCTTCTCTTTTCTTTGTTACGTTTTTTTCTTTGTGACGTTTTTATCTCCTCTCTCTCTCTCTCTCTTTCTCCTCTCCTTTCCTTTCCTTCTTCTCATTGGTTGCGCATGTATCCTTGGAGATTTTGTGTTTTTATGCGCGTCATGCTCCTTGGATGTTAAATAAAATTTCATCATTCCTGATGAAGGCCTATGGCCGAAAATTTGACTTCTTTTATCATCTCTACGGTTGTTTTCATTTATTGTGAACTTTTTTATATATATATATATATATACGTAGATTTTACTGTTTGTCTACTATTTTACTAAATGACATAATGGAGATCGATTATTTTCAAACAGAAGGAAGAAGATGCTCAGATGTTGAAGTATGTACTTTCTGTAATATTTTGCTCTTTATCAAGGTCTCCCTTTCAGATAAGAATGTGGGTGAGGTCAGTGAGCAGGTCACTGTGGTTACGAGTAACACCGATGATATCTCATCTGATGACATTGCTTCGGTTGCAAACTTAACTGAACAACTTGGTAAAGTTGTTCAACAAAACTTTAGTAGACAGGTATACAAATCCTCAGTTAAAAAAAGAAAGAAAAAAAAAACTTATTTCCTTTCTCCATTTTTTTTAAATAAAATAATCTCACTTTTCTAACACATTCGTTTTATTTTAAAAATCATTGTTATTTATTTGGTATGTTTGAAAATGTAGTGTGTACATTGTGTACATAATATAGTTGATGCATATACCATTAAAACATTGCTATCATTACTATTAGGTAGTGAGTGAGACAGACCTATTTGGAGGATTAAGGATGTCCTCCGCTAAAAACATAATGTCTGCATTAGGTAACACACCTTTTCATCAATTGTTTGCGATTTTGTCTTGTTTATGATTTGCTCAAATGCATGTGTTCCCATTGTAATTCCAATGAAACATGAGTGCAAAGTTCAGTTGTCATGTTAATGCTACACCTTTTAGAATGCTTAAATCGAATGTACTTACTTAATTAACAGGCTACTGAATCCATTGTCGCCATTGTAAGTAACATCGCTCAGGTCGACACAAAAACGCTTGAATTAGCCGAGGAAGAAACTAGCTCTGTTAGTAATATCCTTGAAATCTTTGAAAAGCAGATCAAGAGTATTCCAGTGGAGGACAATGCGAAAATAAGCATTCAACAACTGAATGTCGCCGTAAAGGTACGTAGAGAGTTTACATTTGAATGAACATATAGGCGTATACATTTTATGCTGTATTAAATCTAATAACATTCGAATAAAAAAAAAAAAATCATTCGGAAAGTGGCACATCAAATCGTACCAATAAAGTTAATGTTGTAATCTTTTTTTTTTATACATCTATGTACAAAATTGACTTGGAACAAGGCCGCTATTTTGGCGTCCTTTACGTGGATACAAGGGCCTTTGATATCGGACGAAAATCTCCCCACGAAATAGCTAAAAAAAGGGCTAATCATATCTTAAAATCCATCCGAAAAGGTAAAAACTGGAAATCACGAGATTTGTATATATATATATATATATATATATATATATATATATATATATATTTATACACATATTTTCAATTTTTATTTTTTATTTTTATTTTTATTTTTTTTTTTTTATTCTATTTATTTATTTATTAATTATATATATTTTTTTTAATTATTATTTATTCATTTATTTATTTATTTATTTATTTATTTTCATTTTTATTTTTATTTCTTTCTTTCTTTATTTTTTTTATTTTTATTTTTATTTTTTTTTTTTTTTTTTGGGGGGGGGGTGTAATTTGCAACTTGCTGACTAAGTCCCCAAAACTGAAATTAAGGAATTGGAAAAGTAAAATGGGTGTGACAACCCCCCTCCCCCCCCCCCCCCCCCCCCATGTCCATGCCCATGCCCAAATCAAGTATCTGACACTGATAGGTAAGCAACATTTAGTTTTCTGTCTGTGCAACCACTGAACATGCTATGACTCTTAATGGGTCAAGCGAAGCGCCTATTTCAAATGCTTTCCTTTCTTTTCTGAATTTGTCAGGTTCAAAGTGTACCTGCTGATGACATCGAAAGGGGCCTAGTCCTCTCAGTGGCAGGGGACAGTCCTGATGATCTGACAAGGTCTAACACCACTATCCAAGCTTCCAGTGATAATGATGTCGAAGATACCAAACAAAATACCATCGCTGTTGTCAACATACCACGCGCGGTTTCGTCCGCTACATCGCTGTCTGGAACAAATGCCAATAGTAGCAGCAGCTTTGTCCGCGTGATTTTCAGTGTCTTTTCAAAGCCAGCCCTCTTCATTTCGAAATCGTTGCAGAACACGAGTGCAGGAACCAACAGATCTGCAAACACACCTGTGATATCACTGAGTATAGGAGGAGACAAAATTGAAAATCTTACAGAGCCCATCAATTTCACTTTTACTCCATTAAAGGTAGGCCTTCCAGTAATTTCGTTTTCGAATTCTTACATATTCATAAATGCACAAACTGGGGTGGGAAATTTAGAGTTAGGTCTTGTGAATGTATATTGAGATTCGTTGTGGTGTGTGTGTGTGTGCACGTGTGTATCATTGTGTAGTAGTTCAGGTATTATTGCATAATAGGCGATCCAATCAATGAGACAACTTTACCCATTTTGCTCTTTCTTCTACATTTAAATTACCTTACAAGCCTAACCACACGAATCCGACATGCTCGTTTTGGAATGATGAGGATGACGGTGATTGGTCTCAACAAGGGTGTCAGCTCCTGTCAACATCTGGAATTAGATTGCCCGATGACAACTATGCTCCTTCTTCAGATGAGAAAATCATTTGTGGATGTAACCATCTTACCAACTTTGCTGTCCTAATGGTAAGATATTTATTTGATGTGAATCGTATGTTACTCGAGATAAGTACGATGTTGCCTGATATTGATAATTTTTCAGTGATTTATCTAAGCAACAAACTTCGTATTAGTTCAAGACGTTCGGCTAATTGTTCATTTAGACTTTTCATTTAGTCTTGAACTGAGTCAGTTCATGACTAACATCAAACTAATGTCAAGCTATTTACGGACTATCGTCTAGCTAGTCCAGCATTCTAGGCATTATATATATATATATATATATATATATATATATATATATATGTGATATATATATATATATATATATGTGACAGAGAACATTATAATGACTTTATTCTTTTTTGCAGGATATTTATAGGGAAGAGCGGGCATCTGAGCAAGCATACAAGGTTCTGACCTACATAGGATGTGGTATTTCAATACTCGGCCTTCTCGTCACGCTGGCAACATATATATCAAATAGGTAAGATAATCACTTGCAATGGTAAAGTATATGGAGTTTAAGGTTCTTCTTTGGGTGAACAGTGCGTTTAGGCTATGGATTTTTAAGAGAATGGCTCTTTTATACTGAAAATGTTTGCAATCCGTTATGTGTAATGGGTACTCGTTTAGATATTGCACCAAAACCATTGATCTTCTGAAGATTGATTCTACAGTCTGTGCTCTTTCCAATGCAATCCTTTGACCAACATGACCAATGGTGAATCAGATATTTAAAAGTATCGTTTTGAATTTAGATTTTGCATGAGATCCCAACTAAGGGAACATTGTATAGTTCTTTTTTTTTTTATAGTAAAACTTGATAATTATGTACTTTATATTGGCAAATTTTGATTTTAATGGGCAGGGCACGTCCCTTAATACGATAAACCAACCGTTGGTACAAAGTTTTGGACAGCATTAAGAAACAAACGCAACTGCATAGACATCGCCTTTATATATTTACTGTACAAAATAAATTTGAATTACCCTACTTTTATTGAAGAGTTCTGAGGGGAAAGCAGACAAACCAGATCTTCATTTGTCTGTGTCTGACTTTGCTGAGTCTCTACGTATCATTCATTATAATGATGTCCTTGGACACCGCCAAACGTCAAAGCGAAGTCAAGGCAGGTCCGTGCGGGTTCATCACGGCTCTCGTCCATTACTTTGTCCTATCTTCTATGGCATGGATGGGTGTCGAGGGATACAACACTTATCTCATCATCGTAAAGATATTTGATACCTACATTCAACGATTCATGCTGAAAGCTGGTGCCATTGCTTGGGGTATGACACATTTTTTAAATATTGTTTAAACAAAAGTCACAAAACCCAAAATTACTCGTTTAAATTTTTAAGAGATCTATTCTGATATGAAAATTTACCTTTACTGGTATGATTGTCACAAAATTATTCAGATTGATTGGGAAGAGGCAATGATGGTAAATACACTACCATGACCTCAGCTGTTAATGAAGTTTTCGTACAATGCAAAATATGGCATGATATTATGTTATGACAAACGAACTCATTAAATATAACATGTAAAGGAATAAACTTGAACGTAAACATAATATTTTAATATTTATTTTTTAAAAAATATATATGGGGAAAAACGCAACTGTCATAATTGGCGGTATTAACTGATAATTCCTCAAATGTTAAAACTGACAGTTCAGTTTCCCTTAATCATGCTAATGAACACCATCCCATTTTGTAAAGATACATTCTGATATTCATTTATAAGGCATAGTTTGTGACTGATGAATGCATTGCTGACATTGTCTGAAAGATGAACGCCTAGGGCTAGGGGATCATTAGGTAATAAATAATGTTGGTATAGGATGTGATGCCATCTTACCCCAACCCTACCATTATCTCAGCAGTTAGAAAGTCAAGAGCCATTCTAAAATTTCAATTCATTTTTTAGGTAAAAGAAAAAATATACATTCCATGTGCTTATTATATTTTATCCTTTCTAAGGAGGTATTAAGACACTGACAATTCCTTTTACAATACCAAACTCTTTGGCTTTTATTGTATGTATATACTGTGTTGTTGTGATTTATGATAAATTATTGAGAGTATTCCTTAAACTTCAAATAGCACAATTGTCTTCCTAACGTTTAAATCAAAGGTATTCCTGCACTCATTGTCGTTATAACTGGGGCCATTGCCAGGAAAAAATACGCGCACGAAGATCTGTGAGTATCTCATACTTGTATATACAGTGTGTGTGTGCTTTTTTTTTTTAAAGAAAAGCCCAATTTTTTCCATCGATTATTAGAAAAATAAATATTTGGGGTTAATTCTTAATATTCATGTCAAAGTTCAATTCACCCTCTTTCATATGATACCAAACATGAAATGATATTGTCATGCATTAATAAATTTGAATGGTTTTAAGTGAGTGATGTCAAAAGTAGCTTGCGCACAGAAGTAATGCAAAGTGTAATGTCATTAGGTACATGAATGCAAAGAAACAAAACAAGTGATAAAGACACATAGCACAGTGATATTTCAAGATGTTTCCTTATTCATATTCCAAAATGTATGGAACCTTGAATGGTAAACGAGTCCAGAATTAGCCATGTCCTTCGAAATGACGGTCTTGCTGTCCAAGCAAGTGTGTGCTCGAGAAAGCAGAGTGAGATTCAATGAATGGCTATTCATTATGCAGATGAAATAGATTACACTCTCGTGCACAAATCAATTTTTACATTGCTGGTTTAAAATTGTTGTAGTTCATTGAACTCAGACTCTATCATCATAAATTGCGTAGCTTATGAAAAGGGATTAAATTACTCTCTTTATGATGTATTATAATGAATCGAGTTATGTTTATTTCAAGAAATGTTGCTGGAGAAATTTCGGTTTCCTTTTTTAGGCAACAATCTATTATATAATACTTTTCCCGCATGATTGATGAGAATTAAACAAAAATCAGCCGTGAATAAAACAGCCGTTGAGAGATTAAATATTACATCGTAAATACAAGTGACAATTCGGCATCAAAAGAGATTTTCTCAGAACCTCCTCTAACATCTTACCGCAAGTGCCAACACATACGGCGGCGAAACTAGAGGAGGCTTGCAAAGAGAGTGACTGAGCATCTACACTCTATAAAGATAAAGTCGGCAGGCCCTGCCTATTACACATCACCTCAACCAACCTTACCACAACATGAGTCATTTCCAAATTAGCATCCTAGTGTATGACTTCCAGTCAGATGCGGCCAGGAGGGAGATAGAGAGAGAGGGGAACGTCTCATCAACTATCTCGGCTCTCTCGAACCTTGGAAGGGGGGAGGGGAGGGGTGAATGTATCGTTATACTCTTTTCCTACCTTGTGATCCTTTCCTCTATTTCTTTCTGTCTTTCTTATCCTTTCATCTTTTCTTTCCTCTTCTTTTATTCTGTTCTTTATTCTCTTCTTTATTCTCTTTTTTTCTTTGTCTCTTCGCTTCTTTTTATGTTCCTTTTATGTTTCTTATTCTCCCTACTTCTCTCTCTTTCTCTCACTCTCTCTTCTCTCTAGCTCTCTTTTCTCTCCAGCTCTCTCTCTCTCTCTCTCTCCCTCCTTTGCACTTTTGCTTTGTTGTGTTTATACTTTAGCGCACTGCGTTGCCTTGCTTGATGCGTTTTTTAATATAGTTCATCATTTGGGCGAAAATTCGTAATATTTCATCTCTCAACGGTTGTCTTATTTATTGCTGACTTATATAATCTCTCAAAACCAGAAAGTATTTTCAAATGTTTCCCCTAATGATATACATATGGGAAGGGCACACCTTTCCCAGCAGATATAGCGATCGATAGAAGTGAGAGAGCAAAAAATGACACCTTACTATGTTTAAAATGTTATTTCGTCATTAAAGTACTCCTAAATTTGATATAACAATTTCATATTCGGGGACCTCGCTGCCCAGATGTAACGGTTGCCAAAATAAAGGTATTTTAACCTAAGAAATAAAAGAAAATTCTCCTCCTCACGGTGTGATATTTTAATAAATACATTAGTTCTCCCCCCCCCCCCAACAAAAAAATATACTACAGAATTTTGGTCCAATGTCCACCAAATATTTTCACAAGCTTCCTTTCTCTTAGTAACCTTTAAATGCAGAATATTAGATGTGATTTTATATATTATTTATGCAAAACACACACAAAATATGCAAATGTACATTTATCAGACTTAACAGAATCATACTCAAGTATTGATATCGTTATAACAATAGACTAAATTTAAAAGAATGTTTCAAATGTTTACGTTACGGAATCGGTTGAGGGAGGTAAGTCTAGTTTGTAAATGATTTTATTTTAATTTTATTCATCGAATGTTTTCAGGACATTGCATTTAGTTTCCTCCTATTCCATGTTTACGACTCCTAGATGTTTTCTCCAACTCTGGTCTCAAATTGGTGGTCTCCTCATTCCCATTACAATGATCATGATCTTCAACGTCATAATTTTTGCCCTCGTCGTCCGCCAACTGATGAAATCTTCTAATGTCGCTGGTCGGGTAAAGAGAGAGGCCAAGGTAGAACGTCGAGAGAACATCGAACGAGTCCAAAATGCCATTTGCATCCTCCTACTGCTTGGTCTTACATGGATCACGGGATACTTTTTAATGATCAGAGAATTCAGCAAGGTGCAGTATGGAAATAAAATGCTAAAATAGAAGCATAACGTAATTGCATTTAAGTGGGTTAACATTGTCAACAAATTGTGAAAAATTAGGTGCTGCTCCTACTACAATCGTCAAAATATCCCTAATATATGTCTGGATCGCTGAGAGAAAAGATGAACAGCCTGAACAACCAGTATACCCCGTTTGGAATCGTATAGTCTTTTATTCTATTCAATCTGTAAAGAACAAATTGAAGCATTCATAAATACATAAGTCAACTTGACTCATTTATATCAGTTTCAAGTACATGTAAATGGTTTGTTACCTCAAAACTAAAATCATTAAATGTTGCATACATCTTGAGACGTATAATGTTTTCCTTTACTGATAAAACATGCTCATCTGAATTTAAAGTCTTAAATTTCCTATAGTAGAACAATATGAAACTAAATATATGTATAACTTTGTCCTCAAATCATTTCTATGCATAATATAGCCTCTAAAACAGAAAATGCATATCGCCTGAATATTCATGTTCTCGTGCATAATTGAACACTAATTTAAATACATGTATGAATACTTTAACTACCCAAATGGCATCTTGTATCTTTCATAATATTTCTACAAATATCTCTCTTCAAGACATTCTGGTTTTATAAATGACAACACAAGGTCAAACAATTCCTCTTGACCTTCAAACAAATGATGTGACACACTTTTTCAGTCACCAATATTTGTATTAAAACCCATACAGAAAACTCTTTAAATGCATGACTTCATCAATAGTCATAAAATGCTAAGACAAGAATTAACTTCATGATAATTGCTTTACCAGAATATAATATATAACATAAATTCACGCTCCCTTTCTTATACCATGTGTAGTTAAAAAACTAACACTACGCCCACAATCTCCGTGTGCAATAGCTAGTCTTAATTTCAGACCATTAATTAAAAGTCTTTTAATACGGGCATAAATAAACCACCAAAATTAGCTTTTCATTGTAAATTGTAAATATCCAACTGCTAAATTAACCCTAAAAATAATACCTTTGAATATCGATATACTGCTTATTCTTAGCGATATGTAAAATACATGTCAAATAGTTATATACTTTTATCAAATGGTCTGCAGACAAGACTATCTACATTACACGTGTACTTTCTTATCAAGCGAGAGTGAATTTCATTCAGAACAAAAATTGAAACATCCATTATTTCCACAATTGCATAACTCATTCTAATACTACATTCACACCAAGCTGTACTCACTTCTTGGCAGGATATACTGGAGAAACGGTAAATGAATGTCCCCAAAATGAGGCATTCTGGCACAGAAAAATTAAGGACAAACATCGCAAGATGTCGCCTCTTGAAAACCCATAGTGCTCTGCCGGTTTTTACATTAATTAGCACATATCGACAAGTGAATTACGTAACGGTATCTGCAAAGTAAAAAACATAATGAAAATCAGATTCTTCAACGAAACAATGTCGGCATATATATTTGGATAATATATCCACTCTTTAGAAGAAATCTAGATGCCTTATCATTTTCTGTTAATATCAGTTAACAACTTTTAAAATCGATGTAGCATGATTTGAAACCAAACTCTTGACACCCCTCCCCCCATACGCGCAGAGTACATAGTTGAGCAAACCTATGTGTTCATCCATGCGCATCATGTTGCTCTCTGAATAGTCTGTTCCGGGAGAAGGCCATTGTTTTATGGGTGTAGCATGGTTTGGAAACCAACTGAAATGAAAGTAGCATGATTGCGAACCTAACTCATAAATTGAGCCTTTTTTTTTTCTCGTAGGAAATTCAAATGTTGGGATATGCCAATGTATGTCGCTACACGACATGCACAACTTGCCAAACATTAAATATTTATAAAAAGTGAAAGTAGCTTTTTTTTTTTTTTTTTTTTTTTTTTTAACCGAATTCTTCTTGTGCGTATGTGATTTTGCGGTGTGTGCGTGCGTGCACGGGTATGAGGATGTGGGTGTGAGGGTGTGCTTTAATGGTAAACGGTTTGTACAAAAATGGAATGATTCTATAGATAAGTTTCAACCACCATATGTTATAATTATAATATTTATTCTATCTTGTCACAGGTTGCTGAGCCCATCTTCATTGTATTGAACTCCTTTCAAGGACTTTTCATCTTCTTGATCTACTGTGTTCGTAAACCAATGATTCGTAAGCAGTGGGGACTGACCTGTCTCGATGGTGTCAAGAAAAGCGATACCACCTCATCGAGTGGTTCCCATAGCTCTAAATACACGTCCCTATCAGCTACAACTTCTTCGAGCACCAAGCCGCAAGCTGTTAAAAACAAGAGTTCTGTGCCGGTCCTGATTAGCTTTAAAACTATAGTTCCAAAGGACTGAAACCGAATGGGATAATACGGGAAGAAGGAAGACACGAGAGCACAAATACTAATAATTTTATATAACCCATACAATATACATATCAAGTTTCCCCCTCCAAATGAAGAATTTAATGTTTCATATGTTTTTTTGTAAAGAAGTACTATGCATATTGAAATAATGCAAAATAGTTTTCTAGGGTGCATGGCGAGGAAGTAAAATCTTTGATATTTCATTAATTCCAACAAAAAATATGAGAAATTACTATTGTCAGGCATATTCTAGTACAGAAAGGGGAGTTTACTCAATACAAGAGCCTAATATTCCTGGATCTATGCCACACATGCATAATCGTTCTTTATTATATGATATAAGGGATTACAATGGCGGATCCTCTGGTGGGGACAGAAGGAGGGGCACAAGTTTGAAAATTCTGTGATAAGGTAAAAAAAGAATTTAAAATACATGTGTTTGTATATATATATATATATATATATATATATATATATATATATATATTCATTGTGTGGGGGCGGGGGTGCCTCGTAGGGTACAAAACTTTCACATGGGGGGGGGGGGACATTTGTTACACTTGCTATGCCCTAAAATATGCCGGATTGGGTTTTCCAGGGCACTCCCCCACCCAAATGTAACCTCGTGCATTCGCCAGTGGATTATAATAATTTGTCACATCTACTACAAACTTGTTTTTTACATACATATATGTATATATGATATTGATATCATACACGTCAGTAGAAAAAAAAAAGAAGAGTGTTTTCCATGCTCTAAATACTTTCTTCCACACCATGCCTCTTTTCATATTACATATTTGTAATCGGACGCTGCCGATGAAAACGGCTTACAGATATCGGGCGACTACCAGTCTTTCATCCGATTACCCCGATCAACGTCGGATCTTTATCGGTTTTGCCAGAAAAGAGGCCCCCCCCAAAAAAAAAATAAAAATAAAAAATAAAAAATAAATAAAAAATGAAATAAAAAATAAATAAATAAATAAAAATAAAAATAAAAATAAATAAATAAATAAATAAATAAATAAATAATAAATAAATTTGAAAAAATAATAATAGTAGAGAAAATAAATATATAAAAAAACAACAAAACAAAACAAAACGAGAAAACCCAAAATAACAACAAATACGCTTGGTCAGCTCAGATTTCATCGTAACTCATCGGAACGCTGAAATTTTCGCATTTTGGGGATCAGATGAGCATTCGATGGTCAGTTGAAGGGGGCTATGAAGTTTAATGTGTCAATACAGTATCAATGTATTGCAGTATGTAAGGATTACTCCACTCTATGCATACTCAGTTTCGGACGATATTGAATTTTGCTCATAAAATCGAGAGATGACTCCTTTTATATCTCTGAATAATTGCTCAAAGCCACTGAGAAGCACAATGGATAGGCAAATGCTGCATCTTTTTTTTTTGGGGGGGGGGGGACAAACAAAAAAGCATCCTGTAGGCCTATTTCACAGATTACGGTACGCTTGAATAGTTATGACATGAACAGTATGAATGTTGTCTATATTATTTTCAATAAACATATAATGTCTTTCTACCCACGAGCATGTTTATTATTTTGAGATAGAATCAGCATCAAGTAAGCAGCTTAATCAGAGACCTATTTACCTATTAAATCTCGTCTGAAGTCCAAATGATATTGTAATGAAAGTTGAATTATAGTGTTTGTTTTGCTCAGAAATTTTAATGTTTGCCTTATGTTAGCTTTGGATTGAAACAGCGCCAGCTATTGGCAACTTGTTAATTTGCGATCATCAGATTTACAGTTGTTTTCTTGGAGCAAATTTTGGCCGAATCAGCGTCATCGTTTATGTTCAGATGATTCATTAAGCCTGATTTTAAGGGCAAAGAGGATAGTTAATGCCTTAAGTCACTAAATTTTGAAATGTAAATCATATAATCTAAAATCAAGCTGGTTTCTTAAATGATCTTCACAGTGAACGATACATAGGTTTCTGCACTTTATGTATTACATTATGTGTAGCTATGAATTGTGTGCGGACATGTATAACGCACACGTTTTGTTATGGGAGAAGTTTATTTTTACATGTTAAGCCTAATATTATATGCAAGATCAGTTAGATTGTTAGCTCTGTGCAAGTAAACTCTTGTTGTGAACGCCTGAACAAATGGCAATTTCGGTTTATTACTCTACTGCAACGCAGCAATTTGGTGGTTTATGTGACCTCATTTGCATGATCGATGGTCACCGATATTTGTTTTGGAATTTGCATTCAACATAATTCAACATGATTACATCCCGCTTTTGATACACAGTAGTACTGTAGAACAAGTTAAAGAATACAGGTATCTGGGTACTATTGTCTCTAATATTGTGTCGAATATTGTAGAAATCCAAAAGAAAGCCAACCAGAGGTTATACTTTGTAAGGGTAATGAAAAACCCGAGAGTAGATAGAAAGCTTTTAACATTATTCTTGCAGTCCTTGATACAGAGTGTATTAAGTTTCAATCTAATTTGCTACTATGCAAACGCTACAAATGCCAACAAGAATATGCTAGAACGTCCGAGAAAGGTAGCAAAGCGTATCATAGGCGTTGACCTACCCTCGGTTGAAAATCTGTACCAAAAGAATGTATTATCTAAAGTTAAACAGATTACACATGACCCTTCGCATCCATTGAATGAACACTATGAATTTAACAAATCGGGAATACGCCTGCGTGCACCACGAACACAACGGGCACGCTTTCGACGATCATTTGTCCCCGACTCTATCCATCTGTTGGGTCAAAACCACTATTTCGGAGCAATTGAAAAGTCAGAAAAGTAAAAAAATAAAGTTTCCGCAAAAGTTTTTATTTTTATACCAATGCAAGGGCCATATATTCAAGGTTGCATTTGAATGATATGAGCACATAATGCCTCGCCGTTAGACTGCTGTGCAAATTTTCATGAATTGGTGCAAATATACCATGTAACTTACGTTACCATTATCATTATATTTCAAAGGCTTTTAAATTAGCGACTGTAGCTTTAACTGAGTCAATAATGAGTTTGAAGTGCATTTCTTCATCGAATGTGATTTTTGTAAATGTTGTCTGTGATGTATCGTGTCTCCACTGATTTTTATAAGATACAGAACTTGAATTGTCACTTTTTACAAAAATAAACTTATTACTGTAATCATTTGTTTTTCTAGATATTAAATGTCTAATGAATATTTTGAAGATGTTTTTTAACGTTGATCATTACCAAAATGCTGTAAAATTATTGAGTAAGATCTGTGACCCACGTGAAACTTCGCGCCCCAAATTATGTGCGATGGATTCCTTGTAACGTAAGTTTCACATACGGTAACGTAAGTTACACAAGTCATTCTAAAATATAAATGAATATCTGTTTACACAGTATTGCCTTGGCAAAGGTGTGAAAAATATATTATGACATCGCAAAAACATTGTGAGATGATATAAAGTCAAAACTGCAAGTTTAATTTTTTTATATAGCATTACATTATGGTGGGGTTGTTCCTGCAGTTAACAACGCAAACTTTTTCAATAGAAGTTATGATGATTTAGGGGACTTTAAGATGATTGGCAGCACTTTGGGAAGTGTCCTTAAATTGTCAAGACCATCCAATATGAAAAATGCTGTTTCATGACTATAATGCTTTTAAAAATGTGTTTGTAGAATTTTTCTTTTGATAAGAGTTGGGTAACGTAGGTTTCACTGTATTTCAGGAGTGTTGTGTATACTGGAACTTAAAATCTTCATGGCGGGTCTGATATTAGCCACTGATAGCAATGAGTCTATAAAGCAATGTAGTGTTGTGGCAGAGTCATAAACTATATCAGTATTATAACCCCATTCACTTAAAAAACGTAAATAAACAAACCAAAAAAGTATCATTACTCACAAACATTACTCACAAACATAACTCACAAACGCAAAATCAAATAGGTAAATAATGCATACCGCAGTGTGGCCAAACTGCTATGATCACTAATATGAATTAATCCTCATTCCCCCATCTTCCTAAATCCCAAATCTGTCTCATCTTTCTCATCCCCCTTCATCTCCTTCCCAATCCCCCTATCCTCTTCACCGATGAAATAAAGCATATAGTACTATATAAAAAGTCGTAGGAACTGTTCTGGAACATGAAAAATAAACCTGATAAAGGCTTTGTTAATTAAATTTATTCTTTTGAAATGCCACTATAATTATGAGCTCTAACTCTTCTAGTCACAAACTCGAGTAATATGTGAGAAATAAACATTTTTCACAAATGATAAAATGAAAAGAAAAGTCATTAGCTGGCAGTATAGAGTCCTGTTCAAGAAAAAATATAGGTCTTTGCCTAAAATATACATCAACAAAGGCTGCAACTATTTATCAATGAAATCCTCAGCAATTGTCTATTAGAGCTTTGACATTAACTGTCGAGTTTGGTACAAGATCCCCCCCCCCCCCCCCCGAAATATATATATATATATATATATATATATATATATACACTATGGACCTTACCGACCACACCTTATGATTAATGTGACGACTGATTTTTTATAGTGACTGGCACACAGGACCTTTTGTGTCAAAGGTGCCAAAAATAACAACAACAACAACAAAAACAACAACAACAACAACAACTGTACTGTAGGCTTACCTGAAAAAGTCTTTCACTGATGTTTGCTTTCTCTTTTTGGGGGCACTTTCCATGATTATTTTTGGGTCCTTCTAATCACAAATGAGCACTAGTAAGCACTGCGGCAGGGAACATGTGCATGCGATAGGCCTGCTTCGTCCAACATGGGCAGGCTGCAGGCGATAGGCTAGGCGTGCTGCGTGATGAGCATCACTCATACTAAGCTTGTCCCATAGGCGCGTATATGTTACATTTCGTACCATTTCCCGGCTGTGATATAGTTCCACCAACTATCTCATGGCGCGCTCATTAATGCAATACGCGCACTGCATCAATGCAATACGCACACTGCATCAATACAATACGCGCACTGCATCAATGCAATACGCGCACCGCCATCAATGCAATGCCGTCGTCATCAAGTCACATCACGTCAGATTTTTATGCGCAGCAGAGCTATAATTTCACATCTTTTCTCAATGAATGTGTTAATGAAAGTATTATCGATGAGTGATATAAAACAACTAAGCTATTGGCTACTATTCTATCACGATGATATGTGCATAGAAAAAGTAACACATGTTAACTTGGTAGTCGGGGGGGGGGGTTAAAACCTATTGCCCGAGGCTGAGCCTGAGACAGAGTGCTATATAGTAACATATTGTGTGAGTCTGGACATATTATGATGGCGTTTTCCTACGCACATTAAATGTTTACTTGGCAGCCCAAGGGGGGGGGGGGTTAAACCCCCCCCCCCCCCGTAGATCCGCCACTGCTCTGAATGTATCAATCAGCTCCGGCATTTGGAACTTCTGCAACATGTCAACCACAAAGTCATCCGCCATGATGAAGCCCGGCCGTGTTTGGCGGAGAAGGAAACCCGTCTTGCGCGAATTTTCAATCTTTTTAAACAACGTTGTTTAAAAGATTATTCTACAATAGTATCATTGATGTCTTAAACAGCCGTTGTTTAAAATAAAGGGTCCGTCTTTTAAACAATATTGTTTCAAATGTAAACAACACAATTTTAAACAGTGAAATTTTAAACAGCATTTTTGCTGTGTATACAGCCAGGTGCGCACGCAGCCAGTTTACTCTCGTTTGATTACCACATGTTTGTTTTCCTCTGCTATTTATTGTCGCTCTTTCACGTTAATTATTCGATATCATTCGACATATCACTCAGGAGTGTGTCATCTTGAAACGTTATAGAATACATCTGCGTGATTATTTAAACTTTTTATGAAGCAATAATCGGCTATAAACCAATTTCGCGAGTTTTACAACTTCAGCTTAGTATCGGCCAGGGGCGGCGCTACAGGGGGGGGGGGGCAGAGGGGGCAACCCCCCCCCCCTATGATTTTTCAAGTAGTGAAAAAAAAAAAAAAAAAGGAGGAAGAAAAGGGAAGAAAAGGGAAGAAAGAGGAAAGAGGAGTATTAAAAAGAGAGGTCTTAAACATATAACTCTATATTACCCTGTTGCACCTTTCGTTGCCTACTAGGACACTCTCTTGTGACTGATTTCTTCGCTTTCGTATTTTTTGAGAGAATAATCAGACTCACTCAGACTATCAGACAGCCGCAGAGATTGTTAAAAAGTTATCATCACATTTTCTATTTCAGATTTAGACTTGGCGTACCAAATCCAAATGTTACTTTTCTAGCGTTTTTAGAGGGATTTTTGGATATCTTCTTTCTGTCAGACTTCACAAGCTTCATCAGTTCATGCTTCCCGATCTCCGGCTCACCCAGGCAACATTTCATTCCCCCCGCCTCTGGCAGTGGCTCGATCTGGTTCGTGCTGATAGGCTTGTGGAAGACTTCTACCATCGCCCAGTTCTTCTCCTTCTCCTTCTTCTCCTTCAATCTCTCATACCTCCCCATCATCATCATCATCACTGTTGCTATAAACTGAATCACTTTTTTCACCAATTTCTATGTCCATATTGGGCTCAATTTCCTCGTCTACAACCGACATTTCCACAGGAGAGTCATCTTTTGTCCGTGAGTTCCGAAATATTGTAAACATTCATTTACACCATTGGAGACGCATAAAGGCTTTTAAACCATGGCATTCTTCGTCTATTGTGTGGTAATCTTGTTTGCTACTGTGCAATGCGGCGCATATTTGCTATTCACCAATTCGACATTTACAGGAGATGAATGGGTATCAAAGAATTTAGAGGTCAAAGCCTTTCCTGCACCATTACACCATGACTTACGTACCTCACCGAGAGATACAGCCGAGAGAGGCTGTAGATCTCAATCAGATTTTGTTGATGAGCAGATGTCAAGCCAGTACATCTCACACGAACCCAAAACCTTAGCCGAAGCTCGAAAGAAAAGGCATGTTCTTCGTAGTTATGCATTTAGGAAAGATGCCACGGAGGAGGATAGGAAAAATTTCCGCTCCGCCGTTAGAACTGTGTCTCTTAAAAGGAAAGAAAAGGGAAAAGATAGAAAACAGTCGCTTTTCAAGATTCACTTTATCGAAAAGACTTGGGGGTTTTGAAAGCGAGTATGCGACGGAAAAACTGGAAATGCCCGACACAAGACCAACTTTCTCCATACGGGAAGGGAATGAATATTTCCCAGGAAAATAATCACACCACGTCCAACTCAAGCTTGATCAATTGAATTGGTTCCCGTATGTTCATGTGAACGATAATGATAGTATAGGTTTAAAACCGTCTAAAAGTCGTAGTCTTTCTATTTGCAGCGGCACTCCTACAGATATAATTATAATAATAATATTGCATATTTAGGAGCGCTACAAACAGAAAGTACCATAGCGCTTACAAAATTACGGATTTGAAAAGAAAGGACAACAGCAGAAACAAAACGGGATCACATGAAAAATATTACAGTATATTACTTGGGAAAGAAATGGGTTTTGAGGTATCTTTTGAAAGTGTCAAGACAGGTTATTTCCCTGATGCCGAGTGGAATTTTTGCATCGATGAATCTACGAATTCTCCATAAATTTCGGAGATGATAATTGCAATTACGTACTTACAAGGTTCACCTGAGAAGACAATGAGAACAAAGTATCGATGCATACGCCAAGATCTGTAACCTAAGAGGATAGAGGAATAACATGACAATTTACAAGAACTTTCATGGGAGAGATAAATTCTAAATAGCGAGCAGAAGAACAAAAATCCATGAATTCAATGTTAATACAATTCAATTTAAGATAATTAGACAACATCCAAGTGTTCAACTCAGCAATACATTGTGAGATTAGGTGAAGTGTTTCATGAATGTTCTCCGGAGAGCTGGGATCGACAGGCGTATCATCCGTGTAACAAATGTATTGTAAACCATAACCATTAATGATGTCAGAGATCAGGGTGATAAACTAAAGAGAATCGGTGCGAGTACGGACCCTTGCGGTACCCCCAAAATCTGCAACGTTGTAGCATTAGACATACGCATTGCATTCTTGTTCAATTCATTTCGGTTTATTGATAAAAAATAAAAAAAAGAATACCTTGTAAAAACAGTATGGAGACTGATACATACAAAAGTTACAAATTTACATAATAATATTGAAAAGATTACATAAAAAAGTACAGTGCATGTCAATAAATTGTCAAGAAACAAAAATTGAAAGAAAAATGAACATGAATTGTTTTAAATATTTCACTTCAAATTGATTATAAATACAATAAAATCAATAAAAATGCTATTTCATTACTCAAGTTTATATCAAAACAACAGTTCCTGATATTATTAATAATAATAATAATAATTATCATTATTATAATTATTGTTAATAATATTATTATTATTATTATTATTATTATTATTATTACTACTACTATTATTATTATTACTATTATTATTATTATCATTATTATCATTATTATTGTTCCTGAAATTATATAAGGCAAGAAAGCGTTGGGCTACTAATAACCTTAGTTGTGTATGTATAAGAAACCATGAATGCATGTAAACTGAGAACATATAAAGTGAAACATATAACGAAAAAAAAGAAAAAAGAAACAGTAGACGTGAATTCAAGACCCAGGTCTAAGAATACGAAACATTGTGAGAAGAGTAAAACTAATTTCATATATAGATCCAGTAGAAATCGACAGAGTTTGAGTGATGCGCAGGAATTGTTCGAGATAAATAATAAAAAGAAAAATATCAGGTTAAAAAAGTATTTGTCTTTAAAATAGATATAAATACAAAATAAATAAATGACAATGCAAAGGAACCGGATGGCATAAGAAAGAGGTCTAAAGAAATAAAATGATTACTAAAGTATACTGGCATTAAAAAAACAACAGTAACAAGATATAAAAAGCAGAAACGTTACTATGTTACTTAGAAATCTTCAGTTGATAATTAGGGATAAGACAGGGAGAGGGAGTGAGAGAAATGAGAAAAAAATGAGTCAGGTCAGGTCATGCTCTGTGGTTAGCTGATAATTTTCACTTTCTTTTGTTGTTTGGACATACTACATGGTCATGTAATCTTACTGGCACTGCCTGTTTACCTCTGGGATGATCTTGTTCTGGATTTGCTGACAACATCATGGACTTTTGATACAGTTTTTTAAGAGAATCATTTAAGTCTCTCAGCCATCAATGCTGCCTGTGGTCTCACATATGTGATCTACTTTCGATTTCAATATCTCCCCTCCTGCCACTCTGCCATTGTCTCACATAACCACATCTCACATTCCTCAAACTTCCTCATACATTCCTTATCATCATGGAAGGTCAAGCTGGTAAAGAGGTCGCCTGTGCACCAACACCACTAGTCTCAGTTCAGACCTAGCTGTTTCTCTGAAAGAGCTATTAAATGAAGCTGAATTCATCGAGGCACTCGAGAAATGTGTGGCGAAAATCCTCAAAGCAAAGATTGAAAAGAATGAGGAAAGAATAGATAAGCAGGAGGGCGAGATTCATGACTTGAGGGTTGCCCTAGCTAGGAAGGAAGATGAGGTAAAGTCCCTCAAGTCGTCAATGCAACAATTGGAGTGCGGGATGGCGGCATGTCAATCTAGGGCGGATGAACTGGAGCATTATAGTCGCCGTAATAATGTGCGTGTCTTTGGAGTGGAAGAAGCACCTGGTGAAGACACCGATGATCAGGTTATAAAAGTTGTGTCTGAACAGCTCGGATCCAACTTGTCCAAGGCCGAGATTGATAGATCTCATCGTTCTGGAAAGCCCCGCCCGTCTGGCAGCAAGCCCCGCCTAATACTAGTCAAGTTATGTTCGTACAGGAGTAAGTTTGCGCTGCTGAAAGAACGGCGGAAGATGAAGGACTCTGGTTTCTCCATCCAAGAGGATTTGACCAAGGCTAATCACGAGATTCTAATGAAGCTGGTGAAACACCCCAAAGTGGCTGCAGCCTGGTCAACCGATGGAAGGGTTATAGCTGCCCTAAAGACCAACAAAGATGGTGTCCAAGTTAAGAAGGTCTTTACATCTCTACAACAAGTTACTACTCTGTAAACTTTTTTTCTTTAAATCACTTTTACTACGTTTGTGTCGCTATAAACCGCAGATGGTTTTTTTTTTCCTTGAAGTTATTTTTTTCATCTCTTTCCCAGAGGTTAGCTTCCCTGATTTTCTTCATATTTCTTTTTACCATACCTAATCATTATCCACTTTTCTCGTTACTTTGTTAGACAAACCCAATGTTTGTTTCTTTTGTTAACTATATTTACCTTTCAATGTATATATTTACTCATCTACATATATTGATGCGCATGTATCTTTCTTTTTGTGTGAGTTTGTGTCCTTGTGTGTATGTGTGTGTCTGTCGGAATGGTTTCCCCAAACTGTACTACAGGTATTTGATGTATGTTTTTCAAAATGTTTACCCAAGACGTATAACACTGTTGAAATATTACTTAGTATTGATATCTTTTCATAATGGATGATAATATCGAGGAGCATGATGTGATTGTAGAAAATGAGTGTAATTATATTGATTGTAGTGATTTTCTTTGTAACAGTAATAGCAAACTTTTTCTTCTTCATGTAAATTCACGAAGTCTGTTTAAAAACTTTGAAGATGTGGTCATTTTCTTATCCAGTGTGAAGCATAATTTTTCTGTTATTGGGATTTCAGAAACTTGGTTTAAACCAACAACGGATGTGGCTTTATTTCATATCCCTGAATATTCTCTTGTTCAAGTATGTCGACAAACTAAAAGAGGGGGCGGAGTTGCTCTTTATATTAGAGAGGGTGTTGAATATAAAATTCGTGATGATCTATCAAAAGCATCTTTGGGCTACGGATCTATATACATAGCATTTGTTGTAAATAATGTTAAGACTATTGTTGGATGTGTATATCGAGCACCTGGCAATGATGTGAGGTCATTTGTTTCTGACTTTGAACAGGATTTGCAAGTTCTTTGTGGTGATAATAAAAATATTTATATTATGGGCGACTTCAATACTAATTTGTTGCATTATGATGCTGATGACCGAGTAAAAGATTTTGTTGATCTCTTTACTTCGTTTGGTTTATTCAGTCTTATTACAAAACCCACGCGTATTACCTCTCATTCCTCAACACTCATAGATAATATATTTACAAATTGTGTGCAAGATGCATTTGAAAGTGGTATTTTCTGTTCAGACTTGTCTGATCATATGCCAATATTCAGCATCAATAAAGACAAGGCTTTTATCACTGCCAAATCGAATAGTGATGTCTATAAGCGTCTGATTACAGATACAAAGATGGAAAGCTTTAGACAAGATCTGCTTGCTTCTGATTGGTCAGTTCTTTACAGTATGACAAATGCAGATGAGTCTTATAATAATTTCTTGTCTATTTTTTTTCGGTTGTACGATACTCATTTCCCAGTTGTTAAACTGAGTAAGAAACGGAGATGTAGAAAACCATGGATTACTCAGAGTCTCTTGAAATCTATTAATCATAAATATAAGTTATACTGTACGTACATTAAATGTAAAAATGAGAGGAATAAAATGAAGTATGTTGATTACAAGAACGTGTTGACGAATCTAGTTCGGAAAAGCAAAAATGAATATTATGATAATGTTTTTAAAAATACACAGAAGGATATTAGGAAGACCTGGTCACATTTAAATGAGCTGCTTGGAAGAGGGAAAAGGGATTTCATACCAGATGAAATGTATCATGGTCAAAAGTTACTCACCACTGACATGCAGAAAGTTGAGCATTTTAATAGTTACTTTATCAATTTACCTGAAAATATAAGTAAAAAAATTCCTGAAGCCCAAACATCTTTCAAAGATTACATGCCAAGGCAAAATTATGCATCATCTTTATTTCTGAGACCGACATCTGTTTTTGAAATCACAAGGCTGGTGTCTTCATTAAAAGCTTCGAAATCAAGTGGTTCAGATGACATTTCTCCTAAAGTTATCAAAAGTTGCATTCATATCATTGCTGATCCACTGTGTAACGTATTCAATAAGTCAATATCTCAGGGTATTGTTCCCATAAAGTTAAAAATCGCTAAAATTGTTCTTGTCTACAAAAAAGGTGATCGGAAATGCATCGAGAATTATAGACCAATTGCTTTGTTGCCTATATTTTCAAAGATCTTAGAAAAAATAATGTACAAAAGATTAAATGATTATTTGCTCTGTTATGATATTTTGACACCGCATCAATTTGGTTTCAGGAAAAATTGCTCTACTAGTATGGGTGTGTTAAACTTGGTTAATACGATTATCAGTGCTATGGATGAGGGAAAATTTTGCCTTGGTGCATTCCTTGATTTATCTAAAGCATTTGACACGATTGATCACAATAATTATACTCTTGATTAAACTTGAATATTATGGCATTCGGGGAATGGCTTTAAACTGGTTTAAAAGTTATCTAGAAAACCGGTCACAATTTGTAGTTATCAATGGCATCAGCTCGGATTATAGAAATATTAAATATGGAGTACCACAAGGATCGGTTCTTGGTCCTTTGCTTTTCCTCATTTATATTAACGACATCGTTAATTCTTCCAAATTGCTAACATATTCTTTGTTTGCTGATGACACCTGTCTATTACTTACTCACAAGAATTTACAAAGTATTATTCAGTTGGTAAATACTGAAATTGGTCATGTTTTTGCCTGGTTTTGTTGTAATAAGCTATTATTGAATACAAGTAAAACAAATTGTGTTTTATTTAAATCAAAGGGTAAGAAAATCAGTGATAATTTGAACCCAATAATGGTTGGTGGTCGTCAAGTTGATTTAAGTTCAAGTGTGAAATTTCTTGGTGTCACAGTTGATGAGCATTTGACATGGAATTATCACCTTAATAATATATGTTCTAAAGTATTTCGTAATGTTGGTGTGATATCAAAAGTTCGGTATTTCTTACCTCAGCGAACATTGGTCTCTTTATATAATGCTCTAGTTGTGCCACATTTAATGTATTGTAATATTGCTTGGGGGCATACATATAGGACTCATATATGTAAACAACAAGTTCTTCAAAAGAAAGCTATTAGATATGTAACAAATTCAAATTATCTGGCTCCGAGTGCCCCTCTTTTTGTGCAGTTGAATATGTTACCTTTTGATGAAATGGTCTCATTGAATTGTGTTATTTTCATGTATAAATATCAATCCCTCCATTATTCTTTTTTTTACAGGAAACTTTTGTGGTTAATTCTAAGATTCATAATTATAACACTTGTCAAAGACATCTTATTCACCAACCCTTTGCTAGAATTAATGCTACTTTGAAATCTTTCAAAACAATTTGTGTTAAAGAATGGAATATATTACCCCTCGATATAAGAAGTAGCAGTACCCTGTCTCGGTTTAAGAAATTATGTCATAAATACCTATTTGATAAATTTAAGGCCAGTTGTTAGTTGCACCTGGGGATGCCATGTTTGGAGTGTGTGTATGTGTGTGTGTGTGTGTGTGTAGGCGCGTGCGTATGTGTATGTGTGTGCTTGCGTGTGTGTGTGTGATTCTTTTGTTGTGCTCTTTTATTATATAAATAATTTGTAATTAGTCTTTTGTTTTGTTTTGTTTTTTGTTCTGTTATGTTTTTGTTTTTTTCTCATAGTTATACCATGTACAAGTATGATATTTTCTGCAGGGGCCCCTGATTACAAGTTGTGCTTCTTTGGGGTCCCAAGCCTGTCATTTTCAGTTGTTTGTTATGTAATGTTATATATTGGTTTGTACCGAGCATTGCTGTTCTTTGACTGGTTTGAATAAATTGAATTCAATTCAATTCAAAAAGGGAGAGCGAATTTACAAAGAGGAGATGAGAAAGGACAAGAGAAAAGAAAGATATGGAAAAATTGGACATTAAAATGAAAAAAAAAAGAGAGGAGAGCAGATAAAGAAAAAGAGAGAAGAGAGAGAGGAGGAGGAAGCGGAGAGAGAAAAAGAGCAAAGGCAGATGAATATTGAGAAGCTGAAGAAAAGAAGAAAACGTAGTAAGAGATTAAAAGAAGAAAAAAAGAAAGAAAAGTATTAGGTTCAAAACTTCAAAGGCATGAACAGTAATATGCAGTATGAAGTCAACTTGAGACAAATCACAAGACAGAATTAAGTACTGCAGTTACATAAGGAACTGTAGAGTTTTTATACCTCTTAGTTTTACAATGCAGTAATTCCAGAAGATGGGAGATAGAACTGTGTCGTGAGACAGATCGACGAATGGAGGTTGGGGGGGGGGGGGGGGGTAGAATGTTTCGATGGCGTTGAGACCAAGTCCAAAACTGAGGATGGGATCTTTTCTACGTTCATACAACGAGGGTAAATCAAAGCGAATAGCTGTTGTGTGTATGAGAGAGTAGATGGATACACAATCAATCGAAGAGCCCGTTTATGGATTCTTTCAAGTTCATCACTCTGTGATTTAGTGATTCCAGATCCCCAGACCGGAACACCAAACTCCAACAGGGGACGGATGTACACTTTGTAGATATTTACAACATCATGCTCTTCAACACCAGATTTATTTAAAATGCAGAGAATGCAGGGAATGCAGAATCTCCTTACAGAGCGTGAAATCATCTGTTTGACTTGATCGTCCCACTTAAGATCTGAACGAATTATTACACCAAGGAGGGTCAGCGAGTCGACCCGTACTTCGATGGTGATGTCCAGCTGGAGTGGAGGATTCTTGAGGAAGGATAATTGCATAACCTTGCACTTCTCAGGCTTAGGGCTAACGTCGCTTGAGACGCACCATCCACCAAGCACATTAATATGGTCCTGCATGGAAATTGGCTGGGTTCTCGGCAAAACTTCCACAAGGCTTAAGTCATCTACATATTTCAAACGGTACCTTGTAGTTAGAGCAGCATCCTTAACGAGAACAAGAAAAAGGATCGGTCCCACCTTGGTACTCCGCATGAGAGACGCAAGGGACTCGATGACTGCCCCTGGTGCCGAACCACTCGGTAACAGACAAGGAAGGTCAAAATATCAGAAAAGTTTAAAGACGTTTCTATATCATATAAATATATATATTATAATGCGTGTTTGTGGGTATGTATGTGAACGTGTGTGTGTGTAATTAAATGGTGAAACGTCTGTTATTTGACTTCTGTAATATGATACACTTCAATCGCCATATTTTGTAATGATAACTTTTATTCTATCTTGTCACAGGTGGTTGAGCCCATCTTCAGTTTATTGAACTCCTTTCAAGGGCTATTCATCTTCCTGCTCTACTGTGTTCGTAAACCAATGATTCGTAAGCAGTGGGAACTGACCTGTCTCGATGGTTTCAAGAGACAAGATACCGCTACATCCAGTGGTACGCATAGCTCCTCTAAAGACATATCCTTATCAGCAGCAAATACTTTGAGCACGATGCCTCAAGCCGTGGTTGAAAAGAACGTTGAAACGGTCCCGTAAAACACAAATTTACTGTTTCGGATATAAGAATTTCTCATCTTTTCTTCAACTATTCTATATTTCTTATGTCTTCTCTAATTGTCACAATAACTTGTTTTCCTTTTGGCATGAGTGGATGGTATCGAATGTTGTAGTTTTGTTTTGTTTTGTTTTGTTTTGTTTTTGTTTTTGTTTTTGTTTTTGTTTTTGTTTTGTTTTGTTGTTGTTGTTTGTTTTTTTTGGGGGGGGGGGGTCGGGGGCAGTGTTGCTGGAAACTGATTCATTTTAATCCAAATCATTTTGTGGCCTCTTAAATATCATTTGTCTATAAAAAATAAAATAAAATAGCGTGTGAAGGGGGTAACTGCAAGATAAAAAATGTAGCCAGGTAAATTGTATGATTTTTTTCTCTCTCTCTCTCTCTCTTGTTCTTCTTTATTTTCCTGCTCCTTTATATTTCTCTCATGTGCATATGTAGATGGAATCAATCGGACATTTTAGAAACAAACTTGGTAGGATGGAAATGATAGCATAGTGAACCTACTTTATAGCACACTTTTGAGACAATATAACCTAGATATTTTTTAACATAAAGTCCAATGTGACGGACAAATTTGTTTTGAGTGAAGTCTCAGTGATCGGTCTTAAAAGATGTTGCATTCTCATTCATAATTTGTAAGCTTGGAATAGTTTCGCTCCAGAAAATTTATAATTGAGTGCATTGGGTCCGTTGCACACAATGCGTCATTTTGTTTGAGAGAGGACGGCGTCACTGACTAGTGCAGCTTTTGACGAGCCATGTGAGAGTGACATCTAGAAAAAGTGATTGCAAAATGAACACTTCAAATATTAGGTTTAATTACTGGCGTAGAGTTAATTGGCTTCAAAAGCTTGATTAGAGCAGAGAATAACACAAAATGACGCCTTGTATGCAACGAGCACCAACAGTGACACAAGATAAGTATTATTGACGGATTTATCTCAAACATCAATGACAAACATGTTATATCTCCAAAATGCACATCTTTTCGTTAGTCGGGGTTTTCCGCTCATAAATACAGAAAAATTTTAAAATTTATATATATATAAATATATATATATATATATATATATATATATATATATATATATTCCTGAATCCTATTCTTTAACACCATTGTAAATCAGATTTCAGATATGGATAAATTATAACCATATTTCTCGTCTGTGGTAATACTAAAGATAACACTTTTCCAGTCTACAAAATGTAACATTTGCTTTAATAAATTTGTTTTGTAAATTCGAATTGTATTAAAATCTAAACTCTAGCAGTTGCTCTTATTTTATGTAGAAATGATTATCTTTCAAAGTATACTAATTGGATATAATAGTCATTGGTTTTTGTTCAGACTAATTGTCCTCATCTGCGACGGATGGTGGAGATTGCCCATGGTTTAAATTACTTATTCGTGGTTAACTTAGAGTAAGACTGCCAGTTATCTTGCTAATTTTCAATAAGAAGTTTGCATGTTCATCATGTTTAAAGCATCTCGTTCATTTGAGTATTATAGTCAGAGGTTTAATACATGCCAAATACCGTGAATACAAGAAAAAAAAATTGTGTTCAGTTACTTATTATACTCAGATTATATGTGTTTACTACAGGCCAAAGCCATTATCCAGTTATCAATTTCATAATAGCAAGTTTAATGTAACTCGGATATCCTTTACGTCGTATCAGTATGATCAAAACATGTCAAACATACGAATATGTCACACAACGTTGCGATTACCCCAGACTATCAGCCGCAGGTAACCGGTCCCAGACAGCTCCCCCCCCCCCCCCCACCCCCAAACAAAAAATGTCCCCCCCCCCCCCCTCTCCATATGGAAGATTATATCCCAAGAGAGTTATCCCTACGTCGAATACATCGTAACAGAAAACAAATTTCTCTCAGACAAGAGGGGGGTATTAGATAGGGGGAGTTGTCCGGGGAGCAATTATTGTCTTGCAATACTTTTTTTTTTCAATGGGGTAGTGGTAGACTCTTGGTGTGTTGGCCGGTGTTACGGTGCGAGGTATAGCTTCTAGTTATCCTACAATCGAAAAGTATATACTCAGTTAACGTGCCATAGGCCCTCATATAGAGTTATCTATGCAAGTTTGAATTATCATATGTTTGCTTCAATAAATTTACTTAATAAAATTAGCACAAAATTGTTAAATAAAATGTATTTTCTTCATAAAATAAATTAAAGTATTGTCTGCTGAATAATTTTGTTTTCTTAACCTATCAAGAATTTATTTTCCATTCGCTTTCTTCAAAAAGCATCACATGAATATTGATTAATTGAATGAAAACAGTAATTGAATGAAAATACTTGCCAGCATGACATGTTTAAGGGCTAGTTGAATTTAGGGCTACAGTTACATTCCACAGAAGAATTGAAAACACAAGTGAAAGCGTATTTTTTTATCTAAGATTGGACTTCCACTTTTCTGTTGAAATATTTTATGTAACTTGCATATTCATTGTGACGCGCCTTGATCGAAGGTTTCGGATATTCCTGCGTTATGAATTCATTATCATTAATGTATTTTACTGACTAAGCATAAGAATAAACCATGCGGCAATATACTACAAAACGAGAAGGAGAGAGGCTATAAGAGAGTGAAAAGGGATCGGGAGGGAAAGAGAGTGAGATGATATCGATACTAATATAATAACAGTGTCCTCCTCTTTCTCCTCCTAGTACCATGGCACCAGGGGGGCCGGAACCCAGGCTAACGAGACTTCCCGTATTGTAGGGGATCGTCCCGTATTTCTACCATTTGTTCTCCTTCCTTTATCAATTTCCCTGGGCTGCCATTTTGTCCTGTTTTTCAAAATTATTGATGAAATCAGGAAATATTTAGGCAAAAATGTATACATCATAATCCTGTACACTTATAATAGTATAAATACTTTTACTAAACGCACTAGGTCAACATTTCACTAAAAATTGACTGACAAATGCTTTAAATATTATTGTTGGCATTGGTGATATCATATTTCAAAGCGCCTCATATCCTTGGTCAAACATACATTGTAGGTAACAAACTATGTAATAATATATTTAAGGGCCATTCTTGGTCACGTGTGTGACCAAAAAACAGGGAATTGGACTATTGTGAGCCCTATGATTTTAATAACCTTCGAAGTGTGTTGGTTTTTCATGTATATACAGCAAGTACAGACATAGGTACATGGATTTAATAATAAAGAAAAGGTCAATGATAATACCTGTTCTATGTCAGAGGTCAAAAATTCGGTCACGTGTGTGACCTCGCACCGAAGCAGGTTTTTCAAACTCAAATTTCATCTTTAAATCCCTCTGAATTTTCAAAAACTTCATTGTTCATATTTATGGTAGGTACTTTTTTTTTTTCTTTCACCCATTAACAGGTGGATTTATTTCAACAAAAATCTCACTTTACAAATCATGTTTACAAAACAATTAAAAATACATTTCCAAAATAGCAGGCAAATTATACATTTCTTTCTTCCCTTTTTTCAGAAGGGCATTATTAATATGTATTCTTAATTTCAATTCCTTCAAAAAAGTAAACCACAGTCTTTTTTTCCTTTCTTCTTTACCATATTCGTTTCTCAAAATTAACATTTTATAAATACTCCAAAGAGCAATAGTAATAATATCATCGATCTGTTTTTCTTTGTAATTTTTTAACAAAATGTTAATATCAAAACAAAGGTCTACTTTATATATCCTTTTAACCATAATGAATAAATTCTTAAAGAAAGACATATTTAATCTACAATACAAAAAAGCATGAGTTAAATCTTCCTTGGTATTACAATCTTCACATATATCAGAGTTACTCAGTTGCCATAAAAACAACCTTCTCTTAGTAGGAATCAGGTTATACAGCATTTTTAAGTTGAATTGTTTCAGTTTGTTTTCTTTTATATTTTTCAAATTTCTCTGGAAGACATTTTTCCAGTTTATAGGATTATTAATTAAGTTCACCCAATATGTTGGACCATCGTTGATTCTTTCATCTGTTAGTAAGATGTGATAAAATAATTTACTGGAACAGAACTTAAGTTGTTTTTCTTTTTCACGCAATGGTATTTTTGGAATGTCCAACGTACTGGCATCTTTTAAATTATTCATCCACACTTTCGGTATCGCCCTTTGTAGTTTAGAATAATCAAACAGGGCTTTCGCTTTTGTTTTCTCGGATTGAAAGTTTTCTTTCAATTTTGTGAGAAATTTTGTGAGAGATACAAATTTTCCTTCAATGCAAATGTCCTTTAGAAAAATTATTGTACTAGAGTACCAATCTCTATAGAAAAGTGGTTGATTATCATAAACAATATATTTGTTATACCATAAAATCTGTGTATTTGAATACAAATCATCCTTTTTGATAGATTCTTTTAAATGTGACCATGCTTGTATCATTTCAACATAAAATCTGGGCAATCTGTCAACAAACCATTTTTCTATCATAAAATTATCCATAGTACAGTTTAGAATAAGTCTGAAACCTCCAAGTGTTTCAAAGTACAATAAAGCAAATTCCTTCCAATAACCACATGTGTCGTCAAAAATTCTGGCCAGCCATTTCAATCTGAAACTTTGTATTAATTTCTGAATGTTAATCATTCTTATACCACCATCCTCATAATCCTTTACAATTGTTGCTCGTTTTACTTTGTCAACTTTTGAGTTCCATAAAAAGTGGTAAATTATCTTTTCCAGTTTTTTCACTACATAATTAGAAACTGGGCAAAACATAATCAAGTGAACTATTTGACTTATGAGTAGAGTCTTTAAAAAAAAAAAAAAAAATTCAGGTCACGTGTGTGACCTCGCACCGAAGCAGGTTTTTCAAACTCACATTTCATCTTTAAATCCCTCTGAATTTTCAAAAACTTCAATGTTCATATTTATGGTAGGTACTATCTCTTAGAAAATAGCATTAATTCTGTTGAAAGTTGCATAAGATTTTTGTTATGTAATATTTTGTATCATGATGTATGGTCACGTGTGTGACATTTGGGGTCAAGTGTGTGACATGCCATAGGTAATGTGTACAGATTTGGTGAACTATTGAAAAATCATTATATTTAGTATTTGTAATTCATTTTGCAATAGCTCTGTACAAATTATCATCAATACGGTAGAAAGTGGTTGTAAGGTCTTTTCTTTATGAAAAATACCCAGGGAACACACAATTTTTTTTCTTCATACATTTATTGATATCATTTATTGTTATGTTTATTTATATACTGTGGAGGTGTTTTGGTCAAGTAGATAAGAAACCATACTGCAGAATCACATAGTATGGTGTTCAATTAACCCATTGCCTACGGGAACCGGGTCATCCCTGTATTAAGCTTACAGGAATTACAGAATTTAGACATGTATCAGAAGTAGGATATCAAGAGATATTATTTGTAGTATCTATTGTTATTCTTATTGAAATATAGAAATGTGGTGGTGTGACCAACAAAAGCACAGAACGCTCTGAAAATAAGTTCGGTAAAACTCTATCCCATATCGGGTAAGATAGAAACATGCATGTTTGTTGGGTGAAGTATTTTTTACCCAGTATTGGTTTGAATATAAATATTTTACAGTGTTACAGTGGAATGGTATACCAACACTTGCAAGAAGAGTCAGGGCCAGTAAAACGAAAGCCTCTCTTCATTAAGCGACATCCATATTGGAAAGACAGATAGGCTAGGTTTAGAATCATGAAGGTAACTGTAAGGTTACGGATAGACAAGAGTAAGGTTAAGGATAGATTTAAGGTGAAAATAACCCTAACACCTAAGCCGTAACTAAGTATGATATCGAAATACTCATGCTATCATTCTTATTTGATGTAATTCTTTGATTTTTGGTATACTCCCTTTGGTTAACAGAATGCTAATAATTTTAAACCCATTTTAGATTCTCTTATAGAGAACGTAGAGGTAATGTGGTCAAGTCGATAATTCAGCGGATCAAAGGGTATGGGCTTCAATTCCCTACCAAATCTCACTATCGTCCTTTGGCGTCCTTTGGCAGGACATTACTCAAAGGACCCGACTGCAGCACCCTTTCTATGGCTAGGTTAGTTTAAAGCACATATCCATAACATCATAATCCTTTTTTTTTACCTCGTACGACTAACTCAATTCATATATCAATAACAAATATTAAAAGAATATGTACATTGTCAAAATAACTTAAATCAATGATGACATTAAAAATAAAACATTCTGAAATACTTGATCAATTGCCTTTGAATCATGGTGTTTTAGAATAAATTTACAAATCAAATATTGACGTAATTACAACGTAAGATTTATCCACAGGTTTAAGCCGTAGAATTAGCTCTTGTTTTTTACATGATTTCTTATCAAATTCTTGTAAAAAACATATTGTGCAAAATCTGTAATGAGATTAATCATGAAATTCTTTTTGTCTGCAATACTGAATCCAATTATCATAACAATATTATCAACTTTTTCTTGTGTCTCATATATATAAAAATAATTTGTTCAGTAATTTTTTCCGTGAAGTTAGACATCATATTTGATTGTTCTAGCAACAAACAAAAATGATAATAATATAATATATAGAAATATTAATGGCTAATGGATATTGTCGTTATTTATTCCTTTAAAATTGCTATTAATCCTGGAAATTCTATCCTAACAATCACCGCACTTTGTTCCCTCACTAGTTCAATATACTTTCCTCTTTATGTGAACACCAGAAGGAAATACGTTTGGCAAACATACATTTTGAAATGAATTGTATATTAAAATGATAATAAACATCCGCTTTGGGCTTAAAGTGATATCACTTCGTTATGAATCTTGCAGATCCATTTTTTTTTAATAAATAGAATAAAAAAATTTACAATTGAGGAATCGGAAGAAACAGGAACACAAACTCAAACATACCTGAAATATTAGACGCAGATTAAAGAACACATGCTCAAATGCCAAGATTAGTACATAACAAAATGATTAGAATAATTCGTACAGATAAAGAAAGTTCGGAAGGGTTGTATATGTGATATTATGATGGAAGCTAGTTTGGGCAGTGTCAACTACGCCGAGTGTCATGACATGACCTTCATCTGCGACCGCCCGACTGTCAGCTTCGCCAAGTGACATTGCCGTGTCCTTCAAAATTTCCAAATCAGCTTCGCCAAGTGTCCTTGGCGTGGCCTTAGACTGCAACCGGGTTTACATCCCCACAAACACAAGGAGAAACGATCTATGGAGATTGTCTGTACCCTACTGTTTATGTATGATTAGTATTTCAATTTAATCTGAGTTTGTACAGATTGTTAGAGAAATTTTGCAGGATATTTCATGGTAAGAAAGGGATGAGTATTTACTATCTATAAATTATTTATGATGTACATTACAAACTAACTTTTTAAAAAATGACCCTCGATTTATTATAAGAAATGAATAATTATTTACTTATTATTTAATCAAAACACATTATGCTAAACATTATCAGTTACTTTTAAAAACATTAGCCCGCGATGTGAAGTTAGACATCATATTGATTTGTTCGAGGAAAAAAAAATAATATCTCATGGACATTTTCGTCATTTATTACTTTAACATTGCTCTTAACTTTGGAAATTGTATCCAAACAATCACTGTACTTTGTACCAACACTAAGTTCATGAACATATCCTCTTTATTTGATCCCGAGAAGGAAGGATATTTGACTAACAGCCAATGCCGAATCACTTGAATATATAATTATAATAATGGCCATCCGATGTTATAGCTACAGGATATTAGTTTGTTATCAGTCTGGTAGATCCATGTTTCCTTTTGAAATAAAAGGGTCTTTTGGAAGTGAGGAAAAACAGTGGACTCAAATTTGACAATGTCACATGTTTCATGTTGAATTGGTTTGTTCAAGTTTTATTTTTACGACATTGCACAAATGGTGATCTTAAAGAGCAAGAACTTTGATAGCTTTTTGAATATCTTAAATTGAAAATTTGTGTACGTATGTGTGGTGAATTTGTATTTATGGGTTTATAGTCTTTAAGTCATTTTGCACACGTAATAGGTTGAGGTGGTTACAAGAGAGCCGCCCACTCTTCAAATAATTAGTCTGAATAAAGTCTGTCGTTTAAAGGCGGGTGATGGTTGCCCGGAAGCGAATTTGCGTTTCCCAAACTATTTATATATATATATATATATATATATATATATATATATATATATATATATATATATATATATATATATATTTGGGCAACGTAATTGGGTGAGAACGTTTTACGACAAGTCTTTTATCGCTAGTCTACTAGATGCATACGCTGCGCAACTGCTGCTACCTCGATGTATCATGGGTGCAAGAAAACATGGTTAAGGCTGGGCGAACCAGCACAGAAAGATTTTCCAAATCTTTATGTAAGCAACTTATTTCAGTTGCTTTATCAAGAAGTGTCCAGAAGCAAAGCAATTACACCGTATGTGCGTGCGTGTTGGTGTGTGCGCGCGCGCGTGTGTGTGTGTGTGTGTGAGAGTCTCTCTCTCTCTCTCTCTGTCTTTCTCTCTCTTGCCTCCTTTCTCTAGCTGTCTAATTGTCCTCCCTCCCCTCGCTTTATCCCTTGTACTTTTTTAATTGCTCTATTTGCGTACTTGTGCTCTCTCCCCTCATATTTCTCTATTTCCAATCTTTTTTTTTTTTATTCCTGCCCTCTTTCTATCTCTATCTCTCTCTTCTTATCTCCCACTATCAACTTTGTCTTGAAGACGAAGAGAAAAAAAGCAGTAGTGTGTGTGTGTGTGTGTGTGTGTGTGTGTGTAAAAGAGAGAAAAAGAGAACGAGAAAAAGAGAGAGAGAGAGAGAGAAAGAAAGAGAGAGGGAGAGAGAGAGAGAGAGAGATAGAGGAGAGAGAGGGGAAGGGATAAAAGAGAAAGAGGGGAAGGGATAAAATAGAAAAAGAAAAACTGAAATGTACCTAAGAAACTTATTACAAAGGGTGGGTTGCTCTTTAACATATTTAAAGATGAGTCAACGCTGGGAATATTCAAACGAATATATACTTACAACACTGGCGTAGCCAGACTTGTTGAGGGGGGGGGCACACCCGGGAGGTGACACACATAATAGCAGAGTCACATACTTACACAAACACCCATACAAACAGTTTTTAAAAACATCAGAAAAATCCCGAGATATAACAATGTAATCATTGCGTGGCATCACCGTGATCACTTCAATGTTAGCGTAGTCTGCCTGCACAAATAGAGTCTTTGCTTGCCACTGAATTTGATTTCATATGAAAGATCTTTCGGTTACAAGTGCAAGGTAATTTGATAATTATTCATCTCCTACTTCTTGTTTATGTAGTTATTTATTAATTTACTTCAGTATTTCCTTTTAGTTTTGTATTCTTTTTTCAAAATACATGTTCGTATCAACAATTCATTTATGTCAGATTTTCAGCGAATATGATATCATAACTCATAATCTACGGAGTGTCTCAAAAAATACTAAGGGATTTCGATTGGCAACGTCCAAAAAAAGGGACTAAACTATTCCCAAAGAAACAATGTATGTCACGTTGTAGCAAATGTTTTCTAAACTTTTATACGAATTTCATAATAAGTTCAAAGAAAAATACAAAGTTTTGATCGATTTCATAGGATCAGGCATTTTTCAAATGTTACAAAGAGAGCGCTTTGGATAGCACCAGAGCACAATAAGCTTTTACCTGTCTCCTGAACATTTCGTGGCAAGTTCTCAAATTAACGTCGATTCTCGTTACAAAGGCTGTAAAGAATCACGACTAATTTTTATTTATTTATTCATTCGTTTTATTTTAACAGGGTGGCTCTCTCAGTAATAAAAGTGTTATTCTGAAATGCCCTGTACAAATCAAGAAGCATTGAACAAACTTGTAAAATATACATAAAAACACAATTTTTGTATTCTTTACACAACATGAGATGAATATGGAAATAATATCGGACCAGCAAAGACAAAGACATTCCTGTCAACATTTTATTAATAAAAAGAAGAAATGTTCATGACAAAACTTGGAAAGCAGAATATTTGTGTGGTTTATACCTAGACATTACAAATTTCATGGTAAAATTAAGAAACATTCCTACATAACAGAGGGACATTATCAATATTCATATTGTTCTCCAGTAGGGATTAGCAAATGCATGTTTATATTGGGCTTGTCTAACACAATATGGGAGCTGGTTCCAGAGTGCGGCACCTTCGTGAGAAAAAGATGATTTACCCATTTGTGTTCGGGTTTGAGGCAGGACAAGTCCTAAATTGGTAGCATTACGAGTTCTGCGGTAGTGAACTGACGGTGATCTAGTGAACAAATGTTTTAATTATGAAGGGCCAGCATCATTCGATGTATGGTACACCTTTTTACATTCGTGGAATATCCACCTTTGTTGAATTGGCACCCAATGTAATCTATTAAAAACTTTAACAGTGGAAGTTATTTGTATTTGACCCAACAATAATTCTAGCCATTTTCTTGTGTTGGCTTATCAGTATAGCTTTTATATTTTGGGGCAATTTGGCCAAGGAACTGAACAGTATTCAAATATAGGCATTATCAATGAATTTGCGAGTAGCTTCAAACTGTCAAAAGGTAAATATCTCTGAGGTCGACTGAGAAGTGCAATGCTTGATGCTATATTTTTCTTGTATTTTTCACATGTTCTTTCCAATTTAAGGTTGGGTCTAACCAGTCACCCAGGTATTTGTAGGCTTCAGTGTCCACTTGGGAGAGCTGGTGTCTAAGAATAATTGTATAGGCTGTGGAAAGATCCAAAAAGCATGAACTGTGTTTTAATTGGATTATTATCCAGTGTATTAGTGTGTACCAATTTTTAGCTCCGTGTTCAGAACGCTCTCTGTATCCATTGGGTTGCAGCTGCTATAGAAGAGGAATGCATCACCAGCATAAAGCATAATTTGACAATTAGATATTCCATTGGGAAGATCATTTTACCATGATAGTAAAAAGGAGGAGCCCTAAGATAGACCCCTGTGGCACTCCTGCGTTTATTTGACCCCAGTGAGATTTAGCACCATCAATGACAGTTCTCTACATACGGTTATTCAAATAATCCTCGACCCAGGCAAGTTATACATTTCATACACCATACAATTGTAATTTCCTAAGAAGTATTTTGTAGTTTAGAGAATCGAACACTTTTCGAAGACCGATGAACACCACACCAGTTTGACACCCTACCTTCATTTTTTCTATGGATGTATTCCGAAAAAATATGTTAATACGGTGTCTTTACTATGTCCCTAACGAAATTCAGACTGCTGCAGTTCAAATGTATTATGTTCTACGAAATGAGATTGTTGCTGATCATGTACAGCACGTTCCATAATGTTCATAACCAGAGGTATTACAGAGTTTGTTCTACAACTATTTCGATCCTTTCTATCACCTCCTTTAAACACTGGAGTAACTTTAGCCCTTTTCAAATCATTTGGTATTTTCCCGGACTGTAACAACAAATTAAAGAAGTTATCGAAATGTTTTACAAATGACAGTGTGCTGCAGCTTCCGGTAACTGCAGAGCACTTCTTGTGTAAAGGCCCGTGGATTTAGTGGTTTGTAATTTTCTTAATTCATTCATTACAGTATCCTCATTAAGTTCATCGAAATCAAGTGTTCTGAAAGGCACATGGAAATTGCATTCACTCATAGTTCTAAAGCATGGGTTACAGATTCTCAAGTCAGTACGTACATCCAAACCGATTGACACAAAATACTCATTCATTTCATGTACTATTTTTGTTATTGTTTTTGTTTTTGTTTTTTATTTATTTATTTATTCAATTTCCAGGAACATAACATCAAACGATAACATATATTTAACAATGATGGTTTTCGATAATTCCATTTAAGTTAAGACCATTTAAATGTTGCAAAATCGACTTGTCGTTTGGGTAATATAATCGATTATCACTATCGATGTTTGATAATCTTGTCACCGTTCTAGTAGTACTCTGTTATTTAATTTTTATTTTTTTCTATTTGTTTTGTTTGTCTGTTTTTTTTTTCATTTCAGGGTCCTTAGTCAAATGATGGGCAGGAACTGTCTCATGGGGTTGCTTCCGAGTTTTGTCTTGCTGATGGTGATTTGTTCACCGGTGGTGTACAGTACATCAAGTAGTAAGTATACGGCTAAATATTCAGAGGTATCGAGGTTTTGGAGGTAAATAATAATAATAATAATAATAATAATAATAACAATAATAATAGGCATTTGTATGGCCCATCTATCTAGAAAAAAAATAAATTCCTAGGCGCACGGATAAAATAGTTACGAAGTGAGAGTCCAGCTGAGTGTCATGTCCTTGTGTTTGGGGTTTTGAAGAGATGTTGATAATGGTGATGTGATAATCTCAGTAGGTGTGTTAGTCACAGCAAGATCTTGTAGGTTCTCTTGCGAATTGGCAGCCAGTGCAGCTTCTGCAGAACAGGATAAATAAACAACAACAAAAAATACCCCCCCCCCTTAATCAAAATGGCGTAACTTTTTAAAATAACTTGGCAGGAGTGTTTCTCAACTTATTGACTAACTTTCCTGTGAAAATGGGATTGATCCATTGAGTCATGCATGAGTAAGCAAACATTAAAGGCAAAATTGTCACTTTTCAAAAGTCACAAGGGCAATTTTGGGGATTCTGTGAAACAAGATTTCAGCGAATTCGGTTTCTGGTGCATATCTATGTGTTGTTGTTTATCATCCATCGCTTGACCCCCTCACACCTATCCCGACACTTTTCTCATTATTATGGTTGGGTGAGCACAATTTTTAAAAAATTCAACCCTCGTGGATTTGAAATTGCAAAATCCATTCAGCTTATTGAAAAAAAAAAAATTAACTCCAGATATTTTTATAAAAATGTATCATCACATGTGGTGTGAACATAAGAGGTTGTCATCGTGTCATGGTTGAGTGAGCTCTCTTTGCATATCGAGCAAGAAAGCCTAAAATGTACTGTTAATACAGCATTAAAAAATTACCCTTGTGACTTTTGAAAAGTGGCATTTTTGCCTTTAATGTTTGCCCACTCATGCATGACTTTATGTATCAATCTCATTTTTACAGGGAAGTTAGTCAATAAGGTTAAGAATACTCTTCCCAAGTTATTTTACTCACAACCCTTTCGTTAAGAAGTTACGCCAATTTGATTAAGGGGGGAGTTACTTTGTGTGTGTGTGCGTGTGTGTTTATGTTCATATTTGGAAGTCCGTGATAAAACCCCAGCAGCTGCATTCTGAGCATGTTGAAGTTTGTCATGATTACGTAATGACATGTTGAAAAGAAGGGTGTTACCAATATCCAGTCGAGATATAATAAATGCATGTATGAGCACAGCAGCAGACTTATCGTCGTTTATTTTACGAAGTGGTACGAACGCTAAAAATAGCGTTAACTATCATTTTTCCCCCATTTTTTTTTCATTTGTTATCATTTATCACATAAAAAAGTTTCAAGCATTAATTTTGATTTATTCTGAAAATAAACCCGGGTGATCAAAGTGACACAAACCTCAAAAAGGCCAACCATTTACTTCGCGAAGTAACACGAACGTTCGCGCATATTTTTTACGTGCTGGAGAAGCGCACGTACGAATGAATAGCACACGCGCATATCCAATATGTCACTTCGTGAAAAAAGTGAAAAGCGAATTCATGCGTAACGCGCGGCATGAACAATCGTGTCACTTCGTGAATACAAAAGCGCATACGGTGCATACCATATTACGCAAATGATTTGTTCACGAAGTGACACGATTTTTTGCAGCCTTGCACTGTTAACATTTCACACGAACAACTCTATTTTTGTACCTTTTATGGTAGACAAGATTCTTCTCGTTCTTAACATATATAAGACCCCTTTCACACTCACTTCGTTAGAGCGGTCTAACTAAGACCGGTTGCTCAGGAGCGGTTCTGAGGTGAGTGTGAATGCTAAAGTGGTCCAGGAAGCGTTCTTCTGGAGCGCCCCAGAAGACCACCTCGGGAGGTGGTCTTGAGGAACGGTTCTTAAGTTAGACCGCTCTAACGTGCAGTGTGAAACCGAAAGCGATCCTAAAGCGTACATCAACCGGAAGTTAGTGTGTGTGTGCGTTGCGCGAGAAATGCATCAGGCAGGCAGTATACGGTTTGAATTCCGCGCGAAAAAACTGACCCGCTGACCTGAGCTGCCATAGCAACAAGATCACTTTGACTCGTTGAGCGATTTGAGACATAAAAAATGCGCGGAGTGTGAAAGCAATCAAACCGTTCTTCAAGAACCGTTCCTCTAGAGCGGTCTAACTTGGAGCGGTCTAACAGGGAGTGTGAAAGAGGTCTAATTTATCAAATATAATGCATATAAACACGTAAAATTTGCTGTTTTAAATATGCAAAATTTTACGTCGCGTTTTTTCTCAGAATGCGTTTTGAAACCTTCGCAGTCGTTCGTGCCATTGCATGAAATGAGCGGCTTTATGATCCAGGACTATCAACTGCACGAAGAATATTATTTGGCACACGAATAAAGGCAGTTTCAGTCCCTTTCCTGTAGGCCAACTGAAAAGGCTCAAGCAATTGAAAATCTGTAAAGTGGTATGCAAGACGCACTACTACGACCTTCTCCAATATCATTGACATGAACTTTAAGTTTGAAACAGGTCTGTAGTTTTATCTTAATTCTTCAAGATCTAATGATTTTTTTTTTTTCAATAAAGGAGTAACAATTGCATGTTTAAATGAAGAAACTCACCAGTCTCAAGAGTATTGTTGGCAATTGTTGTGATGACTGGTAACAGCGAGTTCAAATTAATGTTTCTTCAGCATTCAAGATTGGATTGGATCTAATTTGCCCGGGGGGCTACTCAGGTATATTGGTGTACACATGCGTGTCCATGGATTTAAAAAATGCCCCCTAAACAAGTTTCATACTTTGGTGAAAAGACACCCCTTAACAAGGATTTCGCGTGCTTTTTTTCGTAAAAATTACCCCTTAACGAGGATTTCGCGTGTTTTTTCATAAAAATTCCCCCCCTAAACAGGTTTGATTGAAATATTACCCCCTAAACAAGTTTGTCTTAAATATTACTCCCTAAACAAGATTAACTTAACCAACATAAAAAATACACCACTTGAATTCAAGATCACCTTTTGCAAACTGACATATTCTTCACCTTTGGTGGATAAATTCTTCACACAAGGCAAACAAAATAAACTGCACATATAGGAACTGCTGTTGGTTAAATTACAAATGTTATTATTTACTTCAGTTATGTAGGACAGGTTTCAAACAGTGTAGTCCGTTAGGTTTAATACACGATCATAATTTGCTTACTTTTGAAAAACCGTTCACAGGGCGTTCAAGTTCCTTAAAATCGGACTAAAAATGTTTTGTTCGTACCATTGCCGCCGGAATGAAAATGACCCCCTAAACGCGTTTGGCAGCATTCCGTTCAGCACCCCCTTTTTGTTGAAAATCGGCGTTTTCGGACCCCTTAACACGTAACGCGCGTTACGCGTCCTGGATGAAAAAAGACCCCTTTTTACGCGTTTTTTTGGACGCGCATGTGTACACCAATATACCTGAGTGCCCCCCCCCCCCCCCGGGCTAATTTGTAGGTGAGGAGGAGACTGTTTATCAGTGGCCATTTCGAAAGTATCCATTGAAGGTATATCTATATCGAAGAGTGATATTCTTCAAACGTGCTGGATGGAGGAGTCAGCAACAAGTCAAGTTCATCCAGGATGGAAGATATTTTGGAGACAAATAGTTACTAAAGTTGCTAAATGTGTGTGCAGACAACTTTTGCTCACTCTTTTGATGTAGGGCACTGCCAATGACTCGTGAAAGTGCCCACTTCAATTGCAATTAGAAATTCGCTCCCTCCAGTATTCTGCTTTGGCATCTGTTATCATCTGCCAGGCGCTGCTCCGTGAAACTTTTTCTGCTGATGTCAGAGGTCAAATGGGCGAATAAAGGGTGTTGGTCTCGTGAACCTTCAGAAAAGTTGTGAGTAGACCCTTTGGGCTTTCGGTGTATTGGGATGTCTGTCTCGTCGGCTGTAGTTCCCCCCCCCCTCCCCCCCCCTCCCCCCCCCCCCCCCCCCCCCCTCCCATCCCCTACACGTTGGCTGGAGGGTGAACAGAGGAGGGGCGGAATCTCATCTGACCCCTACTAGGTAAATGGATTTACGTCAGCTTCTCATGCGTTCCACTACACGTACGGCAGTGTTCGTTAAGTTGACCTGCAATTATCCTGTACCTGTCTGGTAATTGTGCATTTTTTCACCCTCCGTAAGAGCCTCGAGCAGCTCAAGGGACGACTTTCACCAGTGGATGATTTTCTCTCTCAACGTTTTTGATTCGGCGGGCATCCATCTACGCTATCCGGCAGGGTGAGACTACCCATTAAGTCTTACATTCTTAATGGAAATGCCCTGAAAAGACCCTTACCTCGCAAATAGAGCGACAGTCGTATACAAGGTGGAATTTTATACTTGCGCTGCACTAGAAAACAGATGGGTTCTCCAAAGGTCTTTGGAAGACACATCAATAAACCACAATTGCCCCCCCCCCCCCCCCCGTCAACTGCACCCCTGACAATTACTTGCGGATAATTACCCTCGGACAATTTACCCACGGACAATTCCCCGATCATTTACCCCCACGTACCCCCAATACAGCACACACACCCACCCCACCCCCATCCCCATCCCATGAAGGGCAAAGGCGGTGCTATTCCCTAATTGTTTTCCTTTTTCCTAACAAGTCCCCCCTTTCAATTCGGATAATTCCCATTTTCCTGGTCTGATGAATAACCTTCCACTGTTAAGTGTCCCTTTCAAGTAAGTGGCCGTTTTTACTTCGGAAAAGTGTCCCTTCTTGTTTCTAATTAGTGCCCTTTTGTCCTTCCGATAATTTCCCCTTTTCCCCTATGATCAGTATCCATTTTCAAGTTTGATAAATGCACTATTTACGTCTAATAAGTGCCCTAGCCGAAATAATGACTTTTTTAATATTGAACTATGAAAGGAAATATTTTGTAAGCGGCAATGCTAAAACATAGGTGTATAGAAAGGGGCACTTATCAGAAGAAAACAAACAACAACAAAAAAAATCCGGGGGTAATGGTCCGGGGAGGGGGGGGGGTTAAAGGCACCTGAAATGCATTTAACCTTTTTTATCCTTTGTTTCTTTGTTTTTATTTTCTTATTTTCCTTGCATGTCAGAAATTTTTCTTGGTATACTGGCACCGAAAGAAATGTGACATTTCTTTTTTCTTCTGCCTGTGAGATAACTTTCGGAAGAGTAGCCCTTCCCCTCCTTGATACCCCTCTCTGAAAAATTGATGGGCAATGAAAGCTGTTGTTGTTGTAGTTGTTGTTTTTTCTTTGTTTCTTGAGCTTGTCTGGTGATTTTATTCTGCATTGTGTCTATCCAGGGATTCCATACCCCTATGTTGAGGATTGAAAGATGGATGTACAACAACCTGTTTGCTTGAGAGAAGTCAGGTCGCAGCTAGTGGCTTATCCATGATTCTCAGGTCGGGAGAGGCACAAGTCTGAAATGTCTCTGACAAGCAACACCAGACAACAAAGAAACAAACAAAGAATTATCCAAAGTTATGTGAAAAGTCGGGGGGAGTGTCAGGAGATGTTTTTATTTCGGCCATTACTTTTCGGTGGGAGCACATGAGAAAAAGAAATTCTACACTGTTGTTCTTCTTCTTTTTTTAAATGTCTGTGTGTGAGTACCAGTTTTGCGTTTGTGCGTGTTGTGTGTGTGTGTGTGTGTGTGTGTGTGTACTCATCTTATACCGGGTTGACATTTTGTAGGGGGGGGGGGGGGGTGATCATTGGTCGTGTAGGGTGGCATTACCGCATGCGGCCTACTTTCTATAGTTCAGGTACAATACTGAATATATCACTCCTATCAGAGTTTCAATAGAAAAATTAATTTCATTTTCTTTTGTCTCTCTCCAGATCACTTGTCGGACAGCTCAAACACTACTGGTGATTCACTTCTTCCGTGTGTCTATCAAGGGATTCAATACCTCCACGGTGAGGTTTGGGAGGTGGATGATTGTACAACATGCCCATGCGACAACGGCTCCTTCAACTGTTTGCTTGAGAGTTGTAAGCCTGCACTCTGTGATGAACCCATAAAGCTGGAGGGAGAATGTTGCTTCTTATGTCTCAATAGTAAGTGGATATTCTAATATATCGGGATCGGACATTTTCTCAGACTATATTTGCTCTGTGTTTGACATCGTCAAATAGAGAGGGATAGGACGGATTAGGTTTGGTTTTATGTACGGGGTTCGAATTCCTGCTACGGAATTTAAACTACATTAAACACTACACTCTTATCTCATGTAAATAGATACCTGGCAGGAAGCGATTTCTTGAACGCCTCGTGCGCCATACGATGGGCGCCAGGATAAAACCTGGGTTAATAATCTTATAACTCATGCTCCTTGGAGTATTCTTAACAAGATTGTCAGCGCAATATAATAAGTGTGTTAGTAGTGTGGAGTATACTAGTAGTGCTTGGTGCAAGGTTGAAGTTAATAATTTGTTTATGTTGAAAAATATACCTTATTATAATATGTATTCCTAAAGTAGCTAAGCGTAGTGTGTTTCAAATTTCTGCAACTTATAACACACAGTCAAGCAGTAAGAGAGTGATGAATTTTAGAAAGTTGTAATCACTATACCTATGGGAATTTCAAATTGGCCGAATCGGTAATGTCACTCTGATGTAGTGGCGCACAACTCTTCCATTTACTCCAACACACAAAATGAATAAAATGTCTTTTTTTTCCAAAATTTATTACTTATGTTGGATCGTTTTCTTCCATGACGAACTATAACAATAAGCTATCTACAATATATTTTGAGTACCGCCCCGATAAAAAAAGGCGCTTAGGAGGAGACCGCAAATTAATGATATTTCAGTGTACGAGAAACGGAAGAGTTGACCACCAATAATTATGTCACAATCGACTCACCAAATTTTTGATCCATAATTTCTCATTGTTTAAATTCATGCGCATCAAATTACACCAAAGGAAAAAAAATTGTTTTAATACAAAGAGGCACGAGAAAACTAATCGACAAATAATCTGGAGAAATCGATATTTTAAGAATTAGAAAGAACGAATGGAAAGGAAAATGCCAAAGTTGTTGATCTGTTAATGGTATTACATTTCAGATTAATTAACTCTCTGATAAATGAACCTTTTTATGTATCAAAGTTAAAATACCTTAAACTTTTTTTTAAATTGTATGTTTTACTAAATAAAAAAACAAAAATCAAAATATTTACATGTCATCAACAATGATTGGTACACAACAAAAAAGATTTTTAAAATGAATAAATAAGTAAATAAAAAATTAAAAAGTGACAAGAAATAGAAGATATATTGAAACCAATAACATATTACTGTATAGTCATTATAGTGAGCAGTTCGAAGCCACAGAGAAAATAATAGAATACTGTTTATCAAATTGCGCATGGGGAGTCCCCCTAGCTGCCAAGACCCATTGCATCCTGTCAAGGGCCATCGAAGCCTGGACACGCTCCACAAAAACACACGTGTTCCATACATAAATACCGGTCAGACCATCACTATTTAAACATTGCAAAATACCTTAAACTTAGATACACAACCGAAGTTGGCCCTTTCATTTAATCTTAACCCAAAAGGCAACGGAAAATGTGATTATCCTCTTTTTCGTTTTCCTGCTTGTTTGCTTGCTTTTCAGGGTTTTTTTTTTTTTTTGGTTTTTTTTTTTTTGGTTTTTTTTAAGTGTGCCCCCTCCTCTCATAGATACGCCCCTTTGAAAATACTTTGGAATTGCAGGGTGTTGTGAGCCTTTAAGTCGGAGAAAAGGCACGATCGGCTGCGAGTCATACACAAAATCACATCAATCGCACGAGCATGCGGGACCTTAGTCAGATACAATTTACTTCTATTCGTACTATTCGTAGTTCTTTTGAACTCTAGTTGATGACAGGTCGCAGTGGCGTATCCAAGATTGTCTGGTGGGGAATGGGGGGGGGGGGCACAAGTCCGATGTGTATCGGATAGTCAACATCAAAACCAAAGAAACATAAAACAAATACAAAAATAATTAGTCCAATATTGCCTGACAAATAGAAGAAAAAAAAAGTTTCTCTCAAAAGTCTCAGCGGGTGTTTTTATTTCGGCAATTATTTTTCGGTGGGGCTAACATGAGCACATTTTTAAAACATTTTTTGGGTGCGTGTGTGTATTCGTGTGTGTACTTAAATTTGCCAGGTTGGCATTTTTCAGGGGGGGGGCGGGGGTGGGGGGGCGTGGGTCGTGTACGGTTGCATTACCGCATGCGTGCCTACCTTGTAGAGTCCATAATACATTTTCACCCCGATAGTGAATACGTCACTCCTATCATGCCTATAGAGTCTCAAATGAAACATTAATTTCATTTTCCTTTGTCTCTCTCCAGATCAGATGACGGACATCTCGAGCTCTTCTAGTGATTTACTTATTCCGTGTCTCTATCAAGGGATTTCATACCTCCATGGTGAGAAATGGAAGGTGGGTGATTGTACAACATGTTCATGCGACAGCGGCTCCTTCAACTGTATGATTGAGAGTTGTCAACATCCCCTCTGTGATGAACCCATAAAACTGGATGGAGAATGTTGCTTCTCATGTCCTAATAGTAAGGTTTTATTCTTATTTATGGGGATCAGACATTTTCTCAGACGATTATAATTTGCGCTGTGTTTTATATCGTCAAGGAGGGAAGGATAGGACGGATTGACAGTGGTTTCATATACGGGGTTCGAATTCCTGCTACGGCACTCCCTTTGGCAAGACATTATTACTACATTTAGCAACACTGCACACGTGTCATGCATGTGAACTAAATGGATACCTGGTAGGAAGCGATTCGTTGAACGCCTTGCGCGCCGTATTGTGACCCTCCACCACAAAACGACCAATAAGTCGGAAATTTTTTTGGGGGGGTTAAATTCAACACAGTTTGAAAGCTAGATTCTAAGCTTTAAAATCATAGGCGGATCCAGGGGGGGGGGGTCGGGGGGTCCGGACCCCCCCCCCCCTTTTTGGCGCGGTTTTTTTTTTTTTTTTTTTTTTTTACTTGGCGCCGTCTTTCTTGGCGTTTTTTTTTTTTTTTTTTTTTTTTTTCCCCCCAAGAAATTCTGCCGACCTGATCATGCAAGATACTGCGTAGGCCCTATTCATTACCCATTGTTTCATTCTCCGTCGCAAAGTAGGCTTAAGTACTGTACTGCCATTCCAGATCAGATATGCGGCGCGGCACGCATAGGTTTATGCATGCGACTTTTGATCGTACGTACGCTGTCTTGCAACTATGCTTGCAACCCTCGAGGAGGCAGGCTGCACGCGGCATCATTCAACTTCAAGTCACTCATTCGAGGCAACTCGTCATTCTAGACAATACCAAAGCACAAGTATCCATATAGGTAAATAATTTTTGCTTGGCCCAAATATATAAATGCAGCTCTGCTGCAGGTTAATTGATAAAAACTTTCGACGCTAGTGCAGTTGATTAACCCTTTCAAGACAATTGACCACATTTTGTGGTTTGGCTTAATAAGTTTTGATTCAGAGCTCTAAAAAATATACCAGATGTATGAGTAGGAAGAGCAAAAATTTCTGCACATGCTATGTCCATTTTTGTTACATGACCATACTGCGTTTGATGTCAGGAATTTTTAAAAGGAGAATAAGCTTCAAAATCCTTAAATTGGCAACACATTGAGAGACTCAAAATCATTGTTTTTCATCAAAATTGGCAATTTTTCAACATATCGATAAAATCACTAACCATGTTTATTGTTCTAAAAGACATTACACCTATTAGAACCATCTAGCACTAAAAGAAAAATATTATTGTTGCCAATTTGAAGAATGAAATGTGATCAATTTAGCCCTAGAATAATTCCTGTCCTGAAAGGGTTAAGTAGTGGGCAGTGGCGGCACCAAGGGGGGGGGGGGGCATGGGGGGGCATTTGCCCCCCCCCCCCAGTCAGAAGCTTTGCCCCCCCCCCCCAGTTGCCGCCCCAATAATTTTCGGAGTGACAAAAAATAAAAGGGTGGAAAATGAAAAAGAAAAGAAAAGGAAAGAAAAAAGTGAAAAAGGAATGGAGAAAAGAAGGAAAAAGAAAGAAAACGGAAACTTGGAAAGCAGTGGCGGCATCAAGGTGGGGGGGGGGGCATGTGGCAAATTTGTTCGCTCAGCTCGTGTAAATATCCTCATATTTGGGTAGTTTTATAGCTGAATAATTTCTGTACATTTCCACTATAATAGTGTCAAAATTTTTGCTCGCTCGCTTCGCTCGCTCACAATACAGGCCTATAACTCCCACCACATAATCAGGCCGTGAGATGATCAAATTTCCTCATATTGGGGTAGTTTTATAGCCGAATATGTAATTTCTGTACATTTTTACTACGAAAATGTCAAAATTTTTGCTCGCTCGCTTCGCTCATTCGCAGTATATAACTAACACCTCTTTATAATCGGGCAGTTCAGCTAGATGCTCAAAATGTCCTCATATCTGGGTAGGTTTATAGCCGAATATTCTGTACATTTTCACTACAAAAAGTGTCAAATTTTTTTTGTCCGCCCTTGCCCCCCCCCCCAACATTTTATTTTGCCCCCCATTTGCCCCCCCCCCCCCCACTTTAAAAATCCTGGTGCCGCCACTGGTAGTGGGGACATGCATCCCCGCCGTGGCCGGGGCACGGGCCGGGCGGGCCCGTTCGCTCCGTTCGGCCGCGAGATTACTAGAGTTTGGTTGGATGTGTTAAGTTGTTTTAACGTCATTTTACATCTTTCTTTTTAAGACGTATTTCAATGTCATTTTACAACTCTCTGTAATCTTTAAAATTATCATTGTCAATTGTTCAGTATTGATGTACTTAAAATCATCAACAACAAAACGTAAAGTTGCCGGAGGCAGAAGTAACGGCACATTGAACATGTTGAATGCCGTTTAAATGGTAATTAAATTTATCCGATGATAAATGCTATAAAATTTTTGGTTAAAATTGCAACAGATTTTGATGAAACCAAAACATACTCTCCAAAAAACAATTCTTTATTGGTATTTACATTTCCAACGAAATATCATTTTCCTCAACAAATATTTGAGATTTCGGTTGAAAATGTAGCGGTCTCGTATTACTTTCATGGGTAGGGAATAATGGACCATTTACCTATGACGTCATTAAGGAGATTATTTCATTAGGTAAACAAATTTTTGTCATTATTTCGGTACCCTGAGAAATAAAAAGAGTTGCTGAAAGCATTGGTAAACCTTACTAGTGTGTGTCTGTGTTCATGTTTATGCAAATTATGCAAACGTGCTTAAGGGTCTGGTATTCCCTACACCTAACCTATGGTTGTACATCGCAAGAAGTGAACTTCATGTGTCCATATAAAGGTTAAAGTTGTGAAGGTCAAGACTTAAAGTCACACAAAAGGTCAAAGGTCTGTCAGAGTCAACAAAAAGGTCAAAGTCACGAAATTCAAAGGTAATGACAGGTGCTTGGGGGGGGGGGGGGAGGAGGTTTGTTTTCTCCGAGGACTTTTGATATATTTTTTCTTGTTGTTGATTGGGAACGCTTGAATCTGATACATTGCACCATGACTAGTTTTGTGATACAAAACTTATTTATTTTGCCTAATGAGTAGATGCTGTGGTTGATTGTTAAATCCTGTGAATTTTCAGCAAAACTGGTATTGGTACTGTTGTTGATCGGCCTTGATTGTGAACTCCTGAATCTAAGGAACTTTCCCTTTTTTGTGTTCTTTTGTGATTTGTGATTTATAACTCGTGATGATGTAAACACTTGCGAATTGTTATCTCAGGGATGGGAGGAGATAATATAGATGATATTTAGTGAATAATTCTTCATTGCTGTAAAATGTGTACATGTATCACTAAAATTTACTAAGTGTGTTTGTACAGCATGCGCACACCCAATTCCTAGGTTATCAAGATAGTACTTCAACATTGAAGAACCAATCTCAAGTAATAAGTCTCCAGATTTTATTCTTATTTGTCTCACTGGACTGTTTGTGTTGATGCCACATGCCATCTGAGGTCCTGCACAGCAATGCAGACTGGAAAATCTGGGAAAACTTTAAAAAATATATATATACATATATATATTAATACAGTCCAATGGCGCAAATCCCGGAGGGGATGGGGGTATGCATTAACCCCCCTCCCAGTTCTGATGTACGGGGGGTGGGTGGCCTGTACAAATATACCCGCACTTTTTGATAAAAGATGGTAATTTGCAATCATTATATATGTATTTTCCATCTCAAATAAACAATAATTCCATGTAATATTAATAGATTAAATGTAATTTCAGTACAAACTAAGACATTTTCAGGCTCGTATTATCAAATTTTTGTGGCGCGCTCCGCGCGCCCAACTATATTTCAACATTAAAATAGTCAAACAGGCAATATATATATATATATATATATATATATATATATATATATATATATATATGCCTATAGAGGCGCTTGCGTTTGCCAGAATGATAACTTCTCACCCTTTGGACCCCCCTTTTTTTTAAACCTGGATCCGCCCTTGAAAATGATATATACTTGTCTTGTATGGACTAAGCAAACCCTTGTAAATTACAATAAAGTAATTTCGACCATAAAGGCACCTAAAAATGCGATTATCCTCCTTTTTTTTTTTCTTGTATTTGTATTTTTATTTGTATTTATTCATTAAACCACGGAAAATAAAAAAAAAACTTGCTTTCAGCTAAAAAGTCCGCACAAGAACAATGTCTACAAAGTCAAAAGAAAAGCAAATAAATGTACAATATGAAGAGGTAAGTATACAACATAAAAAGAACAAAAATATAAAATATATAAGTGTGCTCCCTCCTCTCATAGATACGCCCCTTTGGAAATACTTTGAAATTGCAGGGTGTTGTGAGCCTTTAAGTCGGAGAAAAGGCACGATCGGCTGCGAATCACACGCAAAATCACATCAATCGCACGAGCATGCGGGACCTTAGTCAGATACAATTTACTTCTATTCGTACTATTTGTAGTTCTTTTGAACTCTAGTTGATGTCAGGTCGCAGTGGCGTATCCAAGATTGTCTGGTGGGGAATGGGGGGGGGCACAAGTCCGATGTGTATCGGATAGTCAACAACAAAACCAAAGAAACATAAACAAAACAAATACAAAAATAATTAGTCCAATATTGCCTGACAAATAGAAAGAAAAAAAAAGTTTCTCTCAAAAGTCTCAGCCGGTGTTTTTATTTCGGCAATTATTTTTCGGTGGGGCTCACATGAGCACATTTTTAAAACATTTTTAGTGTGCGTGTGTGTATTCGTGTGTGTACTTAAATTTGCCAGGTTGGCATTTTTGCCGGGGGCGGGGGCGGGGGGGGGGGCGGGGGGGCGTGGGTCGTGTGCGGTTGCATTACCGCATGCGTGCCTACCTTGTAGAGTCCAAAATACATTTTCACCCCGATAGTGAATACGTCACTCCTATCATGCCTATAGAGTCTCAAATGAAACATTAATTTCATTTTCCTTTGTCTCTCTCCAGATCAGATGACGGACATCTCGAGCTCTTCTAGTGATTTCCTTATTCAGTGTCTCTATCAAGGGATTCCATACCTCCATGGTGAGAAATGGAAGGTGGGTGATTGTACAACATGTTCATGCGACAGCGGCTCCTTCAACTGTATGATTGAGAGTTGTCAACATCCCCTCTGTGATGAACCCATAAAACTGGATGGAGAATGTTGTTTCTCATGTCCTAATAGTAAGGTTTTATTCTTATATATGGGGATCAGACATTTTCTCAGACGATAATAATTTGTGCTGTGTTTTATATCGTCAAGGAGGGAGGGATAGGACGGATTGACAGTGGTTTCATATACGGGGTTCGAATTCCTGCTACGGCACTCCCTTTGGCAAGACATTATTACTACATTTAGCAACACTGCACACGTGTCATGCATGTGAACTAAATGGATACCTGGTAGGAAGCGATTCGTTGAACGCCTTGCGCGCCGTATTGTGACCCTCCACCACAAAACGACCAATAAGTCGGAAATTTGGGGGTTCTTTAAATTCAACACAGTTTGAAAGCTTAGATTCTAAGCTTTAAAATGATATATAACTTGTCTTGTATGGACTAAGCAAACCCTTGTAAATTACAATAAAGTAATTTCGACCATAAAGGCACCTAAAAATGCGATTATCCTCCTTTTCTTTTTTCTTGTATTTGTATTTTTATTTGTATTTATTCATTTAACCACGGAAAATAAAAAAGACTTGCTTTCAGCTAAAAAGTCCGCACAAGAACAATGTCTACAAAGTCAAAAGAAAAGAAAATAAATGTACAATATGAAGAGGTAAGTATACAACATAAAAAGAACAAAAATATAAAAAATCACTATTTACATAAAACAGAATATATATATATATATATATATATATATATATATCTAAGACATGACAATCTAAATGATAGAAAAGAAATGCTTGCCTGCTTGTGAGATTTTTTTTTTTTAATAGTATAATAGCACCGAAAGAAATGTGAAAGCTTATTTCTGCTTGTCAGATACTTTTCGGAAATGTCCAGCCCCCCCCCCCTCCTCCCCTCCTGGATACGCCTCTGTGAAAATACTATCGATTGCAGTGTACTGTTAGCCTTCCAGCATGTGTCCAGTCGGAGAAAATGCCCAATCGGCTGCGATTAGTATACAGAAGTCATTCCAGTCGCACGAGCATTCGGTACCTCAGTCGGACACAATTGACTTCTGTTCATATTTCATGTTTTTACGAACTCTAGTTTTAGTCAGGTCGCAGTAGCGGATCCATGATTCTCTGGTCGGGATGGGGGGGTGAGGCGCTCAAGTCCTTAATATCTCTAACAACAACAAAAAATGTATATATATATTTATTCCAAAATTATCTGACAAGTCAAAAACAAAGTTCTGTCAAAAGTCACAGGAGCGGTTTTTACTTCGGCCATTATTTATCGTTATGTTGCACATGAGCACAAATTTGTCATTTTTTTTTATTTTGTGTGCAAGTATGTATGTATACTTAGGGTACACCAGGCTGGCATTCTAAAGGGGGGGGGGCGGTGGATCGTGAGTCGTGTGGGCCTATCATCTATACTTCAGATACATTTTCACCCTAAATATTGAATAAGCCACTCCTCTAGAATTTGAAATGATTGTTAATTTGATTTTCCTTTGTCTCTTTCCAGATCAGTTGTCGTACAGCTCAAGCTCTTCCAGTGATTTACTTCTGACGTGTGTCTATCGAGGGATTACATACTTCCATGGTGAGGTTTGGAATGTGGATGAATCTACAAGGTGCTCGTGCAACAACGGCTCCCTTCACTGTATGATTATAAATTGAGAAAATGTTGCTTCTTATGTCCTAATAGTAAGTGGTTATTTTAGAATATCGGGATCGGACATTTTCTCTGACGATAATTGTTCTGTGTTTTACAAAGTAAACAAATATTGCAAACAACTGTTCAAAATTTTTAAACAACGCTGTCTAAGCCGATCACTCTAACAACCATTCTTTAAAATTTTAAACAATTTTTTAATCAACAGCTTTTAAACATCTAGGTTGTTTAAATTAAGTTGTTTAAACACACACAGCATGCTTTAAAAAAAATCACAACTATTGTTTAAAAACTTTACTGTTTAAAACAATTGTTTAAAACATCTAGGTTGTTTTAAAAAAAAATGTTCACAACTATTATGATAATAAAATAATTCAAAGTTGTTGTTCAAAATAATTGTTTAAAACGCTATACAGATGTGTTTAAACATACACAGTTGTTACTTTAAGGCTGTTGTACACAAGTAAGTTCCAAATGCCAGAGCTGATTGATACGTTCACAGGTAAGCATTTAGACTAAATATATTGTGATCTGATCGAGTTTATACTCAAGACATATTTGTGCTGTCGTGACATCTGTGATGTCTAGATCTAGACCAAATTCACAAAATGAATTGTAATGTAAACCTGCAACTTTGCAGCGTAGTGCAGTTTAATTTAGTTGCACTTACAGTATAGCACCGTGTTCACTGTGTGCAACTTAAACTGCGCTGCGCTGGAAGGGCGACTTGCAAAGCTGCAGGTCTAGATTTATTTTGTTCTGTTTATTCTCTGATTGTGGCTTAGATTTAGACATCATATAGATGTCATGGCAGCACAAATAGGTCTTGAGTATAAACTCGATCAGATTACAATATATTTAGTCTAAATGCTTACCTCTGAATGTACCAATCAGCTCCGGCATTTGGAACTTCTGCAACATGTCAACTACAAAGTCATCCGCCAAGATGAAGCTGGCCGTGTTTAGCGGAGAAGGAAACCCGTCTTGCGCGAAATTTCAATCTTTTTAAAGGACAAGTCCACACTAATATCAACTTGATTAGAATAAATAGAGTAAAATTAAACAAGCATAACAGTGAAAATTTTATTGAAATCGGATGTAAAATGAGAAAGTTACGGCATTTTGAAGTTTTGCATTATTTCTTGAAACAGTGATATGCAGCGGTATGCAAATGAGTGAACCAATGATGTCAATGATTTCAATTTTTTGCTTCAATAATGTAAAACGTGGTTTGACTCCTTATGGAACATGTGAAATCATCATTATTGTAACTTATTTTGATACAAGGGAGAGATTCTTTATTATCACATCCATAAAAATTGAAATATTTGAAATTTCATATAATAAAATACATAAGGAAAGGTGAGTGTGTGACATCATCGGTTCACTCATTTGCATACCGTCCATGTTACGCATATCACTGTTTCAAGAAATAATGCAAAACTTCAAAATGCCGTAACTTTTTTATTTTACATCCGATTTCAGTGAAATTTTTACTGTTATGCTTGTTTAATGTTACTCTATTTATTCAAATCAACTTGGTATTCGTGTGGACTTGGCCTTTAAACAACGTTGTTTAAAAGATTATTCTACAATATCATTGATGTATTAAACAGCGTTTGTTTAAAATACAGGGTCTGTCTTTTGAATAATATTGCTTAAAATGTAACCAACACAATTTTAAACAGCGAAATTCTAAACAGCGTTTTTGCTGTGTATATCGTCAAAGAGAGAGGGATAGGACGGATTGGGTTTGGTTTCATATACGGGGTTCGAATTGATGCTACGGCGCTCCCTTTGGCAAGACATTATTACTACATTTAGGGCTGGCGTCCACTAGAGCGCCGACAACATTAGGAAGGGTTGCGGAAGCAAATTTTGTCATTTCGGCATTCGTTCCGCGTCAGACGCGGAAAAATTATGCAAATTATTGTTTCCTGAGACATTATTAAGAATGTTAACACATTGACTGCAGTCAGTTCTAGGAGCGTCCTAGGAATCATTCAGGAATGTCCCGAAATGCCGCGGAAAATGCTGATCGTGGCAGGACAGTGCGGACACATCTAGGATCACACCAGGAGTGGTAAAATTACGGACAAGGACAATCCTGAAACATTCTGCGTGGCTTCCGCTTGCCTTCGCGAAGCTTCCGGCCCCGCGGAAGCTTTCAGGAGCGTTTTCGGAGAATGCGGAAGTGTTAAAGAAAGGCAGGATGTCCTGACGATGTCCGGACGACAATGCGGACAAGTTGCCGAAGGTGTCAGGAAGTTCATTTCCGCGTCCAAATTTTGGTCGAGACCAAAATTTGGACGCGGAAATTTTGCTCTCTCCTGAAGGTGTGGAAACGCTGGGAAGTGTTCAGGAATGGTGAAGACAGTGAACGGAGCCTTTCAAGAATATGCGGAGAGCTTGCTGAATGAATGCGGAATGGCTAATCTTGCATTCCGCGTCTTGTCCGCGCCCTAGTGGACGCCTAGTCTAATAGGGAAATTGAAAATACTAGAACAAGTTTGAAATTAGCACAATCGTGAATACAATCTTCATTATCAATGTCATCTTCTTATGAGTGTTATCTTTTACATTATAATTTTGTCATTTGTCTTCGTCAACATTATCATAATCATGATCGATTATTAACATTATTATTGATTCGTCTTCAGTGAAGAATTAGAGTTATTATTATTATTATTATTATCAATTAGCATTGTTGTTGTTTTCTTCTTCTAATCAGTTGTTATCATCACATTGGATTTGATTATACATATGATACCTAGGATAAATAAACACGAAACAAAACAAATGTCTACTTTTAGGTATTGATAACACTTCCAGATACAAAATTATTATTTTTTCAATAAAATATATAGACAGACCCGTCTTGGGTACAACGTTGATAAGCGATTAAAGTCTTAGTCTTACTGGCCTTACGACCGCTTGCCGACCATCGACATCCAATCTGCAAAAGACATCTGTCCGCGATAACTTTCCGATCAGTTGTAGGATAGTCGCCAATCGGTTGTAGGTCAATTGCCTAGTGATTGTCCACCGCTTTGTAGGAACGGTCGTCAATTCGGCGATTATAAACAACCAGTCGTAAACTAGTTGATGGCCGATGGCCCGATATACGGGAAGGCTATGAATCACTGGTGCAAAAATGTACATATTATATATTTATGCCAGGTTATGATGAATTGGTCACCATTCATTGCAATACATGAATGACATGAGTAATACATAATTGTATGGATGCAAAGCAAGGATGTATTCGACGTTGCCTGGATATATTCCACAAATTTAACAAGCTCATGAAGAGGAAACAGCCAATATGGCTTTCCCATATATCAAATCATCTCTTTTATAAGCAAAACTATTTTTCAATAACCAATGCAACCAAAATTACCCTTGAGTTAGTTTCATGAAAGTCTTTGGAGTGGTGTTGATTACTGTTAGTTGTCGCTGCTGGGTAATGGTTTGGTTATCAAATGGCGACTGATCGTTTATTATTCGGTGATCAGTCGCCGACCTTATTTTTAAGCTCTTTTCGAGCAATAAAGATCAGTCGGAGATCAGTCTGAGACCTGTCGCCCACCCTTTAGAAAACCAAGAAAAACCTCTTCACAGCCATTTCGGTCGGCAAAAGATTTTCGATGCAGCAGCGTAAACTTCCTGCCGACTAAAATGCTCCGACAACCAGTTGCCGACTGCTGACAACCAAATAAAGATTGGCGAAAACCCCTTTGAGATCTCGACAACCAAATACCGATCAGTGGTTGTCGGAAGTCGGCAACTGGTGGCAAGGCCAGTGAGACCTCGGCTTAAAGCTCCAGCCAACCAAAATGCTCCGACAACCAGTACCAACCCCTGACAACCTTTTAAAGACTGACGAAAACCTCTTTGCGATCTCTGACAATTAACTACTGACCAGTGGTTGTCGAAAGTCGGCAATCGGTGGTATTCCTAGTGATACTTAGGCTTAATATATATTACCGCCCTCTACGCAGCATGGAAGCAAGGGCAAAGACATTGAGCAGGACCGATGTCATGTAGTTCACACATAGATAATTCATCCGGTCGCAATGCATTCTCGTGAGGCTCAGGAAAGGCAAAAAAACGAATAGTTTTTCTCTGTACATTTTAAGAAAATAAATGATGTTGAATAGTCACAGGCTTCTCGATGTCACCGCTAAGCTAAAGTTATCTCGTCTTTGTATATTTGTAAAGTGTTTATATTACATCAGTGTGTTTCCATTGTTTCAGTCTGAGAGTTGGCAAGAGTTGTGTTTAGCCGCATTTCAGCCTTCACAAATTTTATTTGAGCTTGGTAAATGCCCAAATAAGACACCTCATTCAGGATATTTTTACAACTTGTCTCTACTCTAAGTACGAATTCTACCGACAGGTTCTCAAAATATGAACTTTATAAAAACAATCATATCAATTTAACATGTGAAGGAATGAGGACTGATTTACTTATGCAAGCCCTAAAACGACGTGTTACAAAAGATGGTCATGACAACAAACGTCACCACTGTAGAGACACCTGGGGACACTTTTCAACAAGAGAATAAACTGATTCTATGTTTAAGCATATAAGGTATGTCTCTAGGTACATGGAATAAAGAATACTGGTTTATTAACAATAAAGTAAGTTGTACAACGAAGGAGAAATTATGTGAAGAATAGAAAGTCAATGGGAAACAAAAACAAAATTAGAGAGCAGGTCGGTACTCTATTAAAGCGGCCAACCAAAAAAAAATAAATAAATAAATAAAACAAAAACAAAATGTACCACAAGGAGTTGAATCATGAAAGATAAGTGGCAAATACTAACTTGCATTCATCAGAGTACACCGCAAAAATGAACAGAAAGCCGAGTCGTACGCGAGCTCTAAAAGAATGTCATTATTAGCAGTAACTACTTCGAGCACCATGCCACCAGCTGTTGTTGAGAAGAAACTTCAGACGGACCCGTGGTGAATACATTGTTGAATTCGAAATTCTCAGTCTTTTCTACGCCGCGTGACTTCTGATGTCAGTTTCATGAATTTATCAAAGACAAACACTTTGATTCCAACAAAGGTATGAGAAGCTACTATTGTCAGACATAGTCATTAAAAGTGTATTAGAAAGGATGTTCGCTCAGTGCAACAACCTATCATTATGTATTAAGGATCCGTGCCAGACATCTATTATCATTCCGTATTACAATATTTGGGTTCTTTAATATCCTCAGAGTACATGGAAGTGCCAGAAATAATAGACTAGTCCGTATCTGGCACACAGAACTGATGACCCAAAATAGCAACAAAATAACAATGAACATGGAGAGATGACACTCCTCATATCCTTGAATCTCAATGAATAGCTTAATATGCTTCACCCTTTTAAAAACAACAATTTACTCTGCAGGTCTGTATCATTAAATGCACCTTTACTGTATGCATGAAAGGGATTACATAATTTTCAAGAGCACCAATCAGTTGTAGGTCTCGAAACCAGGTGTCGGTTTCGAGACCCGTTCTTATAGGGCCTCAGTCTCGGAGGCTCAAGGTCTCGGTATGGAACCTCAAGGTCTCGAGAAAACCGCTCGAGACCTCTCGAGACCCGACTGAAAAAAAAGCACTTTGGAGACAAATTGTTTTCCTTGCTAAGTAATCAAATAAGAGTAGCTTTAAGATATTTTTAATAAGGCTATCAGCTAACGTTTGTTGAGATTTATTTTCCTTTAGGATTAATAAAGTCCCGGCCATGGTATTGGTCTCGGTCTCTAGAGATCTCGGTCTCGGAAGGAAAAGTCTGGGTCTTGGTCTCGGACCTTGAGGTCTCGACTACATGTATTTTTCACCGTTTATGTGCGTGTGTGTTCTTTTCGTTCTTTATTTGTTTGTTTGTTGTTTGTTGTTGTTTTTTATTTGCTAGGTGTGGAGTGCGACCGCTTAAATATTTTTGATGCCCCTCACCTTAAAGGGAAAGTTCACCCTGAAGATTACTTGAGTTTAAAAAATGCAGAAAAAATAAAGAAAAATATTGGCGAAGGTTTGATGAAAATCGGTCAAATAATAAAAGAGTTATGAGTATTTAAAGTTTTGGATTCGTGACGTCACATGCGAGCAGCTGCCCATTTGTCATGTAATAAATATTCCATATATTGGCATTTTTTTTACATTCCACGATAAATTAATATTGTTTCTTTTCAGAATCTAGTATTGAATAACATTTCTGACAATATATCAAATGCACAGACGAAAATATTCTAAAAATTTTCTGAGAAAACTGTATTTTATGGAATATTTATCACATTTACATAATGGAGGAGCTGCTGGCATGTGACGTCACAAAATCAAAACTTCAAAAGTCCATAACTCCGTTATTCTTTAACGGATTTTGTCCAAACTTTCGCCAATATTTTTCTTTATTTTTTCTGCATTTTTTAAACTCAAGTAATCTTCGGGGTGAACTTCCCCTTTAATATGCAGTCAAGTATCTAGTCTAGTAGAAGTTTTTCAGACCTGGAAAAGTTGTTAAGTACAAGGTTTTTTTGTTGTTGTTGATTCGTGTTCTAGATGGGTATTGAGGTAAATTAAGCTTGGTTGCCACCTTGGTAACCTTTAGCAATAATAATTTTAAAATTAGCCTAATTAGCATAATCATCTAATTAGCATATATGCAATATATAATATGTTGCTAATCTTAACCAAGAAAGCCTGAAAACATAAATAATATAATTTATCTGGGGGTTTTATGACGAGGAATTCATTTATGATACCAGTTTTATTTTGAATTAATGCAGTTGTCGTAAATAGCATAATTAGCATAATGAGCTAATTAGCATATGTGCAATATATGAACTTCTTTGTCATTGTTTATCCAGAGAGCCTGAAAGCATAAATAATACAACTTTTCTAGGGTTTTCTATGACGAGGAATTCATTTATGACACCAGTTTTTATTTTTAAGTAATGCAATTGTCGTAAATAGCATAATTAGCATAATGAGCTAATTAGCATATATGTGCAACAGTGTTGTAGTGCCTTCATGCTCGACCTTGGCCTTAAGGCGCCCTAAGGCCTGTTTTTCAATGCCTTGGCCTTCAGCATGCCATGTTAGGTAATCATAACAGATGTGTGAAATGAATTTCATGTTTTACAAATTTTTAGATTAATATGATAGAATGATGATGATGATAACGATGAAAATATTAGTAATAATTATAATAATGATAATAATAATAATGATGATAATATTCACATTCAGATGATGCAGTCCAGGTTAGCCTGAAAACAATTTTTTTAATTAATAAGATACCAGTGTTCTATGTATTATAGTCAAAACAATGAATTATGCATAAATTTGCATAATTAGACCTCATTAGAGTGATAACGTGCAAGTTTCAGGCTTGGCAACATTCATATTTGAATTCAGCACAAAAAAGTACCTTTGTCCCCAACTTTTCAGGTGGGGCGAAAATGTGGACCACGAAAATGAAAAACGGAGCCTCTTTTTCCATGTCATCCCATGGTCTAATATGGTTATCCTACAAAGCATACACTTGCATACAGCGTCGGTGCATTCCTGTTTCTCTACCAATCTCAAGAATCATAGGAACAATGTGTTTCAAGGAAGACATGGTGTAGAATACGTGGAGAACGTATATCTTGAAGGCCTGTCTTTAAATGATGGAAGGGCCTCATTCTCTGAATCATTCAATTCCTTAATGAACTAAAACCTGAATAGAAGTAATGTCAGCATGAAAACTGTATTTTGTTTATCGCAGTTATCATGGTTATAGGCAAGGATGACTTTCAAGCCAGTAGGTATGGTGCGGAAAGCATCGGGATATCTTAAGATATAAAGGTAAAGAGAAGGAAGGGGATGAGGGGCACAGAGGAGGGAAAGACATGAGAAGGGAGAGAAATAAAGAGGGCTCTCGACGGGAGAGGGGAGTGGAACTTGTAAGGGAGAAAGGGGGTAGGTATGGAGAGTAAAGGGGGCAGGCCGAAGGGTTAAAGGGAGGGTAGAGGGGAGGGGGAGTAGAGGACAGAGGGGAAAGGATTAGAATGGAAGAGAGAATGTCGGACAGTGGGGAATGGAAGAGGGAATGGATAGGGAGGGGAGAAGAGAGGAAAAGAAAGAGAGAGAGGGAAGGGGGAAGTAATGAAGGAAAGAGCGAGAGGAATAAGTCATTTATCCAATGACACCTACTTTTCACTACTATTCATATCAAAAATTTTGTTACTGTTCTATGAATCAGATAGAGTAGATATATAGCATAATCACAGTGTGAATATGTATACAAGTATGTTAAAGGTAATGTTTAGTTTTGGTAAGCCCTCAAAAAATTTTCCTCAGATTTATTTGATTTTTGTTAAGAAATAACAAGATACTAGCAATACAAAGATGCTATGAAGATTTCACGTCCTAAAATGGCATATCAAACAAATGAGAGGCAACAAATAATTTAGGTGCGGGGTCAGGGATATAAACTCCCAACTTCAGCGTGTACTATGCAGTGCGTAGCCTCGAGATAGTTGTGCAGTGAGCCGTCGAAGTAGAAAGGTCCTACCATAGGGCAGTATATTGCCGTGATCTAGCGTTCCTTACGTATATTACGTAAATTCACCGGAAATCATTGATTTACCGTAAGATCTCGAACAAACTTCTTTTGAAACATGGAAAACAACATAAGACTATTTGGGAAAAGGCACCAAAAAACCACCAAAAGGTCGCACTGTGTGATTTTCAGTTACAGCTCTGGAAGTGTGTACTATGCAGCTATTACCAGAAAGACGTAAACAATTGTGTCCTAGTTTTGCCTTATCTCTTGCCAATAGCCCAATTTGTAATCACTGGTCGCCTCTTAACACTGATGTAGATTATTTATTGCGGAGAAGGACAAAGTATCGCCAGTTTCACTGTAAAACCAAACGTTATAAAAACAGCTCAATGCCATATTTACTTGATTTGCTAAATTCTATCTGATCAGTGCTGAATAGTCAGAAATTTCATTGTCTGCTTTAAGTATTTTCGTTATTTATTTATCATAATTTTGTCACTTGTAATGTCTCTTTTAAATGTTTATATTGAATAAGGTTTTCGGGTGATTCATGACATATCTGTATAACAACAACTCAGAGGTGTTTTTGGTTTTAACTGACGAATGAACTACTTTCCTGGGATTCAACGCATATACTTCTCGACCGGGCAATTGCTGACCTCCCTTGATACCCAGCGATCTACGTCATGCACATGAGTCTCGGGCGCGTTCATTTTATATAAAGGGGGAGTAGTTGCACTTTGAGAGGCGTTGTAGTTACCACGTCAAAACGAACGTTTTCACAATATACTCCATCACGGCTATTGGCATTTTTCATTCGTTTCTTATATCACTCTATTTTCTCTCTTACTTATATAGGCCTACACGCATCTCACAGTCCATCATTGTTGTTAAACAAATTATTATTCACTGTATACAAATCGAGTTACCCCATGGTAGAATGGCACAATCCAATAGACATTGGTCAGTTCTTCCCATTAAAACAGTAATATCAAGCAGGGGCGCCAGGGTATTTTGATAGGAGGGGCAAGACGACCTAAAGATGACGTCATATTTTTCTCCATTAAATAACAGGGGTAATATAGAGTTATATGTTTAAGACCTCTCTTTTTAATACTCCTCTTTCTTCTTTCTTCCCCTTTCTTCCCTATTCTTCCTCCTTTTCTTCTTTTTTCTTCTTTTTTTTTCTTTTTTCACTACTTGAAAAATCATAGGGGGGGGGCGGTCGCCCCCTCTGCCTTCCCTGTAGCGCCGCCCCTGATATCAAGCGATATATTTTGATCAAAATGTAACTAAAGTAGAAATATTAAGTTTACATATGTAGCCTTGTCAACAACTTGTATATGCACCACCTCCTATTTAACACAGTTGTCCACAAATCAAGACAAATACGGTAATATCGTGATTTTATGGATAGTGTCATAAACTGAGATAAGTTTTCACGTGTTATAGGACGCGGTGCGAAGTGCGCTGAGCAAATGCACTATAGTTCTTCATATGGTATTCTTAATTTCTTGTGTGAAGATTCAGAAGAAGATCTGTGGTTTTTAGTTTGTTTATTTTTGTTGTTGTTTTTGTTTTGTTTGTTTTTTACATAACGACGTAAGCGGGCATTCGTATGAGAAGGATGAGTGGTTTGCGCACAGGAAGGGAGTTTATGGTGTATTTTTGAATATTTATGTGTTTAATCTGGTGTAAGTTATGAGGAAGGTCGTGTAGGAGCGAGGTTGGAGACTGAGTGTGAGAGTGTGAGTTATGAGACCTGTGGTTGTCCCTCCACTTTCAACCGTCTATTGATTCATGATACAGTCCGACCTCACTTATCCGAACTTCATTTATCCGGCCATCTCTATTAACCGGCCCTGTATTCCGGCCAGTTCGTCATGCAATTCACCCAAAAGCCTTGGAAACAGGAACACCATGGGCAATTTTCTGTTTAATTTTATTTCATTTCATCTCTTACAAATAAAAAGATCATTTGCAATCATCAACTACACCAAGAAAACATAAATTTTACAGCCAGTAGACTGCCCTACCCTATTCATTTGCATAGAAAATGTACATTTCTCTCATATCCGGCCATTTCACTTATCCGGATGGGTGCCGGTCCCAATGCGGCCGGATAAACGAGGTCGGACTGTACTTGGAACCAAAGTCTGTGATAAAAAGTCTCTTAACATATCAAAACTTCGATTCAGAGCTTATATTAATGGAGGTATGGTATGGGCCCCTACTGAGATGTTATGTTTTGCTAGATACCTAATTATAGAGTGTTTTTGCATAAAGCAACTAAACTATCCAACAACAAAAACATAATGCAAAAATAGCAAAATTCCATTATGCCTTGACAATAGAATTTTCTTGAGATGTGATCAAGGCAAGGCTTTGAAACTTTAAAGCCAATTCATTAAAGACCAAGGCCAAAGCATGGGATCACAACTTTGCTTTAATTGCAACGCTACTCATGATTGCACACAAACAAAAGGAAAAACGATCTATGAAGATTATTATATGCACTACTCTGTAAACATGATTAATGCATATTTCAATTTAATCTGATTTTGTACCCACTTCAAACAACACCACAAAAGTTTACGCAGACATCGAAGGGGAGTGCATCAATGGGGGCACTATACCACCAAACATAATACCAGTACAGCAAAAACCAGACGTATGTCACATTGACAACAAAAATAAAACCATCACTATCATTGAACTCACAATACCATTCGAAACAAACATTGACAATGCACATCAACGTAAACAAGACAGATACGCAAGCCTCACACATGACATTACGGCAACAGGGTGGAAGAGCAATCTACTGTGCATTGAAATTGGTTCACGTGGGCTCATAACCCCACAAAATAAATGTCGCCTTAAAGAACTACTCACACGAGTTTAATACAAGACAGTTAATTGTAGTATGGTTCTGAATTTGAGTAGTTTGGTTCTGGCATTTGAGCTGATTTTACAATTTTTCACAAAGTTAATCAATGGCGACATTTTTACTTTTTTTCATTAATGAGTGAAATCAGATCAGCCCTCCCCCTCCCCCCCCCCCCTTTCAAAAAACACTCTACTGCCCCTGTATAATGCTTGAATAACTCTAAAGCCCTGTTCACACGAGGTTTCATTTGATGATGTAAGGACCGCGTCAGTATCTTGTAAAAGGTCTTTTGCGCATCATCGAAGAGTGATATAGTTTAAAAAGTAATTGCAAAATGAACAGTGCAAACGATACTTTTGATAACCGTCGTATCAATTAAATGCCTTCACAGACTCGATTAAGGCAGGTAATGGAGTTCACGTTTTTAGAAGATCGCATGAAAGTAGTCGAATCACTATAAAATATGGAGATCATAGTGAAATCCTTGTGCGTCCACCCTTCTTAATTGACTCGAAGTCATTTGGTTCACGCTCCCCCAAAAATATAAATCGGGGAGGATACGTTATCACTTTTTTTTAGGTCTGTGGTATTTGAGGCGCCATTTATCATTATCCTATGGAAAAGGCGCTATATAAATCCAAGTATTATTATTATTATTATTATTATTATTTAGATATTAGGGAATAGTGCCACCCCATCCCCTTCCCACCAACGTGGAGGTGTAAATCGAATCCCCTTCTTGGTCACGGAGTGTAATTTGGTCCTCAATCTTCGCCTTGCTCGCGCTATCATTGGGTATAGATTACACACTGCGCTGGCCAGGGAGAAAGGTGGCGGTTTCACGAGACATAATCAACAGTTCCTTAGAATAAAATGTAACACAACTAAGCATCGTACTAGAGAGGAGTGTAATGGAGCGCTAACGCCTAACGGTATGTCCACGAAGCATTACTTTACCAACACTATTTTTTTGTTGTATTCCCTAGAGAATAAAGGTAATAAAAACAGTAAACCAGTACTGTATAGGGGCAGTACTGAACCATGAACCTTTCATGATTGAACTTTCATCATACTGCACCGTAAGGTGTACATTTGCAATGCCTAAAAAGTTCGATTGTACCCTTAAGACCTGGTCCTGGGTGCTTGTTAAATCATGGAGCTACTAACGAATGTACATCCTTTCTCATAGGCCGTGCTATTCTCGGATGCAAATCCGTTTGTTTGTTTTCTTCTTCTTCTTCTTCTTCTTCTTCTTCTTCTTCTTCTTCTTCTTCTTCTTCTTCTTCTTCTTCTTCTTCTTCTTCTTCTTTTTCTTCTTCTTCTTCTTCTTCTTCTTCTTTTCTTCTTCTTCTTCTTCTTCTTCTTCTTCTTCTTCTTCTTCTTCTTCTTCTTCTTCTTCTTCTTCTTCTTCTTCTTCTTCTTCTTCTTCTTCTTCTTCTTCATTGTAGTCCGACAATATCTGTGTTTAGAATTAGATTGTGAATATGTTTTTGAACATGTAATAAGGTAATGCAGGATTCTACCTACCATTAAATTAAAAGTTCACAAACAAGAACTATTTTCGTAATTTAACTGAAGATATTATTAAGAGAAACGTATTTTTAAGGAGCGTAACTTTCGTTACCGCAATTCCTGGTTATTGATAGAAACAGAATATCGAGGCCTTGTTTTCTACATAGATCTTAGCTAACTTAAGATGACCAATTATGAGATGAAAAAAAATAAAGCTTAGCAATTGTAATATTTGAAGATTTATCACCCCATTGCGTAAACATACGTGATGTAACATACGTTACCATATTTATACTTTCTTCGATTATTTGTTGTAAAATTATATTTATCTATTTTAATGCATTGCGCCATCTTGCGAGGATCAAGAGAAACCTTTAACAACCACATTTCTTATGTAAATGAATGTACTGTGTCAAACCATACTCATATCATCCTTTGATGGAAATAATAAGGTAAGTGCATTATTCATTCCCATTTTTGTTGATTTCTAAACAATTTGCTATCCGCTAGGTGTATACTATTTTTGCTTTTTTCAGATATGAATTTAAATTATAAAAAGCAATTTCAATCATACAAGTGACCCTTTGAGTGAGCTTAGGCTGCTGAACCTGTAGTGGTAACGTAAGTTTCAAGTTCTGGTAACGTAAGTTTCATTATTTTAAAGGCTCTCGATTTATGATAATAAGGGAAGATGATAACACCATTTAGTTTAGATATGATAAAGACAGCCGCGGGAGCATTCCTCTTGACAGTTAAGGGAAGTGAATGTTACTGAAACCATTCGTTTTATTGCAATATTGTTACATAATGGTAAGTTTTACTATACTGCTAGAAATTATTAAATAAGATTCAGATACATCACAATAAAGCTTCAAATAAACACCTAAAAGAAGTCCGATGTCAATTTTTAGGACTGCGAAATTAAAGATGTATTAGTCAGAGTACTAAATGTTTGTTAGAGTAATTATTTCATTATTAACAATTAAGCCTGGGTTAGCACAATTAAGAAATCATTTGGCAACGTAAGTTACACGTTAGAGTAACGTAAAGTTACAGATGTAATAGTTAGATATTCTTGCATTCAATTCATTTTATGAAGCTGGAAAATGATTACTCGATTGACAGATGTTATTTCAAAGTCCCAGCTATGTTATGATATTGAGAAGAATATGCCAGAACTACTTCAAAAGCAAAATGTGCGATTTCCACTTATGTAAAAACAAAACAGAGTTAATACGGCCAAAATAATTTTTGAACAGCTTTATCATCACCTACAAGGTCCCAAAGCCTTTGCACCTTTCATTAAAGAAAAAAAAAGAGAAGAGGAGAAGAAGAGAAGGAGAAGAAGAAGGAAAAAAATAACAACAACAACAAAAAAAAACAACAGAATATCGTTCCTAAATTTTCATCCCTAATAATGAAAATTATGTTTTACATTCAATGACTTTTTACATTTTTTTTTTTTTGGGGGGGGGGGTCAAATATATTTGACCAAAAAAAAATTTGTAAAAAGTCATTGAATGTAAAACATAATTTTCATTATTAGAAAAATCGATCATAGGAAATCATTTTTTCTTAACGTAGAAGTATCAAGCATGCCACCCATGTGACTGTGTTATTTTGAAATGTTTATATTTCACTTTCATTATATTTACAGAACTGGGCAAGACCAGGGCCGAAATTGAGGCCGCTTAATCGTCAACGGAAAAGGCAGAAAATGGGAGAAGCTGCTTTCCTCCCTCCGGGCATAACAAGTACAAGTGGCCTGCTATAAGAGATAGAATTTGGGTTGCGAGGGGCAAAGTATTCTGTATGCCATGTTCAAGCGGATGTTGGTGTTGTCTGCTCAGCAACAGGTTTTGATTGAAGAAACATTCGAGGTCTTTGTTTCACACAAGTAAAAATACATGTACATTGAATATTAATATGGATAATTAGTTTTCAATACTACACAACCCCTTTAACAACACAATAATGAAATAGTTTTGGAGATTGGTTTGGTTTGGTGACATGTACATTGAATATTAATATTGATAATTATTTTTCAATGCTAATACAACCCCTTTAACAACGAAATAACGAAATGGTTTTGGGAGATTAGTTTGGTTTGGTGACAATTGATCGACACAAAAATGAATACTTAATATTCATTCGACACAGTAAACCATACAATCATGTTGAATACTTTAAGTTCATTTGGTGTCAGAGGTGAAGCATTCAAGTGGTTTGAATCCTACCTTTCTTTCCATTCTCAGATTGTGTGCGTAAATGGTTGTAAATCAGTTGCTTTGCCTCTGACCCATGGCGTACCGCAGGGCTCTGTGGGCGGGCCGACCCTTTTTTCGATTTATTTGATTGGATTGCGGCAGGTTTTGCTTCGTCACAGAATTGATTACCATATTTATGCCGACGATATCCAGCTCATGATTTTGTTTCATTCAACTCAGTCAGCAGCAGAAACAGCCATTCGTCGGCTTCAATCATGCATGGTTGACATTTATGACTGGATGCGAACCCACTCTTTGAAACTGAATTTAGATAAATGTGAATTTCTTTTGTTTGGATCTAAAGTGCAGCTCAACAAAATTGATGTCAATTGCTTTTCATTTTCTGGCCACACTATTAATTTATCTCAAACTTGCCGCAATCTCGGAGTCATTTTCGATTCACATATGTCAATGTCTCCTCAAATCTCAAATATCTGCAAATCAGTTAGGTACCAACTACGAAACATTGGTTTTATCCGGAAATATTTGTCAAAGTCTGCCACCGAAAAAATTGCACATGCATTGATATCCTCCCGCCTTGATTTTTGCAATGCACTTCTGTTCAATTTACCTCAGAACCAGTTATATAGGCTCCAGAAACTTCAAAACGCCGCAGCTCGTATTGTCTCACTGTCTAATAGGCGCTCTCACATCACTCCCATTTTGAATTCACTGCACTGGCTCCCTGTCAAAGATCGTATAATTTTCAAGATTTTGTTGCTCACTTTTCATTGTATTCATGGATCAGCACCCTAATACAATCTCTCTTTTATTCATTATTACATACCCAAAAGATCTCTGCGCTCATCAACATCCGGCTCTCTTGTAATTCCTAAAGTTTCAAAATCTTGGGGTGAAAGATCCTTTGCTTACGCATGCCCCACCTTGTGGAATAGTCTTCCTGTAGATATCAAAGCTTGTATCTCTGTTGATTCTTTTAAAAATCTTCTCAAAACCTTTCTATTTACATGTACTTTGTAATTCTTTATGCGCCTTGAGCACTCTACAGAGTGGATTTGGCGCTGTATAAGTCACATTGTTATTATTATTATTATTAATACTGCCAAGATTGCATTAAATGTCGAATTTATTTCCAGGCTTACAAACAAAATGTCATGTTTTGTAAACAAAATAATCAAACAATTATTCACTATCTTGAATTAGTGTTAATATGTACAACAATGTAAAGTGTTTCTTGTTGTTCAAAATAGGAGTTTACCATACAGTTCTTTGATGATTCGTAACATACGTTACTTGTTATGAAATGGATATTTACTGAATGTTTAATGTCGTTTTACCATTATTTGATGTTAGGATTTATTAGAATAAGAGTTGTTGTATTCCTGCACTGTAAGAGGGAAGCTAAGTACAAAAAGCACGACCCTTGTTGGGGGGGGGACATGTCTTTCAGATTCGAATAAGAAAAAGTACTATTTCTAATACACAGGAGGTACGTCAGCAGCAGGAGGCACGTCATACACATAATATTATGTGTATGAGTGGTGAGAATGCAGTTTGTCAAATCTACATTTATCTCTGGCGAGTGGAAAGGGTTGATTTTTTGAGGATAACTTTCGTCATGTTCGTTATTCTCTGCCATATCATTTGTCAAGTAACCTACGTTACCTTGTCAAGTAACATACGTTACGTTGATTCCCAAGGATGTTACTCCACAAGCATGTTAATTGTTGCTACAAGATGCAAACATGAATATGTGCCACCTTTACATATTTCATGAATGTTAAAAGTACCGTTGTATCGTCAAGATTTGTCTTCTAATCAGAAAAGATTGATTATCTCTAGAGTAAAAACTTATGTTCAAAATTTAATAGTTAGTATTTTGCTCCCAATTTTGGACATACGTTGATGTAATGTGTTTGAACTGGGTTTTTTTATCTCGACGTCTGACTTTTCTGGAAACAAAATGGCGTTCGAATCTTTCTATTGAGAACACCCAGGTGCTCATCGGAATTGAATAGAAATGATGCATAGCAGTGGAACAAAATGGCGTTCAAATCATGAGGTGTCGCTACTCTCTAATAGAGGTACTCTATAATGAACAGCTAGCCGAATGAAAGAAACAGCGATTATGTGTGAGGGCAAACCCACGCGAATTCCGCAACATTTTCCGAATCACCTATCATTTAGGATTAGCTTTTTATAATGTGATACAAAATTATTGCAGCGGAATTTGCTTAGATTATGTGTTTGCTGTTTACTGCAGTACTGTTGTTTTAATCGTTTGCGTGTGTGTGGGTGTGTGTGTGTGTGTGTGTGTGTGTGTGTGGGTGTGTGTTTGGGGGATGGTGGCTGTTGTTGTTGTTTATTTGGTGGAAGCAATATTTTATCGGTTTTCTTTGCAAAGTTTGATATCTCTCCTTTACGATTCCTGCAATCAGCATGTTGCTATATACAAGGGGCGGATCCACGATATTCTGGCCGGAAAAACGAGTCCGAAGATTCTTTGTCCGGTAAAACAAATAAACAAACAAATAAACAAACAAAAACAAAACAAAAGAAAAACAAAAAACGAAAACAAAAGAATAGAAAGGGTTGTTCCATTTCAAGCTGCCCTTTTTATGGGGCGCATGTTCTTTGTTGTACTAATATGTACCTAAGATATGACAGATAGGATTTTGTCGAGGGCACGTGACCCAGTCCCCCCCCCCCCCACGATCCACCACTTGCATAGGCCTGCAGTTGTTGTTGTTGTTTTTTTCTGAAAGTAAGATATACTGGTAGTTAATCATATTCGTAAGATAAGGACGTAACTTAGAATGGGGAAACACAGACATAAAAGGGTAGCATAAAGCAGTGAACGTATAGAAATTTAAAAATGGAAGTTGTTTAATAAAAGACAGGCATTTATTTGTTGTTGTTTGTTTTATCTATTTCCACTTTATTTCATTGGGATAGGATAGTCCTTGAAAATAGTGCAAAAATAACCACCACACTCTGTATACTGGCTCTAGACACTTCCCCTTTCTTTACGTGGAACCAACCCCTATCACATTCAGGTCTAGGTATGCACGGTATCTTAGTTATCTAGTGCCATAGTGAATGCACCCATGGCTATGCCCCCGCCACACTTAACGTTTAAAGTAGAACAGCTATCCCCTTATCAACGCGGTAAGCACACTAGGCAGACGACAGGCGGTCATCCCACCTTTCCCGCGCTTTCTGTCCAGCTTTCCCGCTCTTTCTCTTCAGCTTCTTCGTCAGTCTGTGTGCCCTTGATCGTAAGTAACAGCCTGCTCAATGAATTTGGATGATTTACGTCGCGCACTGTTTCGTAACGTTTGGTAAATGGTAAGAAGTTGGCCAATGACATTGTTAATTCGTGTGTTGATTGGTGTGCCTCGTGATATAGCTGTCCTTTGCTGGACGGGACGACTCAAGGCTGATGCATGCATTCCTACGAGATGTGTTAGCTTCTAGACTTAAGACTACATCTTTTATTTACTCTATTGCCTCCAAGATAATGTTAATTTTCAAGTGTTTCGCTATATTTTACTATGTTGAATTGTTAAAGAACCAAACAAAACGTGATATTTAACCTTCGTTTTAGACTTCGTTTATTTGTATAGTTACATGGAATGGGACAGGTATGCATGTGCAAAGCGTCGTTGTGTAACATAGTTTTAAGGAGGAGACATGGGTGATACATGTATCATTGTAACTAGTTTCAGAAAAAAATATATACATTTCCTTCCCTACAACTGAAAATAGGAGACAATATCATATGAAGTTATTCAAGTTTATGTTTATTCACATACCTGTCACTATTTTTCATTTGTGATGACGTATACATTAATGATTTATGAAGACCTTATTTCAAAAGTTTTTATTGAAAATGTCGATATAGACTTTCTGAATCAATTTATGGTTTATATTCTTATGCCAATCGGGGTTAAAAACGGCAATATGAAATTAACATGAACTTACTATCGACAAGACAATATACCCCTTTAAAGTACATTCTCAATGGTCCTCCTAAAATTTCGGTTGACCTAATAGTTAAATAAAAAGATTCAACAATATTTGTATAATTGATTGATAATTTATTTTACCTGCACTGCTAAGAAAACAAGCGTATGTTTGTAAGTAAGCAACCAGGGGACCGACGTCTTTAAGTCCTCTCCGAGGTTCTTAAAATGAGGATTAATGCCTTACCAAAAAGCAACAGTGCATCTACTAGGTTTCGAACCCTGGTCCTCTCAGTTACGAGACCACTGCTCTACCACAGAGCCATCGCGCCTCCTCTGATGGAAGTCATGATATTTTGTTCCTAATTCATTTTAGATCCTGACTTTATTGATTTCGCAGATACAAAATTGTAATAACGACTCGTAAGATTGCTACTATCTTATCTTTAAGTTCATATTTTAGAAACGATTTTTCTGTCAAGTGTAAACGCTTACATTATTCATTATCATAAATATAACTGATATGTTTATTTCAAAAAGGGGGGAGGAAAGAAATCTTCATCAATAAGTAAATAGATTGTTTGAAATATATAGTACTTTATCAAAGGCATAGACAATTTCACGTAAGTTTGGAAAGTCTTTACTCCTGTATACGCCAATTTTTTTGCAGGAAATAAACCAGTAAATACATTTTATTATTATTATTTTTCTCTTTTACTATATGAAGAAATAAATTAAGACCTAAAATGGGGACATAAGGTTTGTAAAATAGTTCACTATCTATGAAACCTTAGTTTGTAAAATAGGTTTTTATAATTATTAACTTTGAAAGTCCCTTTTTTTCTATGATAATAGAGCCTTAGAAGTATATGCATTTTATTTTTTTTTTCCCATCTAAACATATTCATTGTTATGTCATGTTTTGTTGTGCACATGTACTTCTTAAGACATGAACATAAAGAAAAGCTAGATATATAATCCAAGTACAATAAATTGTACATCGACCTGGGTTGAAGAGGGTTACTCTATCATTTGTGTGAAGTACTTTGTTTCGCACACGCACCAGTAGACACACCCCCTCTCTCACACACACACACACACACACATACACGCACGCACACACACGCGCGTATCAAAGTCAAAGATGTTCGCAGCCTAGAGACGTGAATGTATGTATCAATCGGCTTGAAGAGCTATAACTCATTAATATAACATAATGACACCTCACGTCTGTTTTAATGACACTGAAAAGTCAATTGCGTAGCATTGGTCCTCCCATTGAGGGGGGTCACTGGTGTAGTGGGGTCGCCGATCGTAATAGGTGGATGATTTTAATGCGAGAGAACAAGATCATCCAGTGAGGGTTGTGGGAGGGTATAGATTTCTTTATACGTTTTCTTTTGGGGTTTTTTTTTGGTTGTTGTTGTTTATGGGGGAAAGGGGTATATATCTCTCTCTTTCTCTTCGCGAGTGCCTCTCGTGCTATCCCAGTGTCTCCGGTAGCTACGCCATTACTGGTAGACCTTTGGGTCGTATATACACTCTTCGTCATAGGTGCGAAGACATGATGACATCTCGGTAATATCAGCAGCGTATCAAGCAAGAGGTGCAGCATTCGTACGCAGCCGCCACCGCCCCCCCCCCCCTCCCCCCAATCGTCGTTGAAGACAGAAGAAACAAGAGAAAAGAAACTGTTGTTCATATTAAATTAAATGAGAGTTGAGTCCATGATTTAAATGCTGTTTTACCCCCCGGACAATTACTACCCCCCCCCCCTCCACCGCCAGGACGATTACCCCAAGACAATTACCCCCAGGACAATTACTTGTTGGGAGGGGGTAAAATTCATGAGGGATAATCGTCCAGGGGGTAGTTGTCCTGGGGGGTAAATTTTCCTGGGGGGATAACTGTCCTGGGGGTGTAATTGTCCGGGGTGATTGTCCTTGACGGGGGGGGGGGGGGTAATATTTTCCAAGGGGTAATTGTCCAAGGTGTAGTTGTCCGGATACTTTATTATTATCATAATTATATTCATTATTATTATAGTTATCATCATCATCATCATCATCATCATCATCATTATTATTAAGTATTTGACATCCAATGGGCCTTTGCAGGCGAAATCGAACTTAATAACTGTAACGCTCTGCTATCTGACATACATGTATATATTCATAATCCTATCGAAATGAAATAAAGCGTTGAATCGCCATCACGTAAAGGTAATCTCAAATTTTGGATTTACTCAAAGTGTCTTAAAAATAAGACCAGAAAGGACGAAATGTAGGATGAATGGCATATGCACCTGGTAGTCTATAATGAGAGACCCTGCAGCACGTCCAAAGTGACTTGTCTACGGAAGATACGAACGCCTTGCAAGGCACTCGCATCCAGCTCGTAATGTTTCACTACGTGTGACTCCCTAATTAGGTGATGCGCATAGGGTGCTGCGCAGTACGTCACCCCAAGGGAAGTCCCCCATGGTGTCATTGCAATCCAATGCAGTAGTAGATATCTCAATGGTGTAACCAGTGATACTTTGGGGTAGCGTTTAGGATGGGGGTTGGCTAAAAGAAAAAGTAGGAGTTCCGGTAATCAATATTGGTGTCTTTTGAGGCAACAGCAGTGGATAATGTGCATTAGAGAATTCTCATGCTGGGGGGGGGGGGGGGGGGGGGGGGGGGGGGCATATGTCTGAAAAATCTCCGACGACCGATCGAAAGGTAATTTTAGATCTAAAATATCCCCCATTTTACAATATTGGAGGAGTGGATGTTCATGTGCCTTTAATACAAGGTGAATTATTAGTACAAAAGTTATAACTGCTTTTGGTAACTTATGTGTTCAATTACATCGTTCCTGAATGATTTGTTTATTATGGTGGCGATCTAGAAGGCACGAAAGGACTGTAGTGAAGAGTGAATATATCATTAATAATGTGTAATAAAAGAAAATACAAAATTAGTAACAGTCCTTGTATTCTTTCCAGAAAAAGCAATCACTGTTGCAGTAGATATATCACTGGGTGAGCAGGAAGTATTAGAATAAGTCAAATTATAATCATTAGTTTTGTAAAGATCTCATTTTAACTCTTTACAAATATCCTTAAACGTTTGTAAATAGGTAAAATAAATATGCGTGTGGCGAGCATGTATCCACTAGCATCTATACATATATTAACAGGCGATATCTCAAGCTGGTAAAAGGTATTAAACAGCTTCATCATGATATATGCTCCAGGGGTTAACAAGTTGCTAATTTATAAGTATTCATATACTTATGAAATACCGCTAACAGATAACAATTATAGGGAAACAAGCAAACCTTTATCTACCACATAAAACAAGCACTCTATGTGTAGAGAAAATTTTGCACCCAAAATTTTAAATCGCAAGATTTCCAAATCCAAGAATGATATGTTTTAAGCCAGGAAATAAGTTTGTCGTTAAAGGCTTGTATGAGTAGTTAGTTAATTTATTCACAAAAGATTTCAGTGTCAGGTATTACATGATGGAATGGTATAGGTATGAAGAGGAAGTCAGCTAATAAAGGTTTTTTAACAGATCTATTCGTAGTCGGAGGGACTACAACTGGATCAACGTGGGAGAATAATGGAATGTATTATGACAATTTAATGTGACGAAAATAGCAGTGTCACAAATAGCGAATCGAAAGCACCAAACCACTGCAGTGGTGACTGTACGCATTAGTTGTAGGCTCATAAATCATGATTGTTAATGTATTACTGAATGGATGACCATGTTATTCATTTGAACAATGGATCCTGTTAACAGAAAACTGTGATGTCAAATGAACTTTGGTTTCATTTTTTCAAAAAATGTTTTAAAAATAGCCCAAAAGGATCTTTACATCGTGGTATAAATAAAGATCATATTTATCTTATCAAAAGAGACGGTAGACTTCCCCATTTTAAACTATCACCTTCCCTCAAACGTTCAGGAGTGTTCACAGATATATTCCTAGATAGATTATGAATGATTGAACTACCTTCACCATCATGTCAACATAATCTATGTGTATAGTTCCAATGTTACTTAGTTTCTGAAAGAAAGTGAAGAGAGAACAACAATGAGTAATATTTTGAATTATATTTCCTCATAATATTGTCATCAAATATAGTTAATGTTAAAATTGTGATTATCATATATTGACAGAAAATAACAAGACTTTATTTATTGAAATTCAAACTAACATTTAATTTCATTCTGTCAATTTTCACATTTTACAAAACATATTATCATTCAGTGCTATATTCAAGAGCAAAGTAACATAAATGATTTAGGGAAGAATGCGAATAATCTTGTAGAACTTGTGCAGGGGTGCGGCAGATTATAATAATATACATGGATAATCACTCTACTGGTATTCTTAATGAACTCTTTTTTTTTTAAAGAAATGTTTGGCATTCTGAAGCTTTTTGTTTTGCACTCATCTGAGTGAGTAAACCGCAAGAATTAGCAGAAAGCGAAATCGAAGTATATAATCGGAAACTATTAAAATAAACAAAGAAATATTTATTCCTACCTCCTATACACCGAGCAGATGTATGTTACATTTTTTAAACATGACATGAGGTGATCTATTGTACTATGTATTTTGGTATGCAAAATGATGCCAAGAATAAGTCAGGAGAGATCATCTGGATTGGCAAGCAGATAGTCAGTGATTGATGTCCTTTAGTCCGAGACGAAAAGGCATCTTATTTTTAGCCCTGTTTAAATGTTCTATTTATAGCGAAAGGAATCTAACAAAAATACCCAAGGGAAAAGAGGGAAATATGCTCGTTCAGATGAGGAAGAAGATAACTTTTTGTGTCGTTTTGTTTTAACAAATGTTTGGTCATCCCTGTATTAGAGAATGGTATATCATTTTTTTGTTTCGTTAGCTTGTTATCGCATTTCAAAATGTGTCACTGTATTTGTTTTTAATGCGAATTATCCTGATTTTTCATTGAGTTTTTAATCGTAATTTTCATAATCATCATTTTCTCTTTATTTGAGTCTTTACAAGTTGGTTCCATTTCTACATCAATTTTTGTTTTACAATAAATTATTGTGATGATAAACGTTTTTTAAACCATAGGCCTGTATTCTGAACTCAGGCTTAACTTAAACTCTAGTTTTAGTTAAATAACAGTTTAATTAAAAATTACTTAAACAGCAGGTCCAGTATAAATTTATGTACAAAGTTAAACCACACTAGACTGGAGTTTGATTTAAATGTGATTTTCTAAAACCCTGTCAGTTTTATATTTTCTTAGGTTTAATTGGATTAATAGATTTCAAGAGAGACTCTTAACACTTTAACTGTTGTTATCTGCCTTTTTTATATCTTCTCAGGTTGAATTGGATTAATAGACTTCAAGAGAAACTCTAAACATGGCGGAAATTGAACCAGAAGGAGAGCAGTAAGTTCTCTTCTATTTTTCATATCGAGTAATTGGTAATATATAATGTATATTTTAGTTTTGCATATTCCATTCTTTTAAATATCATTCTTTCTTTGTTCATTTTTTATCTTCAGTAAGTAGTTATTATTCATTTTGGTTCTCTTTCGTTTTGTTTTGCACCTGACGCCCTGTCAAATTTCTTCATTGGATTTTAAGTATGAAATATCAATATCTAAAAGAAAAACATAATCACACTCTTTTTATTTCTCTTAACCTGTTTACTTCTATATTAATTATTCTATAGCCATACATTTAATACAAGGGCCATTCAGTTCTAGTAGCCAATGGGGTAATATCGTAAACCATACTGTCCTTGACTTGTTTTTAGTCTCATATACAACAAATCCTACCAACAAAATACAAATCAAGAAACATATCAGTAAAAGTATAACATATCAGCTAACAAGCATTTCTCTATTCATATTCTTCTTAAAAACATTTTAGCACTCTGACGGAAGATGAGAAAGCAGCGGCTGATAACAAGGTTTGTACTCCTTTTGTTTTCCAATTATTTTTTTTCATCAATAACGTACATTAAAATCAAAGTATATAGTTACCTCCAAAAAATCAAATAAACAACTTATTTTGTCATAAATAATATAAAAAAATGCATAAACAATGCAACGTTTAAATCTTGGTAGACCTAACATGCCAAACGACTTGGGGGCTTTAGTTGAATGTGCCTCAGAATGTAGTGAAGTTAATCCATTGGATATGATTTGATTTGGTATAACATGCATTTTTTCAAAGTCTCAAACCCGAAATAACTTGGGATTGGTATTAAACGGGTTAAACGTGACTCCAGTGAAATTCCTGTTTGGATAGTCATTATCGGATGGTGATGGTACGTGATGTTCGAAATGGTCTGGGCCCCGTTGCTTACCATTAACAAAAACTTTGCCATCAATGGTAACTCCCATGGAAATCTCGATTTTGATTGACTGTTGAGTGATGTTCCATGGTAGTTATCATTGACAGCAGAGCAAACATTAATGGTAAGTTTTATGCAACGGGCCCTGATCTTCATGTCTGTTTCCCTCAAATACATGAAACAGCTTGCAGTTGTGTAATATCTCCACATTCAACATGTTCAATTAATTATGTATTGAAAAATCCATCTGAGAATATCATACGTGATCTATTCTTTTTTATGAACAAATACCTACTTAAACATTGTCGATATTACAATCTGTGTTGAGTGTTTCAAGAAGATTCCTGCTAAGTTACTGCAGAAAAGGAATATTTTCTTACATGATTAGAGAGAGATTTTGTTGTCATCTCGGTTATTATTGATATATTTAAGCGATTGATATGTAGCAGATTTGATATTATTTATTATGAAATGAGTAGTGAAATATAGTGAAGATACAAATGCATGAGACGATACAATTATTGCGATATTGGAATCTTTGAATTCATTCCGAAGACTGCAGTTTGTATTGATAGCTTAAATGCTTATTTCAATTATTGCTAATAATGCTGCAATAACGCAAATTAAATCAAAATGTTTTGCAAATCTGGAAAGAAACAGAAACTAACATAATTGCAATTCTCTGTTAAATTGAAAAAAAAATTGAAATGAATTGAATTTAACTTAATTCAGTTTTTGAAGACTTTTATTAAATGCATTTTTGAAACTTGTGTAAGCTTGCTTTTAAAAGACCTATTTAATCAATCCTCAACATTGAAATAGAAGTACCTTTAACATTGTACCACGTTTGTTTGTTGTTGTTTTTTAAATTAGCGAAAATGTCATGACACTTTTAATAATTCTCTCGCACTTTTTCACAAAACCGACAATATTATGTTATTCTCATTATATACAGGGCGCCCCCATGGCTATGTCAACAAACCTACGTGCATGTGTACCCATCAGGTCCACGAATGTTCTCTATTGTATCATCGATCACTTTGATTTCTCTCAGTAGCTAGATTTAGTATTAGTACCCCCTACCCCCGTAGTGCCCTCTTAATTGTTAAATCACTAATAAAATCAGAATGCAGTAGCTACAATAATGAAAGCATTTCAAAATTGCATTAAAGATGTGATAAGTCAATAATTTTGCTCTCACACAGATGGGGGCGTAGTAGAACTCAAATTTGGCATGAGAAAGATCGGTGCCACTCGCCTACTCTACCTTAATCAGTCGGCCGCAGAGAGACTGATGTGACCTCACATTCGGGTCCTTGGGCATGTTGGGCATGTTCTGAAAAAATCGCTAATTTCCAGAATATCAAACCTCTCTTAATCATATTTGATTTTTATAAAATCATCAACAAAATTTAATGAATAATAATTATATGATCTATATACACACACATTCTGGTAATAAGAACTGACCATTTATCACGTGACTTGTGGGGACTTTTGTATCTGGTTTAAACGATGAAAAAACATTTTGATGCTCCTATGTTATAAACAGGGTTAAATACTATATTTTAATGAGGTAGGTCACAGGTGATGAAACTCACCGAAAAAAGAATCGGAATAATGCATATCATATAACGAATAACATGACCCTACGAATGCTGATAAAGAATTACTCAGTTCAGAATTTAATTTAACAACAAACATTTTTTTTATATAATCAGCATGTTGATGGTAATTTTTTTTTCGCGCAAGGTTTTGTGTAGTCTAGTAGACGATTATTGACATAATAATTACTGCCATTATAATCGTTCTTTACAATCTCTATACATTGTGCGTTGAAGTACCTGTCTTTGTCGTAACGGTGTCCTAAATGCCTAACGTGCATCACGTGACCCCGTGTCATGTGATGTTGTGCTTGTTCTATGTTGTCACGTGACAGAAGAAGAAGAAGAAAGAAAAGATGAAGCTCGGGGCAAGAGAATCTCTGAAGCAAATCCAGGAGTTAATGGCACAGTATGATGCAGAGGCAGACAAAGTAGTTTCAATTTTTGTAAGTACTTACAATTCTTGTAAGTACTTTGCTGTTCTCACACTATTTATCGGATCTTTTGTTTTTACATACACTCGAAAAAGGCAGCTTGCTACTCATTCTGTTTTTCGTTTCCATTCTCGGATGTTTTAGGCAATTGAAAAATTGTCTGAAACATACTGAAAATCAGTGATCAAACATGAGCTTGTTGCACCCAATACCTGCATTGCTCACTTAGAAATGCTGTATGAATATCAATAGTGGCAACTCACTGGGCTTTAAAGAATGATCTGACGAATGATGAAATTTTATTCATCTCAGTTAATACCATAGGGTGATAATTTTTGAAATTATCCATTAAAAAAAAGAATAAAATTGATTATTATTTATTAGCCTTTAAGATGCAGTCCGTCATCATAAGAAAAATGATTGGGAAGATTCCAGCTTTTTGTCAGAGAATTATTCTGCTATGATTGCACAAATACCTAATCCCATACCCTTTCTTTCTTTCCCCTCACTGTAGAGTAGTCTAGTAACTGCATGATAAATATGCATCATGCTAAAATGCATGAAAGAAAACCTGAAGTGAGTAGTGATTTTTGTATAAAATGTCATAACTAAAAACTCCCTAATTTTGAGAGTAACCGGGTCGTTATTCATCCTTCCTTCCTTTGTCACGTGACAGTGTAACTTGTCTTTCTTTGTTTACTGTGCTCGTTTGTCCTTCTTAATTCACCTTAACGACATCTCTGTTCAGGAGCGGACTAGGACTGAAAATCGGTTAGGGAATTTCATTGAGACCGGTCCGCTCTTTATAAAATTAACCGGCCTACCTACCGTATATCAAGCCCAATCACCGAAAGGCCCGAGTAAAAAAAAAAAAAAAAAAAAAAAAAAAAAAAAAAAAAAAAACGCCAAAAAAACCTTATAGGCTTACCCGGTCCGTTCTTGTCTCCGTATTTGTTTACAAGTTGACGTTTTGTATACTACTTTGTCATGTTGTAATTAATCCATATATATTCTGTCCCAGCACGTTTTTTGACATTTGTCCCATGACCCCTTTTGCATTCTCAGGATATTCCTGTTGCATTTTGGGTCACGTGCCTGAATATTAGCCAATTAGAACATTCGTTTGTCAGAATACTCGATCCAAATTAGCTGTTATAAGCATATGAGCGATTGGTTCAGTCTGAAAGAGGAAGTCCACCCTGACATACTCTCCTTTTGATACCAAAGAAAATTAAGTCGTTGTAGAACTTCAAAAGAAATGAAGATGTGCCATGCAAAGTTGCCAATTTGTGAAGTGATCTACAAAACTTTGGAAACTCATGCCTTAAGAATTCTTTTTTAGTTTTTCTCAAAATTTTACTAACCATTTTTTTCCTAATTTTTCTGCTTTGATTAATAATAATAATAATAATAATAATGGTGAAAGCTTACAAAGCGCACACACACTGTCCAAGGACGGTTCAATCAAGTTAATGTCAGGATAGACTATCCCTTTGAAACTGGCAATTGAAGTTTCTGGAGCCAACGGGAAATGTGACAAAAAATTTTAGTAATGCCTCTGTTTGTGTATATTGTCACGTGTTACGTAGTGGTGACGTGGAGTCCTTCACTCATCTCATTGTTCAATGGTTTATGTTGTTGAATCACCGTGAGTAACGTGACGCTGTCACGGACCCTATATCGAATAAACAGTCCCCAAGCGTTAAGAATGTGGTCACGTGAGTGTCCATGTTTTATTGTTTGTGTTGTCACGTGACAGAAGAGACAAGAGTTCAAGCAGGAGATCATCCAATCACTGAAGATGGTGAGGACAGTCATTGAGAAGTACGATGAAGAGATTGCTGCACTCAGAAGAAATCGTGTAAGTATAGTTTCTGGTCTTCCTATTGATCAACTATAGCCCTCCATAATATTGACCAGTAAGAATTTATATTTCGTTTTAAGAGACAGGATTCTGACTATAGAGTAATTCAAGACAGTTTGAAATGAGCGTAACAGGGATTCGGTCGAATCTTGATCAGCATTGCTGACCAAAATTTATCTCCAGATGTAGCATGCGTATGATTCCGCCTTTTACGTTGCCAGAAACATATAACGTTAGGCCTTTTTTAAGCAAACAGTATAGATTAAACATGTACAGCAGAATCAAGTATTTTACACATAGAACACGTTATTCTTCTGTCTTTTACGGTTAGAAAACGCAAGGTCTGAATGACAGATAAAATTAAAAGTCATTTAATTTACTTGTGAAAATCGCATCACTACTAGGTGATTCTCCCAAAAATAACATGTTTAATTGTCGATCAAAATACATGAGTATTGTAGACTACTAGTTCTTTTTTCAAACTTCACATAAATTCATATGCTGTAATATGGATGACTTTTGTTATCAGTATCATATTCATTTTAACAAAATTTGTTTCCGAACCAGTTGGAGAGGAAGAATGAACAAGCGATGTGGTTAGAGAGAATAAAGAAGAATGAAGAAGAGAGAAAGAAAAAACAACAGGAGGAGAACGAGAGACTCAAGGCGATGAGAGAACAGAAGAAGAAGGAGAGAGAAGAGAGACAGCGAGCTATGAGGAACCCCAACGCCTACAAGAATGTCGTCCAGGTGAGAATCTTATAGAAATTTGCATCCGAGAGGTAGCACAAGCCACATAGAGCATATGCCCCTATCCCCGATAGTGGTTTAGGTGCCTTATTATTATTATTATGATGATTATGATTATGATTATTATTATTATTATTATTATTATTATTATTATTATTATTATTATTATTATTATGATTATGATTATTATGATTATTATTATTATCATGATGATTATTATTATTATTATGATTATGATTATTATGATTATTATTATTATTATGATTATGATTATTATGATTATTATTATTATCATGATGATTATTATTATTATGATTATGATTATTATGATTATTATGATTATTATTATTATCATTATTATTATTATGATTATTATGATTATGATTATTATGATTATGATTATTATTATTATGATTATTATTATTATGATTATTATGATGATTATTATTATTATTATGATTATTATGATTGTAATTATGATTATTATCATTATTATTATTATTATTATTATTATTATTATTATGATTATGATTATTATGATTATTATTATTATCATGATGATTATTATTATTATTATGATTATGATTATTATGATTATTATGATTATTATTATTATTATGATTATGATTATGATTATTATGATTATTATTATTATCATGATGATTATTATTATTATGATTATGATTATTATGATTATTATGATTATTGTTATTATTATCATTATTATTATTATGATTATTATGATTATGATTATTAAGATTATGATTATTATTATGATTATTATTATTATGATTATTATTATGATTATTATTATTATTATTATGATTATTATGATTGTAATTATGATTATTATCATTATTATCATTATTTTCATTATTATTATTATTATTATTATTATTATTATTATTATTATTATTATTATTATTATTAATATTATTATTATTACTATTATTAATATTATTATTAACTTGGAAACCTCCTGTTAATGGCTTAATGAATTCTTTTCAGACCAAGTAGTAGCCTTAGTCATGATAGTCGGGTCACTTGCCACAAGTAACCACAAATTCATTTTGTGGTTACTTAGTTACCAAGGTACAGTAGTCATCGATCTGCCATTGATATAGCCTTTTGACAAGGCCTCGTGACTAGGCTATTTTCCTTGTCATGCTGTGCCTGAGATGAGACTAGCCGGCGACGAAAAGAATCAACACGGCCCGGGTGAACGCGCGATCGAGCGACTTTAGTCGCGAGGCCTTTTGGAACCTGGGTTTCCATCGTCCGATATGAATTATTCACGAGCTGACATTCGTATGCTAACACGCCTACCGAGGATTATCGACCAATCACAACGGTATCTGCGGGGCTTGCTTTCCATGTGATTCGTTCATTATCGTGATATGTAAGAAATTGCAAAAGATGTAGATTATATTTTGCTCCAGAGATAAAAATATGAATAACAGATACAGGCTCACAAATGCATCCTGTCCTTTGAGGACTGAAAGAATTGCCCTCAGTTGTAAGTCCTTGAAAGCTGAAATTTTCAGCATTTGCGAGGCAAATTCCGTGCTTTTCAGCAACAATTCCTCTTCGGACGCCATGATTAATGTAGCTTGCACGGGGTGCCGAGATGAAGGCAAATTTGCATACCAAATTTATGCTGACGTCATGCGAAGATACGTTCGCTGATTGGCTCCTACCTATAAGGTAGCAGATCCTCGCTAGGAACAAGGGATAGCATAAGAAATACAGACCAGGTTCCAAAAGGCCCTCGCGACTCACGTCGCTCGATCGCGCATTCACCGGGCTGGGCGGCTAGTCTTGTTATGCAGCCACTACTAGCTTACTCGCCGAGAAAAATAGCCAAGTCACGAGGGCCTTGTCAAAAGGCTACCATTGATACCGAAAGCACTAAAGAGCTATCATTTCGTCTGCAATATAGCAAGGCAATTTTTAAAAATCTGTATATTTCAGTCAGTGAGATATTCCTCCCTGTATGATGGAGCATAAACGGATGTAATTTCAGAAGAGAAGCCGGTTCGTAATTATAATTTTGCACATGTACAGATAAAGGTCATTTGAGGTCATTCTAGATTACTATTGATGCTACCGAATGCCTTTAAGAAATTGCTCTATTCCAATAGAACTGATCCTAACCCATTCTTAACTCTCATTCTCATAGGATGAACGCATCAGGTTTGCCAGGATGACAGTCGAGGAGTTAGCCAGGGAGAAAGAGGAAACATTAGACAAGCGTGCTCCGACCCTTGACCCCGACTCGTTGACGTCAGAAGATGTCATGAAGGAGGTTGCACGTGACCTCTACGCCAAGATCGTCAAGGCTTTCGGCAACCTCTTCGATCTCCAGGAGAAAGAGAAGAGACAGAAATACGACGTAAGTTTTCATCCTTACCAAAGACCTTTACAAATATCTTTAAATACACTTAAAAGGGAAGAATGAGGGACTATTAGTTCTGATCGGCTGTGACGAGACAATTATTTAAACTGTCGTGAATTTCCAGATATCGTGTGTGTTTTTTGTTGTTGTTTTTTTCTTATTCGACTGCCCATTTGCATACAAAAAAGTGGTGCTCAACGAAGTATAACTTGGTGATGAATAATATCAATATAGTAATAACGTTCAATTTATTTAGCGCCTAATAATTAATACTTAATTCTCTATGCGAATATAAAACAATATCAAAGAAAACATAATAAGGATTCATTTGAAAATTTACCATTATTTCACCTCCCCTATTGAGACCGTTACTAACTATTCATCGTTTCTCAAGTTTATTTACTTTTTAATTTGTTTTTATTTTCTGCACAGATCAAGGAGCTCAACACGCGTATTGCTGCTTTACAAGCCGCCAAGTAAGTTTTTTTCCGCCTCATGCAGTTTTCTTCAAGGATATTTGTAACAAAGAAGTTTAACAAAACATGTAACTATATACCAAAACTTGACCACTGTTATCTTGAAACGGATAGCTGGCAATGATTCCAAATCTATGATGCGTTTATAAACATGAGTATATGATTACAAACAGGTTACTACGTGCTTATGATTTTTAAATAATTTTGTTGTCATGTAGAGTAGACCTAAATTGTAATTCGGTCGTTCACCTTTTTTTCTGTTTTCTGTTTTCTTGTTTGCCTTCTTTTCATCTATTGTTCACAGGCTGAAGGCATCTCACGGCGCAGATGGCAAGATCAAAAAGATAGCTATACCATTCGGAGATGTTGCTGAGCAGGTAAAGATGCCATTTTGTGTTAACATCGTTATAGACCGTCGTTAAAAAAATACATAAGCCATGCCTTTTGAGTAAGCCAATGCACGCATCAAAATTGCCATAAATTGAACCTTCTAAATAGCGCCATCTTTTAAATGGATTTGAAAGATGTATATTATGTGCTTACCATTTTCCCCATCAAGCACCATTCTCCCTTATACTATATACGTCTAATAAACAGTGGACACTTTTGAACGTTAATAACTAAAAAATTAAACATCGTGTCAGACTGAGGTTTATTACATTGTAAAGTTGAAAGATGTCAAATTTATTGAGAGCAGGTTTTATGACATTTCTCTGAATACTTTTTCTTGAAATATTTCTCTGAATATTTGAATAGATTTTTCACTTTTTGAAAGATAAAGGCCACATATTTGTGTGTATCAGTGATTAATTCAAAATACAACATTTGCCATTGTGCATTGCAGCTGAAATTCCAGAACACTTTGTTAACCCAGAGTCATGAATCATTAATGACAATGGGTAGCAAAAGGTTGGCAGAAATGATAGCTGCAACACACAATGACAACTGTTGTATCCTGATTTAATTACTCATACACGCAGATTTTGTGGCCTTGATTTTTCCAAAGTAAAAAAAATATTTTTCAAGAAAACTATTCAGAGAAAGGTAATCAAACTTGCTCTCAATAAATTTTGCACCCTTCAACTTCGCAATATAAGAACCTTAGCCTGATACGAGGTATAATTTTTGAGTTATTAACGATCAAAAGTGTCTACTGTTTCTTTAACACCTGATAGAAGCTTGAATGCACTTGCAGGCAACGTTCTACGTTTGCAAGTCAAAAGTAATAGCTTGAAACATAAATTGTGCTGATTTTCCAAGCAAGTTGTCAGTGAAAATTCAAAATAAAATGCAACTAATCTCTAATTATAATTATTTTGAATGACCATATAAGGTGGCACTGTTCAGATTTTACCAGTTTAAGGCAACTTTAGGGCTTCATCCGCATACATTTCAAGCCAATTATTCAATCCATGTATATTTTTAGGAAAAAAGCGAAGACAATAATAAGCTATTCAATTATTATAGACATTTAAGGCCTGGTCAGACTTGTCCAACAACGAAAACAATAACGAGATTTGTTTTATCAAAGGTCCACCCTACACCTGTCTTACAATAAACACTTACGAGTATACTCACGCTTACATCCAACATTGTACCGTGCCTTGAATTGAAAATTTCGTTATCATTATCGTTATCGTTATATCGGACAAGTCTGACAAGTCCTTTAGACATAATATGGGAACTAATGTCGTTCTCTAAAAAGTTTGACGGAGTCGGCGCGACACTATCTTGCAGGCACAAACCCTGGTCAGTTGTAAAAGAGTGTCTGCACTGTAAGACTACTATAGGCTATGTACTATAGCTGCTCCTGACACTAGAAGGTAGCTGAATTAGGCTTCTCTCAAGACCCAATGATTTTCTGATAAAGTGTCAAATTAGGGTCTGTGCTTGCAGACTAGCGCGGCACACGAATAGGAAAGTCTGCTGAGACACTTGCACCCCCTCCCCCTTCTGCCACTGTAAATGTCAGCCTTAGTGCACTTTTTTTTAATGTGAATTGAGGCAGTGGCGCATCTACATAGGAGGGAAACCGGCCCGTGCCCCCTCTTTTGAAACCCAACTGGCTTACCATAAGTACACAATGAAAAAAAAAATACCCCTTAATTATGTACTTTTCCGGCTCTGTGCCCCCTTTTTTACAAAATCCTAGATCCGCCCCTGAATTGAGGTAATCGATTAAAAACAAATCAACTCTAACCAATTGCATTCCTAATTCCATTTCTAATTACTGTTAACAGGAGGCTGCGGAATAGACTGGTTCTTCTACAAATATAACATCTTGCGTTGAAGCCTCAACGGTAGCATAAGGAATGTCAGCCGGAGAATCAACATCAGTCTGGTCTATGTTTGGTCTATGCACTTTATATCAATTTACTTCTTTGAAACAAGAGAACGATTCACAACTGAAGGCTTTCGCTACACCAGTGGGTAGCCTCTGTGAAAAGGCTTGTGGTTATATTCTTTCTTCAAAAGAACCTTTAGAGGAAGTTTAGAGGAATTTTGGAAAAGTAAAAGGAAAGATATGATGATGGAATGAAATTCTATTTTTAGTTTTTGTACCTAAAGGTGTTGCCGAAAGCCTTCAATTGTGAATATCCACTCACAATGGAAACCTATAGAGAACGTCAAAAGAGTACAATCATGCAGTTGAATTACAAATAAATTTTATTTTATCACCGTGGCTCACATTGGATATGGTATTGACCTTACAAAAACTGTTCCTGGAGTCTTGGCACCAATATTGCTTTTGAAATCACGTGATATCGTTCTATACCACTGTTTTGGAGTGAGCCAATATGATAATAAAAAAAAAAGGAATTTCTTTTGAAATTTGCCTTTCGTTTGGTTTAAGAGTATAACGGGAATACTAGTTCCATTATTTTGTAAACGTGACGATGTCGTAGTATGTTTTCAGTTCATGGTTATAGGCAATAAAAATCTTGGGGGTAGATCGAAATTATTACATAATTTACTAGAAAATGTGAATTATAATTTTCTTTTGAGCTTTATCCAGATTAGACATGGTCATTCAATTTCAATCTGACATGCATCACACATCCAAAAGATCAACAAATAATTATTTGTAGGTTACTTTTCTGTTATAATGTGTACATTAAGTGTATAAAATTTGAATATGTCTTTGAAGTGTGCGTTCGTTTTAATGACGTTGTTTTTCGGGCATTATTGTCATTCTGCACCAATATTACCGTCGACAAAACGTTGACTTCGTACCACGAATTCATTTTTTATTATTCCATATGCTGGAAATGCACGTATTGATTAGTTTACGTTTAGATACTGAATGTTCGTCAATCTTTTCAGGGGTAGCTATTGTTAATCCCCTAATCCCTTCTCTCTCTCTCTCTCTCTCTCTCTCTCTCTCTCTCTCTCTCTCCCTCTCTCTCCCCTCCCTCTCTTTTTCTCTCTCTCTCTCTGCCTCTCGTCTGTATTGCGCTTTTTAGAAAAAAAATGTGGTGCTCAACAGTAATGCAATAATTCAGTTGTGCAAAAAATATATATAAAATTGATGTTATATCTTTCTATATGAAATTATGTTACTATAAAAGACGGGATGTTCCCATTGGCACAACGCCTCGTATTGTATATGTATGTGGAGCTAACCTCCACACTCTTGCGCACATCACAACATGGGCCGGGGTTGAGTTTTGCGCATACGATAGGGGTTGTGCTCCACATAGATATTCAGCGCTAAACTTACCGTGAGTGGCAGTGGAAACATTCCAAACTTCTAAAGTGGCACATCGTAGCGTACATATGCGTCACTGCATTTTTCTTAACATGCGGCGCATATTCAGCCGGGCTCAGACGAGGCGGTATTTGCTGACGTTAGGGCCGCGTCATTGACTAGCACAGTCTTTTGCGCTTTTGTGCGAAGAGTGATATAGTTTTTAAAGTAATTGCGAAATGAACCGTGAAAAGCAGTACTTTTATTAACTGGCTTATGGATGAATTGCCTTCACAGGCTCGATTAGCGCAGGTACTGACGCAATCGAAATGACGCTCGTGGGAGCCGGGCTTTACAGAGTGCTGTGAGTTAAATCTTGCAGTGACGCACAGCGTGAAAAGCCCGAGGTACTGCACAGGAGTAGTATAGAAAAAGAATGAAGTTATATGAGTTTGAAATGGGTATGCTTTAATGAATATTTATCATTCTATTCTATGTTTACAAAATAGAGCAAGTGACATAGGCTACGGCACGGATGTATAACCTACGTGTTAAGCCAGGCTCACCGAGGTGCCATTGCGACTGCGTCAGTACCTGCGCTAATCGAGCCTGTGGAATCAATTAAACCATACTCCAGTTATTAAAAGTATTCTTTGCACTGTTCATTTTACAATCACTTTTTAACCAATATCACTCTTTCATGACGAGCAAAGAGGCCGTGCAAATCACTGACGCCGTCCTAATGTCAGTGACTGGTACGATCTTTTGAGCGTCATGAAAGAGTGACATTGTTTTAAAAGTGATTGCAAACTGAACAGTTCAAACAACACTTTTCATAACTGGCGTTTGGGTTAATTTCCTTAACGGGCTTGAATAGCGCAGGTACTGACGCAATCCAAATGACGCCTCTTGTGAGCTGGGCTTTACTTTTTCAAAGACACGAAGGCCTGCATCTACAGGCAATTGGGTCATTAACTGTGCATCCCCATATTTTGTTTTTGCTTAGCGGGAAATTACCAAATAAATTATTACAGACTTGAAAAGTCACTTTTTTTCTTGTCGAGGAAGGGCATAATAAAGAGCGAGCTACACTGTATGTGAAATATCTGCGTTTGACTCGCGGTATCGATTATATATATAGAATGAGCGAATGACGTCATCAATTATAAACTACACCTTGCGTCAATCGAAGACTGTTCGCATCTCGTGTAACCAACCTCTGATTGTGATCAGATTATATAGCAAGCGACAACCAGTCTAAATCACAGAATGCACATGATTGAATCGTTGTCGATAATAAGGACGTTTACCGATAGCTAGCAAGGCAGCAGTTATGGTGATCCTACATATGCTCCTTCGACAATTGCTCCCAATTGATTCTGTCAAAGATAGACGGCTAGGGTTAGGATTGCAATGGGGTACGTAAGTTAGCTTTAGGGTTAGGGTTAGGTTCAGTGTTTGGTCCATGCAGGGTTGAAGTTAGGATATGATTAGTGTAGAATACCAAGGAAGTACTAGGCAAGCACCTCCTTGATAATACTGACCGCGCAGCATTTATCGCCGGAGCATGTGTCGTACAACCAGCAGGTTTATCAGAAGAATGATTCGTACGATATCTTGATTCGTAAAGATGTTCTGTGATGAGCATTTGTCTGGTGTACCATAGCTATGGTGATTAGTAAGAAACGATGATTTATTATTCCGTTTCCTAGTAACCATTACAGCTGGCGTACACCATGCAGATGTAAATCATAGGACTGGCATTACGTAATCACTAGTTCAATAGACCTGTTCACAAATATATTCAAATCTTATGCATACTTTTAAAAACACAGGTTGTTCTTGACAAACTGAAAGCTTGTCAGAGGCTTGTCAGACATAGCAACAAGTACATGCAAACTGGATTCCAAGTATTGTTGTTCATTCATTAATAACAAGTTGATGGAATACCTCGTTACTATATAGGTCCCAGGGAAAGAAACATCTATAAATTTGAATAACTTTGTGAACAGGTCTATTATGCTGAATCATTGTAGTATGTTCAATGGTTAGACACAGTGGCGATCGTCTTTAACGTACTTTGGTACGTCGCATTGTTACGTCTTCTATTTTAAATGGGCAGACATAGAACCCAAATCACGTTGACTAATTATGCCCCTTATGCCCCTTGCACACGTCACTTTTCTGACGCAAAAGATTGTATTAGATGACTGTCGTATGAGCTAATATCCTTCACTTGCTTGATTAGCGAAGGGAATAACGGAATCAAAGTGACTCCTCGTTTGCATGCATTCATGAATCGAGATGATTTCCACTATAGGCAGAAATATTATCAGAATAAGAAAGAAATCGGCGATTTTCTTCGTGGATGCCAGGGGGTCGCTTGCATGCTGGTTAAATTTCTGCCACGAGGATAAAAACAATGCGCCAGATCTTTGTGGTTAGGTCAAGAACAAATCGCCACTCTTTAACTGGAACTTTTACAGACTGCATTGATTAAAGCGAAATGATTTTAGAGTAATTACGAATTACCTATTCTATTTTTAAAACTTTTAAATCTTTCTATTGTTATCTGTGGGTAGTCGTTTAAGTCAAAAAGTATGATTTTATAAGGTGTCACAAGAGGCTCAAAATCAATGTAAGAGTACGTAACACATCTTCTTGGAATCAAATAAATGAATTATACTTTTGAAAGGTTTTAGATGAGAGAATATCCAGTAGGATTGTATAACAGAAGATTGTGAAGATGGATCAGTAGGATGAGATGGCGTTAAAGGGGAAGAAAACAATAAATAACAGTTAGCCACGACATTTGTTTAATGATTCTTTTATTGTGATGTATAGTCATATATAACTGTGCGTTTGGTCTCATCTATGGTTATACGTGAGTATAAATGAATGCATTATTAGAGCGACGTGAATGTCTTCCAAAACAACTGCGTAAATAATGAATAGGAGTAAGATGAAGGGTAATTGAAATGGAGTGTGTGAGAGAGAGTTGGAAAGAGCAGAGAGAGGGGGGGTTAAAATGTAATAGGAAGTTAAAGAGACAATAAAAAAAGAAGCGGTTGTAATGAGAGAAGGAGACTAACATACTTCTTACCAACGAAGTCTGTGAAGTATGGACTACAGTTCACGCTCCACAGACTTCTTTGAAAAATGGATAAATATAACAGCAACTACATTTCTGCTACTACGCCATCTACGTTAGAATATCATACTTTTTTTTAATATACTGTAAATGCAGTGTAAACCTGCAACCCCGCTCTTACATTGTAATTAAGGTTGAAATGGAACTTTACCAGCTAGAAACAGTCATTGAATTTTGTGGCGGATGAAGATGACCGAACATGTCATTTCAAGGGAATCTCTCGTTGGTAAGCGGGAAATATTGACAGAAATGCCAATTTGAGATTCCGATGAAAGTTAGAAACCTCTTTTTGTGCCACGTTTCTGGCAATTTAGTTGCGCATCCCTCCGAGCTGCGGGAAGTCAGAAATGAACAAAAAAGATCATATGGATGGTTAGAAGAAAAGATTTATTATATCATACAATGGGATATTGCACATATTAACTTTGAAATGTCTTGAATTCATATCCATCTATTTTCCTAAAATATACCATATACCCATCTAAACTGTTAGGATGTTGTCCTATATAAAAACTTATCCATGAACAGTCGACAAATGGACACTGAAATAATGTTTCAATTTTGTCCTTTAAATGAAAGTAGGTCTTAAATAATGACAGTCTTCGAATTTCAAGAACGTTGACAAATTGTTAATCTGGAGACCAATTTAAACTGAATTTGTTTTATAGATCGTTTATCATGTTTATAATACGTTCCACATGTATTATAAAGACTGAGCATGATTTCATTAAATATAGGGCGTGAGTGTATGTGGGATTGTTTGACGGTTACGTATCATGATAAACTTTAGTCTGTTTGACCTCAATTTGACCTATAGATGAAGAAGACCGATGACCGTTGGCGTCGTCGTAGATTACCAAGGCAGAGGTCATTGTCAGTCATCTCAATTCTTAACCCAAACCGTTCCACATTCCGACGGTCATATTAACTTTGTATACCGTATTCCTGCCTGCTGTCTCTACTGGTCTATTTTGTTACTTTAATCCAGGGGCGGCGCCATTGTATTTTGATAGGAGGGGCAAGAGGACCTAAAGATGACGTCATAATTTTTCTCCATTAAATAACAGGGGTAAAATAGAGTTATATGTTTAAGACCTCTCTTTTTAATACTCCTCTTTCTTCTTTCTTCCCTTTTCTTCCCTTTTCTTCCTCCTATTCTTCTTTTTCTTCTTTTTTTTTCCTTTTTTCACTACTTGAAAAATCATAGGGGGGGCGGTCGCCCCCTCTGCCCCCCCCCCCCCCGTAGCGCCGCCCCTGCTTTAATCCAACTATAAACAGTGTTAAATAAGCTCAAAATAGCATTTTGAAGTACTTTCTAAACTAATCATAATCTATTCAACCATTGGTCATTTTATTTTGTCATGTGTTCACTCTTTCAGTGCCGATGTCACATATATGTCACAGATAGACTTGTCATTTTCATTCACCAGTTGCTCGACCACAGGAAAGGTCGTCAATGTATATCAAAATTTTGAGCATAAATCAAGCATTCTAAATAAATGATTATAATTATATGCTACCATAGATATTTTCAGAGAAAATTGCAGATTTAAAAAAAGATATTACCTTATTTCAACATTAAACAATAGTAAACGAATGAAAAACCAAAAAATAATGGACAAAAAAGAAACTCAAATGTAATTATCAATAATTCTTATGCATAAAGTTGGCTGAAGTAATAATGTTTTGTATAATAAGAAATGGTAATAAATTTTCTACAAGTTTTGTAAACAGTATTTTGTGAAATAATAGATGGTTAATGAAGTGCAGACATTTGAAAAGTAAGCTTTGATCACATTTTGGCAAAATTTCGAAGAGAGCTAAACCCCTTGGCACAGTAAAAGTTAAACAAAATAGTTCAGTCTTCATTAATTTTATTTAATCGAAAATGGCTAGTATACTGAAATATTGCCAGAGGGATGTAGCATGCTATCACATGCTACCTCCATTTCTAAAGCATTTTCTTCATCATTTCAGATTTAGGATTAGTATTCCTATGTTTCTATTATTTTTTTCGATGCGTACATACTAGCAAAATCATTTCGATAGATAATCGACGAAAGGTATACACGAACACAAGCAGGATATAATGTATCCACTACAAGCAGAGCCAGGGATCTCATTTTAAATTACCTTTAATGTTAGTTATAAATTTTGGCGGTTCACAGTATTGGCAACAGATACATGACTCAAGAAATCAACTATTCGGGTAAGATAAATGCTACTGATGATGTCAACGAGTATTATACTTTCATATTCAAACTTCTTTGAGTTCGTCCATTAATAACTAAAACACAAACATTTACATCTTCTTCTCCACCAGACATGCCAGATGTATAAGGAACACATCATAATGAATACGTGGTATAGTGAGAGTGATGTAGGGAGGAGGAGGATGAACTCACTATCATCATCAATTACCAGCCTTTCTATTCTACTATCTACACCTGTCATCAATGCACCTGTCCTGTACCTCAAAGGCGCCCTCTTATGTATTATTTTCACAAATGAACTATAGCTTTGTACCATTAGTACTGTTGGAAATGAGTTATTGCGTTTGAATAATGAATTTTCATCCTGGGAATTAACCGGGACAAAGTTCGGTGTCAATGAACCATCATTATCATGCTCCTACAGCCGACAATGATTCATAAAGTTCAAGGGGTGTGCTACAGGAACGGGAGGTCTGATGGTTTAATGTTATTATTCCACAATATGACATGGTCCTAAATGTCTTTGAATTTATTGTTTTTCAGTTTTCTCACAATAGACGAAAAAAAGCTATCTCGGAAAAATTGATGAAAAATAATCAACTTTGGGAAAAGTAAATTTAAGTTTTATGTCAGATAACTGGTCAAAATGCTCAGGACAGACCCAGTCAAAGAGTTAGGATAATAAGGTGAACCCATAGTAACATACAAGAAAAGGAAAAAAAAGTGGTAGAAGACACGCATGGGCAGTGAGGGGGTAGGGACGAATAAATAAAAAACAATAATAAAAGGGAGATGGAGAGAAGGAGACAATAGGAATATAGGAAGACAATAGTCGATACTATTTTATTAATAGTCTAATTGGATTCGAGGAGCATATTATATGAAGAGGCAAAATCCAGGATAGTATTAATTACTGTGGGCTCCGCCAAAAGGTTATATCTCACATTCACTTAAAAATAATGAAATGAATAATTCGTAGCTTCAGGTGAAAGCTGAGAGGGGTAATAAATTTAGTGGATATATAATCATTAATTGCCTTTTCAGAGGAAATATTCAAACGATGTACAGTGTACTCTACATAAAAGTATAGCCCTACTTTTTTTCTTTTACTATTTTTAAACATAAAAAATAAGCTCTCTTCACTCAGTTTTCCTTTTTTGTATATTTCCGTTCATATTTTATATTTCATTATATTTTGGAGGAGGATTTTAGTTCTACTGGCCTTCTCCCTTAATAATTGCCTTCGATCCGCCATTTTAATCTAAGTATGTCCGTAAACCCGATCTCTGAACAAAGTACCGACTGAAGTTTCCTACCACTATATATATAGCTCACGAATGTCAAGGCTCGACGGACTTCTGTCACCGTGAATGTTAATTCTCTCCCTCGGTCGGTAACTTCAGCCTGATACCCGAGATGAAGTAAGGGCCATTTGCATGCTGTAATTGTGCATCCCGATTATAACTGAATAAAGCCGTGAAACACAGAAGGAAAAAACCCGTTTCACATCGATTGCATGTCCAAGTGTACTGAGTATGGCAAAAGATATTAATGAATTTAAAAATATTAATCCAAGATTCCAGATTTCCTAGAGGGGATGATTTGATCATACTGTAGCCTTTAAACGTGTTAAATATGAAAAACAATATTTTTGTTAATAAAATCATTTCATTACTTTTAATCGTGTAAAATTATTGCAGTTAAGTGTGAGTTAATATCTGATAGTCTCATAAAGAAAGTGAGGCAATTATAGATGTAAAATAGCCCTCCTCTAGTGAAGTTAAGTATAACGTGCTATCTATAAAGGATGTTTGGGGAAAAATATCAAGTAAATGCTTGATAATCATGAGAACAATCAGTAATAGTCGTAGGTTGTATAGCGCCTAAGACACTTAATGTATTGTTCCTTCTATGGAAGCCAATAATTCATATTCAAGCAAGCAATTGCTATCACCTGGCTATAGGAAACATTTTCTTGCAAGGAACAAGTCGTTAATTTTATTTGCTAACAATTTAAAAACCTTCTGATTTTATGAATTCGGTCCTATGACTGCAAGCTCCTACAGCGGTGCTCTCCCTCCTCGGCCAAAAAAGAAACAATGTGAAATGAACTCCACGTTAATCTAACGAAGGAAGAAACCGAATACGGTGTTTGCCGAACGAGACGAATCAATTGGAGACTTTTCGGGTAAGTAGGTCTTTCCAGTTGAGTGCCGATGACGGGGGCGAGTGTGATGTGACGAGGGTGAGTTCGTGGTGAACTTTATTGGAGGATTTCAAGAGGCAGACATGTCTACATGTTCCATGTATGCAAATGGCTGTCCAGTTTCAGACTGTCTTAACCAATTGAATACTGAATTATCTCACTCACATAGGTTTAGTACAGGAACCATCTAGTACCCGTATGCAATGGGTTTAGGGAGGTGAAATCATGGCTTATATCCAGCATAGGATGCACCTGGCATGCGCCCTTCACACCCCCCCCCCCCTCCTTTTTTTATTCTACAGAAAATTGCAGTGGGGCTACACCAAGGATGGTTGCCCATATTCCCCCACCCCACCCTGCCTTTATGAGTACTTAAAGTGATTTGGTAACTTTGTAGAGGCTTGATAAAATCTGAGCTGCCTGGCCTTACATGCTATCACTGTATGTAATATGGTGTAAAAATGAAGCCCGGGGGGGGGGGGGAGGACTTCAAAATCATCATGTGCTTCACATGCAAGTGACCGGAAATGCCAGACTCATTTTCCCCCATAGACTCAGTGTTAGACTAAAGCGTATGTCCATACGCTTTCGTAAATGGAAGTATTCAGTCATAGATATCTTAATAATAGCATTATATATTTGAAAGCTTTCTATGCCTGGCTATCTATTTATCCTTCTGAACATCATTTTACAAGACAGATATCAAAATTCAACAATTTGTATCAATTTGTATCAGTTTGTATCAATCAAGCCTCCACAAAGTTACCGAATCCCTTTAATAAACCACTGGGGACTGTTCGTTACGAATACATGAATAAGTTCGGTGTGGTAAAAGGGAGTTTGTAACAGATTAATTTCTCTATTAAAGGGGAATTCTACTCTAATATTCAGTTGATTTTAATAAACATGATAAAGGCAAAAAATGAGAGAAACATTTCAATGAAATTTCTAGTAAAACCGATGCAGGATAAGAAAGTAATAACTTTTCTATTTGTATTCTACTGAAAATTTCATAAATTTTCATCTGTTTGTTGTTGACGAAACAATTGATCTCATTCATTCAGGGGTTGCGTGTAAATATTTTTTTTAATGTACATGTATATGCAATGAAAAATCATTACTAGCCTATTTTTATCATCGCATGTTCCCAGTCTTTCTTCACTTCAGCCTTTATATCCGTCAAAGATTTTTTTTTTAATGGCCAATTCCTTACATGACTCACCGCAATTACGATTTTCATCAGATAAACGTGAGGTTTTGAAAGTATCCTCATCATGGTGTAATCAAACTATTCATGTGGTAAAATCAATGCCTCTTGAGACCACTTAGAAAACACTTTCCTCTCTATAAACGCATCACGTTCGTCCTCCATCATGTCCATATAGAATTTAATTAATGTATATATAAGTGGCATATATTACTTCACAATTTTACTCTGTAGGATGTCCATCATTAGGTCATTCCCCGCTTCAACTACTTGAAATTTCAGTCATACCTGATTATTCCAATCATGTTTGTAAAACAGTTTAAGGCTCTTCAGAAATATATATTATGTCTTTTCTGTCTATCGCAAAAGGTATGGTCATGCCCCCCCCCCCATCTCTCCCTCTCTCTCTCTCTCTTTCTTCTTCTTCTTCTTCTTCTTCTTCTTCTTCTTCTTCTTTTTCTTTTTCTTCTTCTTCTTCCTCTCTCTCTTCTTCTCTCTCTCTCTATCTATCTATCATACATATTCCTCTCTTTTCTTGATACTTTTCTCTATTCACCCCACCCCATCTCTCTCTCTCTCTCTCTCTCTCTCTCTCTCTCTCTGCTTTAAGAGGGAAGGAGAAAGGAGCATCTCTCATTTCTATTCTTCTTATTTTCTCTCCCTCTCTCACTCACAAACCTGTGCTCTTTCCATCTGCATCTCTCCTTCGATATGGTAGGCTCTAAGGACTTTCCCTTCTCAAAGCGATACTTTCCTCTCTCCTTCTCTCTCTCTCTCTCTCTCTCTCTCTCTCTCTTTCCCCAGTGATATTGATCAGTGGTGATGTAAGGCCTCTCTACGTATAGACGAAATTCATTGATCCAAAAAGCGATAGTTATTAATGCCTCGATAATTCTTAAAACTCTTTTATCCCCTCTGTGACTGAAAAGAAAAAAACGTGCCGAAAGTCCATTAGTAAACAATAGGAAAACCCTCGAGACGGATAAGAAGGTAAATAGTTTAATATCTTTATTCAAAGCGATTTACACATGTTAAAGAAGGACAATATTGACTGTCGAAAAAATACACAACTTCTTTTATAATAGTCTTGACAAAATCCGGAACTGATTGGACGATTACTCGGCAAGTTTCGAAGAGCTATTTAAGATGTTTAGTATATACAAAAAAAGTTTGGGGTTAAAATCATTGTTCGGTAAAGTAACACTTAATTTTGGTTTGATGTAGATGTTGCTTTTCATTTCAGTCTGCGATCTATCATAAACACACATCCCCGATGAATAGTTAATTCCCATTTGGAATGGTAAACGATTGTAAGTCATTTGAAGGTTACATTGTTATTTAAAGAAGGTCGGCTAATGGAGTGAAATCGTTTAATAATTCTTCAAATGATATTACAAATTACCTTAGAGCGTCATCCAAATTTTCAATACGCATTTCAATACGAATGTTTTCAAGGGAATATAAATCGCTATGGTATACGTATTACTTTATAAAGACATAATGACCGAAAAAAAATTATCCTGGGCATGCTGGGGTCACCTATTACTCATAACCATGATAACTCTTCCCATTGGATGACTCGAGGTCATGTGACTAGATTGGTATCCTTCATTGTTCCTCCATTAAGGTTTATAAACATACATTAGCAATTTCTTAATTCTTGACTGAATCATTTTTGGTTATTAAACTTTCCTTATCATTATTTATCTGCGGCTGTTATTTCGTTAATGCTAATATAGTCTACTTTGTATGATAAAAGGATTTGGGTAGTTCCCGGTATATCATTTCACATAAGACAAAACAAGAGCAATAATCAGATAGTTATATAAGATACAAAGGGGATCAGGAGTTGGTCTTGCGGTGTATAACGTCTACGGGCAGCTCTTCATTTTCGCCTACAAACTGACTCTAAAAGGTCGGTCCCAGAAAAAAATAATCATATTTGATTGATACACGTCTGTGAAAATTTCAATTACACTTGATTAAAAAAGCCGCCGTGTTCATTTTTTTCTTTGCCATTGTTGTAAAGCTTGTAATACTGAAAGAAGCTGAATTTGTCGTTTGATGAAATTGTAAACTTTGAATACTTGCCGATTAACATCGAAACTCACAGACACCTCAATAATGAAGAACGGCCCCTGCAGTTTTAGGCACCAGTGATCACAGCAGAAAGGCTTTATTGCGATTAATTGCTCCCGATCTCACAGCGGGGTATTATTAGAGTGTGATAGAACACTGGAACAGAAGAGATAGGAAAACCCTGACTGACTGCTCATAATATCTTTTGTGGCAGTTATGAAACAGTCATATATGAGGTGAATCTTAAATTATCTGGAGGTCATTGCACATTTTTCCTCTGTTTTTATTCGTGTATGTGTGTTGATTGCAATCGATGAGGAAAGTGTCGTTTCATCGTGGCGTTTTATTGGTGCTTATGAATCGGTCCCTCTGTCATTTGGAACGGAGAGCTAAATCACTCCATCGCTCCCGTGCCGGGGAGATTAATGAGTAAGGATTGGTAACTCTGATGCTCCAGTCGTCTCATCTCACGGTAAGTGAAAAAAGGTCATCTTTCTCATAAAAAATACCCTCTTTCGAATTTAGAAGAAGTGTTGGCATGAGCAATGATTGGATTGCACTATGATAACGCACCGTCTCATATCAAATTGTCTGGTGACATTTCATCATTTTAGTCGTGACTTGAAAGAATTCCAGATGAAGAAAATAACCCGTTTCTATATCGCATTTCTGAATCAGAAAAAAAAACCTACTTTTTAAAGGACAATAAAAATACAATCGAACATTATGTGGAAAGACCTTGATATTTTTTCGGAGTTTTTTTTCTCCAGAGGTTGAACAATAAATCGATGGTTATAAAGTTTTTAAGAAATAATTTTGTCGACACAGATCATCTTCATTTTTGGTACATACTCACATTGATGCCTGATAAAGGAAAGGTCATAAATTTCAAATACGTTCGTTCACCTTTGAAGTACCTATAAGCACCTGTTAGGCTACAAATCTCGAAGATAGAATCGCGACACTGGAGTACCCATCTCACATACTCTGATACCCTCTTGAGAATACACGAGGACGACAATCTAGAAGCTACTGGTCAATAAATGAACTTGTATATGAAATGAGATGACTTATGAAAAAATATATTGAAGCGAATATCATTAAAGACAAAAAGAGTAAGGATCGAGGTACTGGATACCAACTGACAGAACATGAATTAATTATTAGTATGCGAAAAGTAATAACACAATTTCTAAATTTCTACTAGTTTGACTTTACCTCTTTTTTTTTCCTTAATTATTTCCTCTTCTCCATTTTTTCTCTACCTCCTTCTTCTTTTCTTGATCTTCTTGGCCTTTTTCTTCTTCACCTTCTTCTTCTTCTTCTTCTTCTTCTTCTTCTTCTTCTTCTTCTTCTTCTTCTTCTTCTTCTTCATCCTCCTCCTTCTCTTCTCCTATCCTTTTTCCTTTTTTTGTTGCCTGTTTAACGCCCCTTTCTCCCTATCCATCTTCCTCCCCCTCCTCTCTCTCTCTCTCTCTCTCTCTCTCTCTCTATCTATCTATCTCTATCCCTCTCCCCTGTCTGTCTGTCTCTCTCTCTATATATATATATATCTCTCTTACTCAATTTCTGCGTTATTATTTTTGTTTTTCGCTCCTTATGTATCCTTTCTCTTTGTTCCCCCTTTGTATCTATGTTATTTTGCTTCATTAATTTCGAGGTTTCCTTTTCTGTTTCCCAATCGATGTTAAATGAGCCAGTTGTTCATTGCATCAGGGTTCCGTTTCATGAAACTTGTTATCAATAACAACTGCCACATTTCTATGACAAATTTGCTCTCAGCCAATCAGATGCAAGGATTTCAGTAGCTTGTAGCAAATATCGTAACTTGTTATTGATAACAAGTTTTATGAAACGGGGCCCTGATATTTTGATCCTCACATATTAAGAACAACAGAGAGTAACATCCTCATATGACCTTTCCTTCAGAAATCAATGATAGGTATTGATTGTTTATAGTTGGGCTTAACAAACAATGCCTGTACAGAAATAACTCTATTAGGCCATTTACACTATGGTCTAAACATTGAGATTTTACTAATAACGCGATGTCACTAAGCGTATTAATCGCGTAGTATTTTAGCACTTTCCATTTTCATATGGCGATATGTACATCGTTTTCCCCATTTGGTTTACATACATATCATTTTGTCGTAAATCATATTTTAGTCTTTTTGTGTTAAAAAATTAATGTTGTTCAGCTCAACACAAAATATCAGTACAAGTTAACAGAGCTTACTTTTTAGAACATGACTTTCGTACATTTTATATTTCCCATCTCATTTCCTATACATTCTAAAGGGTTGTAAATTTTTCATCATGCAAATAAAACCTTTAATGGCCGTTTTTCTTCTACCGAATTGTACTTTGTGAAATGCTTTGGGTTATTTTCCTCATTTCTCCCTCTTCATCTTTATTTTTAATCTCTATTTCATCTGTTATGTGATTAAGGCAAGCGAAAAGGGACAACCACATTATAATCCAGAACACTGCATGTGACATGAATACTGAACGTTCTCATGTTGCGTTTTTCTTGCGTACCGGACATCGTCACTTTGGAGTTCGAAATTTGATATTATTCTTATTTCATGAGTCATGGAAATATCAACTAAGAATCGTCATTTTAAAAAGATGCATCTTCTTTTAAAAAGTGCGAAGATGAGGCAAAGGTCTTTATTGATTCTTAACGCGATTTAAACTCTTTCTTGCGATGTCCCTAAATATCGTTCTAATCTCTATACCCCAGTTACACTGATAAGACCAACACCAGGACCCTGTTTCACAAAACTTGTTATGGATAACAACTAACGTAAATCTACGGCAAATTTGCTCTCAGCCAATCAAATTCAATTATTTAATTAGTTTATAACTGTTATAACCTTATAACAAGTTTCATGAAACAGGGCCCTGACCGACAAACATGACAAAAGACCGAGAAAAGAATCACATGACCCCCGACGGCCAATATGCTTGGAGTATGGACAGCAGTGTGATTGGGGTCTGCTTGGAGTATGTATAGCAGTGTGATAGGGGTCTGCTTGGATTATGTACAGCAGTGTCATTGGGGTATTATTCCAGCCACAGATCGATGTTTAATGGGCCGTGGTCTATCGATCAGAGAGAATCTTAATCATTCCACCCCTTACCTTACAAAATTAAATCCTCTTGATCCTTTGTCTCCGCCCTTTCAATATCTTTACTGATCTTGTTAAGAAGACTTTAGAAACGTTACCCTAAAAGAACCCTACACTGTCTAAAGAATTGTCGGTCTAGTCATTCGGAAGTACGAGTTTTTTAAAATAATTTTCAATCTTTTTTTCATTTCTCCTCTGCATAAATGCCTTTCAAATTAAATCCCCTTGATCCTTTGTCTCCGCCTCATCTTTAAAATTCTTTTTCATTCTTTTTATTTTTTTTGGGGGGGGGGGGTGGGGACTGATCTTGTTAAAAATTTAAAAAGACTTTGGTTTAATAAACTTTACCCTAAAAGAGCCTTCCACTATATCTACATAATAATTATTGTGTGTCTAATCATTCGAAAGTGCCAGTATTTCAAAGTTTTTCCATATTTTCTAATTTCCCAACTGCATTAATGCCTTTCGAATTCAATTTTTTACATTTTGTCTCCACTCTTTAATTTCTTTGGATGATCTTGGAACAAAAAAAAAGATTCGGACTTTATGCAAGCTTTACACAATAAGTTACCAAACTTAAGATTTGACTTTCTCATTTTTTTCTTTAAATCAGTAAATAGCGATATGTTATCTTTTTTTTCTCTCTCTCTCTGCATGGATTCTATTCAAGTCTGTACAATCAAATCATATTTGTTCCCGCACCTATCCTCTTGCTAAACCTTAAGGCTAATCCTGTGATAATAATTTGCCTTTAAGAGCGGATAAACCTCTTTGAAATTTCGTTGTTGGTGACATGGTGTAGTAGATTGATCTTCTTTTTCTTCTTTGGTATAGCGACTGCAGCTACATGTATTAACCCTTTCAGGACAGGAATTATTTAAGGGCTAAATTGATCACATTTTGTTCTTCAGATTGGCAACAATAATAGTTTTCTTTTAGTGCTACATGGTTCTAATAACTTGTAATGTCTTTGGAAACAGTATACATGGTTAGGACTTTGGTCCAAAAGTTGAAACCTTTGCCAATTTGGTTGAAAAACAATGATTTTGAACCTGTCAGTGTGTTGCCAATTTAAGGATTTTAAAGATTATTCTTGTTTATCCTGGCATCAAATACAATAATGGTCATGCAACAAAAATGTACATAGTGTGTGTAGAAATTTTTGCACTTTCTACTCATGCATCTGGTATATGTTTTAGAGCTCTGAATCAAAAGTTATTTAGCCAAACCACAAAATGTGTTCAATTGTCTCGAAAGTGTTAAAGGGGCATATCCAGATTGAACAGCCATACATAGCATAGTCTGTCATTAGGTGAAGTTCCTTGATGTCTCCTGCAAACCTTGTCGATATGCAGTCATTAGATTGATATAAAAAAATCCTTTCAAAATTACTGAAAGGAATTTATGTCTCATGTTCAGAGAAACAACCCAGTGTAAGTACAATATTTAATTTATACTGAGTTGAAGAAGTAGAAAAATATTTTTTCTTCAATCTCGCAAACTATTCAAGATTTCTTTCAATGATAGTATCTATAGATTCCTTTTTCTTAATACAGACTGTCTAGAAAGATTGTTTACAAAAAATAAAAGCCGTTAATTCCTAGACGCACATAATCCGATATCGATCCAATTAATGTTTCGTGAAAAAAGATCGAATGTCTGTACTTTTCTAACAAATTGATTTATTGACTCATTGAGTTTTATGGCTTTTTTTTTTTTTTTTTTCATTCACTCTTGAAGCCTTAGAGGGGGATTTAAGTAGTGGGGAAAAAAATAAAGCCATCACAATGATACTTTGATTTTTTTTTTTTAGTAATGGTAGATTGGCGATTGACTTAAGTACGTTGCTGAAAACAGATATGATACATGCAGTATAAAATCATGCCCAGAAACCAAACTATACTGTATTGGATAATAATCATGAAAGAAGATAAACTTTGTGTTCTAAAATTGGTGTAAATATTTCCAGAAAAAATTTTCTTTCATAAAGATTGAAACGTCAAGAAAAGAATTCACAATATATTTTTGGCGATCCTTATTTCTGAAAGCATGATTTCATATACTATAGAATCACTGATAACAACATAAAAGTCCCTAATTCTACAGGGGAATGATTTATCACAAACTGAAGAAACTAACTTTTGGAAATGTATATGCAAGTGCCTTGAGAAATCATTCAAAATATCATAGGAAGTAAGATTATCTAGTTAGTGATAACGGAATTGAATTCCGTTGAAATCGTTTTTATCCATTTATGACGATATCTCTATATAAATCCTATGCTACCAATTCGTATTGAATTTAGTGTAAAAGTCTCTCTCTCTCTCTCTCTCTCTGCGCCCCACCCCCTCCAAAAAATGAAGGAATAATTTGTTGTTCATGGTGTTGTTGTTATTGTTGTTGTTGTTCTTGTTCTTGTTTGTTTGCTTTTTTATTGTTTGTGTGCGTGTTTTTATTTGTCTTTTATTGTTTTGTTTTGTTTTGTTTTGGGGGTTAGGATATGAAAACGTTCCTAGTCCATGGCTCTTTTAAATATTAATTTATCCTCTCCCAAAATAGATTTTCATTTGAAAGTTTGGAGCAATAATACTTTGTGTTTATCTGTGAACCCGGCACCAAATAATAATTGGTCTGATCATTCGGACCATTGGTGCACAATCCCTTTAACCTCTCTCTGTCTCTCTGTCTCTCTCTCTCCCCCTCTCTCTCTCTCTCTCTCTTTTCCAGACCCAAATCCTCCTTCACGGTTGACAACCAATCCTCGGCTCACCTCCTTCCATACTGTCCAACAAAATAGAACATCCTTTTCACGGAACATTACATCCCAGAATCTATCGCTATAAAAATAGGATGATTTGTGAATCTTCTTATCAAATTACAACGAATGAAAGCAGACCTTTTTTCACGACCTCTGATTCCTGTTATCCTTTTATTCCTCTTGAGTAGCTAAATTTGTCGTCTCCGTATTTCCTCAATTTCATTAGATGGACCATCTCCTTCATAGCGATTTCAGTAAGCCATTTCGCAATTACGATTTGCGCATGTGCAGATAAAGGTCATTTGTACCGAGTACAATTGACCTCTATACGCTTTCATAGTGTGCGCACCGTGATGCGCGCACCAGTATGATTTTACGTGTTAAACAAGTAGTGTATGACCACGTATTACCCAAACGTGCGCGTGCAAATTGGGGTCATATCAGGGTCATCTGTACCATGTATTAAGTACGAACTGGATTACTAAGTAAAGAGCAAGGCGGACCTTGCGTAAAATTGATCTACTTTAAGAAACTAGAACTTTTGAGTTCACAAAATTAACAGGATCTTGTAATTATTGAAGTTCCAGTATAAATTTATTGAAAAGATTTACGAAATAAATCTCGACATTATAGAACAGTATACAACAATGTTTGACTTTATTTTTATACGGTGCGCACACTATGAAAGCGTATTTTTATATTATTGTTTACATTAAAACATCCATTAAAGGGTACCAATTATCAAAAAAATATTCTTTATGTTAGAGGTTCTATGTCGTTATACTATATTCAAAATATGAACTTCATATATAACTTCTAGAAAGAGAGATTGCAAGTTTGATTACCCTCTCTATAAGCGTAAAAACGACTCGTGAGTAGACTACTCGACGCATCCGTACGCGTACCCCAAGATAAGGGCTCAACACAGAGTTCGGTTCCGTGCGAGCACCTTCATTTTATCTATTTCCTTCATACTACTAACCTTTCGACATATGGAATGCCAAATAAAGTTCTTTGAGGTTGATGTTATACTTTCTAGTGATACACAATTTTTTTCTTCAGGTGATTGATACACTTTAAACTCAAAGTTACGAGACACTAGTAATACGAAATTCCTGAATCAAAATGAGTTAAGCAAATGTGTTTGTAGGTTATGAGGGATTATAGTAAAATCATAGCTGCTTTATGAACTACTCTATACGATTCTAGGTGGTTCATGTGTCATTATCATTATGACCCGCGGTCATCATGCTTTTCCGCACAGACAATGCACTCTCTCCACTCTAGAGGTAGTATTCCGGCCAGTCACCTTGTAACAGGCGCCATGCAAGACACACAAAGAACATGAAGAACGTTCGTATCTTACCGAGAACCCACTTATTTTACACCTTTGTCTGGTTGCTCGATGTAAGTGCCATGCCGGGGATCGGACCTATGACCTTCTTCAATCGAGGACTCAGGGGCGTATCCCTGATTATGTAAAAGGTAGGGGCACAAATCTCGGAAAATTTTCTGACAAGCAAAAAAAAAGGGTCATCAGATGTCGGGGTCCAGTTTCCATTAATATTCTTTTACAAGCAAATTCAAAAAGGAAAAAGAAAGGTCATCACAAAATGTTGGGTTTCTTTGTCTTTGTCCTTTCGAATTCTCTGACAAGCAAAAAAAAAAAAAGGTTGTCAGCTCTAGGGGACATGGGCAGGAAGTGCCCCCACCCCCTCAAAAAAAAAAAAAAAATCCGCCAATGCGAGTTCTGATCACCTGTTTAATATTATACCTCTATTGAGGAGAAGTAAAGAATTGTCCCAATTTCTTATCATAATGTCACGAAATTCATATTGGAAAAAAAAAAACGTTTTGATTCAAGACGTTTTATGAAGGGCGGCCATCAGTGCCTTCACTACGTTTCGGAAAATCATATACATTGTACATGTCTTCTTCTTTTTCTTCTTTATTATTATTATTATTATTATTATTATTATTATTATTATTATTATTATTATTATTATTATATTATTATTATTATTATATCATTATTATTATTATTATTATTATTATTATTATCATTATCATCATCATCATCATCATCATCATCATTATTTCTTTTTCTTCTTCTATATCTTCTTCTTCTTTTTCTTCTTTTAACATCTTTTTAAAGCGTTTTTTGTTGTTTGCTGTTACCAGCACGCATTATGACGCATGCATTACGGTATAAACTTTTTCTTCCTTCATAATAATTCAAATCATGACAAACTAATAGTGTAGTTCTTTTCATCACATGCTAAGGGGAAGCATTTGATTATGCCACCTTACTATTAATCTTATAATCCCCGTCTTTGTCGCCAAATGCTTCTTAATGGACCAGAAAAATGGTTTAACCAAAATCAAAACACAAAACATGTTAAGCAGCTTCTGAACATTAACCGGTTAATAATCCTAGTAACTATGATTAGAACGGAATCAAGGATGGTAAATAGTTACTAATCAGGTATTACCTTAGTCACGGGTAATTACATCATTTGTGTTTTATTAATCCTTTAATCTAGATTAATCTCATATGGACGTCTAGCCGTTTCTTAAGTGGAGGAGAATATCTAAAATCTATTCTGTTCAAACCAATGTTTTATTCCATTCGTAGTTTTTTCAAACTAGCCATTTAAAGTTTCTTTAAAAAAACTTAAAGTGGTTCAACACTCAGCAGGTCAGTCTTCCTTCTTTTTCATAACCTTAAACTTCTTGAAAAAGCGTAATGGAAAAAATGGTCGAAAAGATTCTGTATCAGTTATGGGTGTAACTTTTACGTGGCATTGATTTTGTCATTGAAAATCTATTTCAACAAACCGTTGCATTTGGTTATCAAAAACTTTTAACAAGTATGATATACTGAAAAGAAAAGAAGAGAGAAGATATTATAAATAAAATCGCTCTGATGATTTAAAGGATTGTTACTTTTATCTAGTATATCACGTGCAACCAACACAAAATTGAATAGGCCAGGCCAATCTGGTTGCAGAGAACATTTCTAATACAACCGTATATGCATATTGAACGTTCGTTTCCCGTTATTCATGTTATTTATTCAACATAAATTATGTTTCTTCGTCGTTCCTTTTATTGGAAGGAGTCCGGATATGTTTCTTCTTCTTCTTCTTCTTCTTCTTCTTCTTCTTCTTCTTCTTCTTCTTCTTCTTCTTCTTCTTCTTCTTCTTCTTCTTCTTCTTCTTCTTCTTCTTCTTCTTCTTCTTCTTCTTCTTTCTTCTTCTTCTTCTTCTTCTTTCTTCTTCTTCTTCTTCTTCTCTCTTCTCCTTCTTCTCCTCCTCCTCCTCCTCCTTCTTCTTCTTCTTCTTCTTCTTCTTCTTCTTCTTCTTCTTCTTCTTCTTCTTCTTCTTCTTCTTCTTCTTCTTCTTCTTCTTCTTCTTCTTCTTCTTCTTCTTCTTCTTCTTCTTCTTCTTCTTCTTCTTCTTCTTCTTCTTCTTCTTCTTCTTTTTCAGACGTCACATGGTCTGGACTTTGTATACTGTATACCGTGCATTAAACACAGACATTAAGCTGTGATCAAAACATAACGGAGAAGGGACATTCTTTCACACATTACCACGATCATAATCAAGTATGCAACATTGTGGATTACACACTCAATTTGTTACAGACACAGGCACGCAACCGCATTAAAAAGCCACCCAAATATACACACAAGCACGCACATTTACACGCCCACACACTATCCCATCTGCACCCAATGTGTGTCCGTGACGGTGCAGCTATCGTACCCTGAAAGCTCGGTATGGTAGTCACGTGATCCGCGATGAATCTGTGAAAGTGATGTATGGTCTTGATAAGATTACAGCCCAATTTAGGTGCTGATCATGGGATTGAAGAGGAAGTGGAGTGCGATAACCTTCGTGAGATGATGAAACTCAAATGGAAGTATGGAGGCTAGAGTCTAACGATCATCAGTTCAACGATGATCAATGCTTTGTTCTAGAATGAGACTCGAATGTTTAAAATAAAAGTTTTTTTTTCTTTCTTTCTTTCTTTTGAAGACCAAAAATGCAGAAGATATACTTAAAAAGTATGGATGCCGCTAAAGGTCACCATATTAAATCATTTTAATGGGTAACCTTGCTATCTCTCTCTCTCTCTCTTTCTCTCTCTCCCCTCTTCCTTTCTCCCTTCCTCAACCCGCCCCTCCTCACCCCCCCCCCCTCTCCCATACCTAGGCCTATCTCATGTTAGGATGGTTAGATTGGCACCTACTTGGTGGTAGAGCTCCTTGAGTGATGTAATGATACGCAAGATAAACACGAGACAGTATGATGTAAACATAGCCAAGAGCTGTGTGTATCTCCACAAGCATGGATGAGAACATGTTAGACCACGTACACTCTGTAGCGTCTTTTACAACGCAATGGCGTTATGTTCTCTGGGGCTCATACAGGCCCCTAGCCATTACGATGTGCGTATACAGCCTACGATGTTGAAGAACTTGCTAGTTGTTGGCCTGCAAACCTGCCACATCATTTTGGTGGCAGTGTGGACGATGCCAGAGTTATGCCAGACAGAGCTGCCCTGATTGGGTGCAATAAATGTTTGTGAACATGAAAAGAGGCGTTTATCGTCGGCAGAAAGAAAAACAATTCAGGAATAAATTGTAATGACTGAACGCCGCAAGCAATTTCTAACTCACTCTCTCCCTCTCTCTCTCTCTCTCTCTCTCTCTCTCTCTCTCTCTTTCCCCTTCCCTTTCTTCCTTTTTTATTTTGTCACCTTTCTTTGTTAATATATTTCGGACAGAAGATTCAAATTTTCAGATTACTGTCAAACACAGGCATACAAGACAAGCGCGATAAGTGCGATACACACCAATAACAGCATGTACTCTTCTCAGACCTAAAATCACAGGGTCCAAGTGTCTCTTAATAGTCCACTTGTTTCAGATGTAGTTCAACAAAAAACAAATTTCATTCATCCTTCCTAGATTGATTTTGAAATTTTCACCGCCTTTTGCACGGTATATTTTACATCATATGCTGAATATCATAGCCCCTTCATGATATTATGCACTATTGACACCTGAATCTCTGGCAGATAAATTCATAAACAATGTTATTTCGTCATGTTGGGATGGGGAAATCACTCAGAAACTTCTCTTTTTCGTATTGTTATATCTCCTTTTGAATGATATCAAATAATATTCAGCTAATCAGTTTTGTAAACAACTAGTATGTTTACATTTGACATTGCACCTCTCTAGGCATAGCCTTGTTTAAATGAAACTTGAGAATTTTAAAGATAATTGAGCTTATGATTCTGGAAAAGCAAAGTTGGCTTGGCCCTCGCAATGTGCATAACAATGCAATTTATTCTTTAATTGCGTTTTACTCTTTTATCACTCCCTCTCCATCAACCATTATTCCACACCCCCCCCCCCCCCCCTTTCCCTCTTTCTCTTTCTTTCTCTTTCTGTCTTTCTTTCTTTCTCTCTCTCTCTTCCTGTCTCTCTTTCTCTCTCTCCCTGTCTATCTCTGTCTTCTCTTCTTTTTCCCTCACTTTTTAATATAGGCTCTGTATTGTATTTATTCTCTTTTCTTTGTTTAGAACCATATTTTCCTTTGCTTTCATTTTGTAATTTGTGTTTGCATACTTATTCGGTCATTGAGAAGTATTTCGTCTTCCAAATTTATGTGAGAGTCATTTTTTATCTTTATATTATTTAAAATTTTTCTGGTTGGGATAAAGGAATATCCTGTAATAGTGTGGATTACAATTAATGCTGGCAGTATGAATGGAGACTAAATACTGAAGGCAAGCAAGGATTTTCCCGATTACAATTACTTATGAATCAATAACTTTGGGGGATTAGTTTTTTTTTGTTGACATTTGAAAAGAAGGAGGCGAGCTCATGCAATTTCATACACCCACAAACGATGACGCAGAGACTGGGCCTGTTTACTTTTCGACTTAAACTTCTCATGATGTCCTACAAAACACATTTCATCAGTATATAAGTAAAGTTAAAAGGAGGGTTCGGTCGCGAAATTATGTCATATTATGTCTCAAATTTCGTGTGTTTTTTTTTTCTTTCTTTATTATTCAAGATTTAAAATGTTTAACCATGAATTTCTATGCAATGGCACCCCTCCTCCTGTCACCAAGAACTTATCCGCTTTTACTACTTAGTATGTAATCGGGAACAGTCAGTGTGGACCCTTTTTTATCACAACTTATACCACAGACAGGTCACACCGGCAAACCGACCCCACATCAATTCCAAGCCGACCGATCCTTGGCCATTGGTGTCAATGTAAGATTTTGTTCGGTCTTGTGTTAGTCTGGCGTCGGTCTTGTTGGTGTGACTGTCGTATTACTCATCCAGGCAGCGTTGTTTATCTAGAAGAAAGCATCTTAGGACTACTAAGATAATTATGATGAAATACGGCTTCAACATTATGATAACGTACCATTTTACGTCGCTGATATATCTGATGTGAATACACTATGATAATGTGATCCTCATGAGCTACAGAATGGTCGTTCATGACATATTAATTTGTTTTCTTATCATGATCATCATTGATCACCACAAAACCAACATTCAACAGGAAAGTCAATCAGTCTACACAAAATATATACACATTTTTGAAAAAAAACTAACCTATCACTAATGTATGTTCATAATGTTATGTTTCGCTAATTAGTGTAAAGTTTAAAGTTTCATCCTTTATCCAAAAATTGAAACGTTTTTCTTTCTTTTTTTCCACATGCGAGTTCGAGCTCTCCCATATAAGGTCCACCCTGGGCGTGTTTTAGTTTTTAATCCCCCAATAGGGGGTTGTCGTTTTAGAACACCCCCCCCCCCCCCGAGCGATTTTTAGGGGGGTTGTTTTGTTTTTGTTTTGTTTTGTTTTGTATTTTGTTTTTGTTTTCTTTCTTTCTGTCTTTTTTTTTTTTCGTTTTTTTTCTTGGCATGACCGATGGTGTTAAGAGACTATTATATTTTATTGATGATGTATGTTTAATAGCATTAAATTTTTTATACAAATATATTCTTACGATGTTTATTATATCAGGTAAAAGAAATATTCTGGAACACTATAGGAGGCATTAGTTAAGGTGTCAAAATACAAATTTTTGCATCTGATTTGTCCCTTATTATTCTCCCTCCATAGAGAAACAAACAACAATAGTAACAAACACCCAACGACAAGTCATGCCTAAAATTTATTCACTTCAAGGTTTTACTGACATGTGAAAAGTCCTATTGTTAAGACTACTTGCTGTGAGTTTATCAAATCATCACGTGACTTGCTACCTATTTATAAAGAGATCACTGGCCCCTATAACAAAGGCTGCATTGTAATCACTGAGTTCGTAAATATTATTTTAATACCAAACTTCTGATTCAGTAGAGCCGCTAGATAAATAAATAGGTGGTTATATCTTCTCCTAAAGTACACTAATCCTTGCAAAAAACATGTCAAGACATATATACGTACTTACTATGGGAGTGTAATTTATGCAATAGATCGTTATATTTTCATTTCCTTTCAAAGATACGAAACCAAATAAGTATGATATCTATACTGTATTTGGAAGGATTTGTTTAAAGAAGAGCATTGATACTTTTAAAATGATTTATTTTGCTTTCATTTCTTGTGTTATGTATATATATATATATATATATATATATATATATATATATATATATATATATATATTGTTATTATTGTTAACTGGCCCCATGGAAGACCAGCAGCAACAATTATAGTTGCAGCTGAATATGGGCTACCAGCCGTATATCTTTTTGTGTACATTTACATGTATTTTATCGGATTTTATTATACGAAAATAAAAACAACAAAACAACAACAAGAGCAAGCGTGACAGATGACAATGATGGCTCTGTGTAATGTCAGAAAATATGTTTTCAGTATATGCACTGCTGCAAACCACATCATGTCAATTAACCTCATACAGGAAGCACGTGACAAGAGAAATAGGTTTTTGGCAATCTCTCTTGACCTTGAATTGAAGGAAATATTACGTCACAATGAGAAAATGAGTCATGAAACGATATCGCCGGAAAGCTTTCTTACGAAATCTAAAACCACTCAATAACCGATTTCTACGTTATTTTGGAGTAACCTCAGTTACTGCTTACCCCATAGAAAGCTTTAATTTAACAAAATTTAGTGCACTAGGATTGTTAAATGGAAAGGAAAACGTGATGGGCGAAATCTGCAGTGTGGTGATGAGTTGGTTTTCTCTCTCTCTCTCTCTCTCTCTCATAGAAATATGTGATTCATTGATGAGAAAAATGTAATGATAGATCATGCAAGAAAATGCGGAAAGAAAAAACGGAAAATATATGTAAAATTAGTAAAAGACGTATATAAAGCCAGCTAATCATTACAGCTCATGCACAGTTTTGATAGCAGAAAGGAAATTGGAAAGAAACATGTTGAATATAGTCTCATAATGTTCTCCTAGTGTAAAAATACATATGTATGAGATCATTAGGTATTCCATTTATGATATCCAGTGAATTTTAGTGTGAATATCTGAGAGGAACGCTAGATAGATTCTAGGACAACTACCCCCTAGACAACTACCCCCCGGACAACTACCCCCCGGAAAACCACCCCCTGGACGACTACCCCCTAGGACATCTACCCCCAGGACATCTACCCCCCAGGACAACTACCCCCCAGGACAATTACCCCCCCCAGGACAACTACCCCCCAGGACAATTACCCCCAGGACAATTTTTCCGGGGGTAGCTGTCCAGGGGGTAGTTGTTCGGGGGTAGTTGTCCGGGGGGTAGTTTTCCTGGGGGGTAGTTGTCCTGGGGGTAATTTTCCTGGGGGTAGTTGTCCTGGGGGGTAGTTGTCCTAGGGGGTAGTTGTCCTGGGGGGTAGTTGTCCTAGGGGGGTAGTCGTCCAGGGGGTGGTTTTCCGGGGGGTGGTTGTCCGGGGGGTAATTGTCCAGGGGGTAGTTGTCCGGATACGGCTAGCTAGGTAACGTCTATACAGAGTCCTACGCTATGACCCTTCCACCCCGACGGCTGCCTGCACAACAACCTCGGTCCTTCGCACAGATATAGCATGTGTATAGAGTACACAGCTCCCCCCCCCCCCCCCCATAGGTTTTATTTTATTTATTTATTCATTTATTTTGTCTTCTATATTTTATACTGCAGGGTTGGCCTGTTCAGTTATGCAAAATTGCTTTTCAAAGCCGCCCTGAAGTTTAACAAATCATTCTACTTGAAAATACAAAATACATAACAATTATACTTTAGGTAACATCTGAACATGATCAATTACAACAACAGGAAAAATTGGAGTGGGAATCAATGGTATTATAATTATGGTTTTAAACGTGTCTACATGTTGTAGTACAGCTTGTCGTTTTGATCCCTGTCACCGATGTCTAAATTATTGTTTACTTCACACTTGTTTAATATTTGAGGAGGAAAAACTTCACAGCAGCTTAGTTATGCCAGTATCTTGCTATTTATCATTTAAAGAAATCTGACGAAATTTTTTGGAGGGCTTACCAATATGGACGTTATCTTTAAGGCCAGCTACTACCCCTTTCTCTCTCTCTCTCTCTCTCTCTCCCACTCAACGGGCATAAAACTAAGTTTGAGCTAATTGGGGACTTGGAATAATATCAGTTTTATCTGCAGAACATGAAGACTTTTCGAGCAAAAAATGCTAATAAAATGGAGACTTTTTAACAAAATGTGCCGTTGTGATAAATTCCCAACAACTCAATCAAATCATGACCACGTGACATCAATCTGCATGACCTCATTAAAGGGAAATCAAATATCAAGGGTCTCAGGATGTTGGGCAAACATCTCCATCAGACCCGCTATGCCGAAAATGTGCAATCAGTGAGATCATTTCACGATCATTACCTCGAATTATGTCCACTCTCTCATCACAATGAACCACTCTGAACCCTCCCACATCTCATCACCCACACACCTCTTCACTCGCAAAAAAAAAAAAAGAAAAAAAAAAAAAACTAGGCGCACACATAATTCTGACATCAGTGCGTATTGCATAGTTGGAAGCTGAGCAAGAACGGTATTACGATAGTTGATTAATATTCATATAAAACAGAGTAAATGCCCTGTCTACTTTTAAAACGGAACTTGGTTTTTGCTAGTCAAACTCTTCTCCGTTTTGCCCCTGGGTTGAAGCTAGATTTTCTTAGTATATTTGATCATTCTATTTATAAAAACTGGCTACTTTTCCCAGTTGCCGGAAATTATTCAATTCACAATATTTCCCTTTAAAATGTTTCACCAAAGTACAGAAATGGTATGTGTGTGTGGAAGTGTTTCGTCAAAATGACATGGAGTATGTGCTCTCAACAGAATTCCTCTGCCCATGCTGAACAAAGAGGTAGGCTTACTAGGCAAGCCTAGTACCTCCTTGCTCTGGCTTGACTGTGTATCCCAGTTGGAGATCTAAACTCTGTGCTAGAATCTGTCAGTGCTATTAGCCCAGATTCGGTATTATTTTTGAACGCAATTTCCGAATTAATTTCAGGTATTCGGATGGGGGACTTTCCCAGGATAGCGTTCATATCACTACCAATGATATTGTGCCCTGCTGTGAGAAAGGTTCTAAAACTCCTTGCTCACACGTATTAAGCTGTTTGGATACTCACCTTGATTTCTTCTCGAGGAATATAAAATTCGAGTTTGACAAAAAATGAAAGAACAGCAAAAAATGAAAGAACAGTAAAATTATCCCCCACCCCCTCTCTCTCTCTCTCTTTCTCTCTCTCTCTCTCTCTCTCTCTCTCTCTATCTCACATACACAGACACTTTTTTTTTTTTTTTTTTTTTTTTTAACACCCATGCACACACTGGTATCAATATGCCTATAGCACTTCATTTATTTGATGTACGATAAAAGAGCAATGTAGATAAAATGCCTTGCTCAAGGGCATAAGTGCCGTGCCGGGGATCGAACGCCCGATCCTCGCATCTCCAGTCAAGCGCCTTAAACCACTGGACCACGGCACCTCCACTGGACACACGCGCACGCGCGCACTTACACACACACACACACACACACACACACACACGCACACCCACACACACACTCCTTTCCTGTCCATCTTTCGGTCTATCTACTAATCTATTTATCTACCTATCTATCTATCTGTCTATCTATCTGTTTATCTATCTATCTATCTGTCTATCCATTTATCTAAGTTGTAGATGCATGGAACTCTGACAAATTTTTCTTAGGGGTTCAAACACAAAGCAAGTACAAGTATATAGAAATTTATTTACAAATTATGAAATAAATTGGCTGTGTCCACAAAATTGAGGAAAAAAATAGGAATCGAAGCGTTTTCTTCTTTCTTTTTGCATGGTTTCTAAAATGTAATTGGTCTCAGCTCATCGATAACCTTGATGTGTCTGATTGGCAAGTCTGTATACCCATCACAAAATAACGACACTTTAAAACTATTCACTTTAAATAGAAAACTTGTCAGATAAACACGGAGAGAGATGGAACAAAAACTGAGAGGAAGGGGTGGACAGATCAGGGAGAGAGAGAGGGGGGGGGGAGAGAGGAGGGGGAGGGAGAGGGGGGGGGAGAAAGAGAAGACTATTACAGAAACTAAACATGCTGAAAATAAGGAAAGGAGAATGTAGGGTGGGGAAACGCCCGACAAACTTTATAAAATTCTTTATTCTCTTACTTTATCCTTTCGTTTTCTCCCACTAAATCCGACGTCTGTAATGAGAACATTATGTTTTGTTCTACATCTTAACTTTAGGCTAGCTTCAAATTAATTCTAGCATTTGTAACATGATTAGCTTCAAAATTGACATAACATGAATCCTCATCATTGTGTAGATTTAAGCCCCGCAGGTAGGATATAATTGTTCATCCTTTATAGAATGCCATATCATTCAATGCTTATTGCACTATTGCTGATGCTGAACAAAGCTTCTTCATCTCCATCAGGGTTAGCATTATCATAGACAAAGCAATGATCTAGGTCCTCTATTTAAATATAAGGGCCAGTGTCCTGTATAATGTACTCACTGTCTGGCACTTCTCATAAGATCTTATCCCTTTGTTTTCCTGCCTTCTGCAAGAGACATTTCTCTTCTTAACTTGAACATAATCCGCTTTCGTCTCATGATAAATCATCTCCAGTTCACCTTCAATCTGGATGATTACTTTCAATTCATATTATATGCTGTAAAATCCCTTCTATAGCTTGAGTCTCTATAGTAAATTTAGCTCATTATTCAGAATTTCCAAAGGACTGCATTTTATATTTTCAATTGAATTTAACGATTGAATTAGAAAATGATATTGACCCTCTCACTACTGGATTCTCTCATTCTCATAGTATTAATATAATAACCATCCGGTCCCCGCAGGCAGTGGGTTAGAGATTGAAATTGTAACCATAAAAAAAATCTCTTAACTGAATCTCTTGTTCGCATTCATAAAAATATATTTAACATACCATTAATATCTGGTTATTCTTATCGAAATGATTAGTATGAGATCCAAAAAACATTTGTCAAATTGTGGGTAAAGGATGATAAGAACAAAACTAATGAAATACAAAGAAAAGGAGAAGAAGAGAGTGTGGAGATTGTCAAGGAAAAGATTTTTTTAAAAGTGAGAGAGAGAGAGATAGAAAATGAAAATGTGTAAAATAGAGAAAGAAATGTCAGTGAAAGAGAAAGAATGATGAAAAGAGGGAGAGAGAGGGAGAGAACAACAAAAATTAAGTTGATCACCTAACAAGCTAAATCTGCCATTATGGACATGAAACATTTGAAGTGTCGTCCTGAGTACTTGTTCACCAGTTTCTGTCAAGCCTACTTGTCTTACCTCTTTCCAGCTCTTAGAAATCTCTGATCAAATTATCTTGAGCTTTAAATAGCATCACTATCTCCTTGTTTTTATATTTCCTTTCAGTGTATAGTTCAAGTGCGTGTATATGCCTCGGAGTTCTATATTCAGTTTTCTAGTCCATCGCGGCTGTACTGGTCTGCTTATGTTTCATATAATATTTTACGCTGATAGTCCTTTGTTACCACACTTCTGTAAGGGAGGGGCTTCGATCCATTTTCCTTAAGGGTGGCAAACATACTGAATAAAGTCAAAATTTTCATGTTCAAGTTACCAATTTTGAATATGACTGGACAGGGGGCATCTGCTAAAATGCCCCTGGCCCCCAAGATTGATACCACTTTTGGAAATTACATTAGTAAAAGTGAATTCCTGAGTGATGGAACGTTGAATTTTCCACCAAGCCAAATTATTACACCCGGTCTTAACATTAACCATTATCAGATTATAGGCGCCCGAGAACGATAAAATACGAGCACGGCTTTATGCAAGTGATGGATTGGGGTGGCCGTGTGGGGATCCGAGTTTTGTTCCTTTAATAACTTTTTTAAAATTAGATTCCAGCTACACTAATTCGGCATATACCTTTGAGTATGTGATTGCGTTTAGGCCGTGTGAGACTAAGTTTGATATTTAACGATTCAACTTTCATGAACAGAGCCAAAGAGAACTCAAAACACCCTTAACTGAGTTTAAGCGTGTTATGTACTGAATTGGCAAGCAGGTCAGTGGGAAATAAGGAAACAAACATTGGTATATTTGGGTCATGTCTGATTTAATATTATTCCCATGAACCTTGAAGTGAATACAATAGGAAATAGGTTTCTACCCGCAAGACCTTCGCCTCGAAAACCCTCGGGCATATTCGTTTGATATTGGGGAAATGGACACAAATGAAAACATCAAAATTGATTCGCTTGTTTGGGGTGACACAAAAACAAAATGCACACGCATGCGCAGACATCACGATGTGCAAACATCGAATGGAAGCTAGGATAGCTAGGACGGTTATATCAAGGGAGACACATAGCTTTAGGATATAATGTCAGTGAGAAAACAAGTTGCTTTCCTTATTTACTAGGAAAAGAATCGTTTTTTGGCTGGATATTCCCATTCCATGTCATTTCCATTTCTCCTCTCTCTCCCCCCCCCCCCCCCTCTCTCTCTCTCTCTCTCTCTCTCATTTTCTCTCTGCTGGGAGAACACATCTATTCTTTGATTGCTCTTAATGTGAGAACGGAGACTCCCTCTCCGCCCCCCCCCCCCCCTCTCTCTCTCTGTCTCTCTTTATTCCTTCGTCTGTCTCTGTCTACCAGTGCTTGTGTATTTTTTTCTTTTGTTGATCTACTTTTTGATCGAACATATATCTGTAAAAAAAAAAAAAAAAAAGATTTGCCCCTACCCCTTCATGTTTTTATTGGTTCGTCGATCCATTCTCTTTTATCTCGCCTTGTGAAACAGATCTCCATGTTTCGTAGGTAAGATGAAAACAGATCAATAGTTTATTTTAACCCTTCTATCACCAAACACAGAATGTCACATACAATAATATATGAAGTCAGTAGTGTGTTAAAGTTATGTTAATAAGATGGTTAACTTTGCTTTTCACTTCTGTGCCTTCATCTTCGCCCAGTGCAAATTATAATAAACAAATATAGCTCAACGCCATGCTATTTTCCCCATTTTTAACGTCACTTTCTTTTCCAGATTTTTGCCTTTAGGCATTTGAAGCCAACCCGTGAAATGTCATCTAAACATCGCCTGAGCAAGGACCCATTTTCACCTCAATTTGCTTCGACATAATCGAACATTTTCTGGCGGGAAAGGCTCAATCGCTTCGAGCTGACGCTGATTCTATTTGACGGAAATTAGTCTTTTATTTTCTCCACGCAGCCGTTTGATGACTTTCACCTTTTCTTTGTCGTTATGCCCATCGCCCACTAACTTTGTGATAAGAATGCAGTATATAGATTGAACGGATATTACAAACTCGACGACATTTCTTCACAAAGGACCATGTGTGATATATTTCATAATGTTTTGTTGTTGCTGCTGTTATTGTAAATTTTTGTTGTTCAGAGGTGTTCACTTATGTCATCTCGTTATATGAGCTCTGCCACTCTGAGGTTATTTCTTATTTCTGGTTTGTAGGCAACGGTTTTGGATTAGTGCATTACACTCTCAAACTATTCTGCTGTTACAACATGTGAAACAAACAAACAAATCTTTCTCTCTCGCTCTCTCGCTCTCTCTCTTATTAGTCCTTCGAGTTCGATCTCGAGCTCTGTCTCACTGTATTTCTACTCGTATTTCGGTTGTGATGTTGCTCTCTTTTCCAGTTTCATATTTGTATCCATACCTGTATGCATTCATGATAAGACTCAGAACTATATTTTCATTGTCTTACTATTCATATGTTATCATACTGTCTTGTTATGTTGTGTGCTGAGAACCGGGGGGGGTGTTTTTATTTATTGTGTTATCGCCCTTCTAGCTCTTAGCAAACGATACCATGTGTTGTCTATGTTTCACATATTGCATGTAACACCAACTGAAAGCAAATTTCTGTGTTATATAATATGGAAAATAAATATTGAATCTTGATATCCCTATTTTTTTATATTTTGCTTCTCCGACCTATTGTCTCTTCTTTCTTTTTTTTTAACACAGCAACTTTTGAATAGCCATTATTACATCAGTGAAATTACACGCTTTTTCATGTGACTTTGTTGAATTGCCTATTTCTGTTCTCAGACCTATCGATAATGACAACAAAATGTTAAAAGCCTTTCTTAGCTATCAAAAAACA
>CM046843.1:34373637-34433637 GCA_025618425.1 Heliocidaris tuberculata
TCTTATTTATTTTATCCAAAAATATTGGGGGGGGGGGTGATAAAAGTCAGGGGCCGCAGAGCATTTTTGAAAGTGGGGGGGGGGGGGGGAGGGGGCTGATCTGATTTCACTCATTAATGACAATTTTCGAGCCTTTTTCCCGATATTTTTTTCAACGTGTCTTCTCAAAAAAGTGGAGGGCTGCAGCCCCCCCCCCCCGGCTCCGCGGCCCATGTTACATAATGGGTGATCTCAATATTGATCTCCTGCAACACGTACAGTACAAACCCATCTATGAAATTTTTAAATGTCCTCACAGTAACTCATGCTAACCGTCAATCAATAAACCATCGCGTATTACAAAATCAACTGCAACACTTATCGATAACATCATAACCAATAAAATCGAACCAACCGACTCGGGATTATTCTTTTGTAATGTCTCTGACCACTTACCCGTATTTCAGGTATCTAAAATGAATTCATCTAATACAAGAATGAAAAAAAAAATCACGATAGTTTCTACCGTGTTGTAAACCAAGAAAAACATCGAGAACTTTAATAAAGATATCCAAAACTTAAGATTGGAGTGACGTCATAATGAATGAAGATCCTAATTTAGTATATAACACATTCTCAACAAAAATACGTAGACTGTATGATCTCAATTTTCCCCTAAAGAGAACCAAAGACAAAAAAAAAAAAAATACAATTTTGGCTGACAAACGGTTTATTACATTCAATAAAACATAAGAACAAGCTATACAAGTGGTACTTTAAAAATCCGACTCATCAAAACGATTTGCAATTTAAACAATATCGAAATAAACTTACGACATTCCTCAGGAAGACAAAGATCAGATATTTCTCCGAAAAATTCATGCGTAATAAATCAAATATTAAAAGTACATGAGATACTATAAACAGCCTTATAAAGAAATTTCATGAATGCCCAGAGACTGCCTCCAGTATTGATGATATAATTTTGACTGATCCTTTATCCATAAGTTACTCATTTAACGATTTTTTCACAAACATTGGTCCGACTCTTGCTAATAAAATACTACGGTGTAATACTGACTTTCGGACATACATGAACATTCCGCCTGATGATTCTCTATTTTTATATCCTACATGCAGATGAAAATGAAAAAAGTAATATTGCCAACTTGTTTGAAACTGATAAATCTGCAGGTTTAGACGAATTCAGTCCCAGGGTAATTAAAAGTGCGATTATATCTAAACCGCTGTGTCATATTTTCAATTAATCACTTAATAAGGGATTTTTCCAGACCATCTGAAAATCGCTAGAGTCACATTTATATTCAAGACTGGGGACAAAAGACAGCTTACCAACTATAGACCAATATCTGATCTATCGGGGAGGGGGGGGGGGGGTTCTCTAACATTCTCGAACGCATTGTATACACCACGACTTACGAATTTCTTGCTAAACACATTATTTACAAAAACCAGTTTTTGTACAGCTTTATATATAATATGGCATTATCTAAACTAACAAACGATATAACTGACTCCTTTGAAAAAAAAATCGGTATTTTATTGGAATTTTTTTATAGACTTATCGAAATAATCTTTCGATACCACTGATCACTCAATTCTATGGGGGGGGGGAGAAAAAAACAACTTTACAGTCATGTATAGGATCCATGGCATAGAACACGATTGGTTTGGCAGTTATCTTAGCAATCGCCTCAAGCGCACTAAATTTCACTCGGTCGTAATATCACATGTGGTGTACCTCAAGGGTCGTTACTTGGTCCATTACTTTTTATTCTTTATATAAACGACATCTTCAAATCAACGGCAACATTGAATTTTGTTCTTTATTTCGACGACACGAATATTTTATGTAGCGGATCTAATCTTAACTTACTGTGCAGTAATGTTAATCAACAGCTAACCCTTGTATGCGAGTGGTTTAAGGCTAATAATTGTTTGTCAATTTTTTAAAAAATGAACTATATGATCTTTCACAACAATAAAAACTTTGATTCAGACAGCATTTCCATATATCTCGACAACGTAGTACTACCTAGAGTTGTAAACAAAAAATTTCTAGGTGTGCACATTGACACTTCTATGTCTTGGAAAAAACATATTCTTGAAACAGAAAACAAAGTCTCTAAAAACATTGGCATCATTTCTAGACTGCGGCAAATTTTACCAAACAACATCCTCCGTATGATTTACAATTCTCTTGTTCTACATTATGCTGCACCCTAGCCTGGGGGAACTCTACAACCTCCCAGTTACAGAAACTGATCACTCTACAAAAGAAAATAATTCGTATAACTACAGGTATTGCTCCCCGGTGTCACGTCGATCATTTGTTCAAACAATTTAAAATTTACCGATATAGATAAACATCAAAAAAGCATTTTTATGTAAAGATGTACAAACAATTTATTCTCTGACGAATTTTGTAACCTCTTTCAATTAAATTCTGCTATTAATAAATACGAAACCAGACACGCAAATCACATCCATCTACCCAAGCACAGTACGCTATTATTCCCACATAATATCCGGTAATCAGGACCCAAGCTGTGGAACGTTATCCCTGACACAATAAAATACTCCGCATCTCTTGCTAGCTTCTCAAGAAGAATGAAAAAAAAACATTTCACTTCAACTTACAAATAATATGGTTTAAAACACGTCCCCACCCTCCATTTGGGTCTATTCTCTCCCTTTCTTCTCTCTGCATTTTCGTGAATATTTCTCTTTTCCTTACATCTTTTATGTTGCACCTCCAATCTCCCCCTCCCTTTTTCCTCTTTCCCCCTCGTTTTTTTTTTTTTTTTTTGGGGGGGGGGTTCCTTTTTTCCCTTCGATCAAGCTCAGCGGTCTAGGAATGTTATCGTTTTCCTTTTTTGTTTGCAGTTATTTTCTTTTTATATATTCATTATGTAATATTATGTATTATGTACTATGGGCACCCTCGCCCAAGCTTTTGCTTTTAGAGGTGTGTCCTCCAACTATGTATTACCACATGAGTGTATATTTTGTCTTATTTTTGTTTAAAATACATGTACATTATTTTTGCTCATTTATTACTTTGTACACATACTGAAAAGTTGGAAATAAATGTCTTTAAATTGAAATTGAATTGAAATTGAAATATATAAACAGTGCAATTTCGTTGGATGAGTAGTAGCCAAAACAGTATTGCAGTAAGTCAGAAATGGTAGTATTAGTGTATTGTATAACATGACGAGAACAGATTGAGGCGGCAAGGTACGGTATAATCAGCTTAAGCAATGGTATACATACCACAAGATAATCCGTAGAACTGAACGGTACAGGTGCATTCAAACCCATAGAGAGTCTCTTTGCAGGTTCCTCCATTTTGACAGGAATAAGATAGACAATCTGTTCGTAAAGACAAAGTTAAAGTTTGAAGTTAATTTGTTTCACTTTTACATTTAAAACAAATAGATTTTACAAGCAGAAGAGTTACAAAACATACGGGTAAAGAACTCAAATCCTGTAAAATGTACGGTATAAATAGATTCGTTTCGAGTGATATAGGTGGACGACAGGCATAATAATAATAATAATGTTACATGTGGGGAACCTAAATAAAAAGCCTAACTTGTAAATGATTAGGCTCCCGTACAGGGTAACAATATAAGCAAGTCTGATTAATATGCAATAAATAGAAGTATCAGATTTACTTAAACGTACAAGGAGAGCAAAGCTCAGAATGTGTTGCCCGGTCACAAATGGTAATTGGACTAATTGATAATGGACCAAATGGTAATTGGACCAATTTATAATGGACCAATTGATAATGGACCAAATGGTAATTGGACCAATTGGTAATGGACCAGACGGTGATTGGACCAATCGATAATGGACCAAATGGTAATTGGACCAATTGATAATGGACCAAATGGTAATTGCACCAATTGATAATGGACCAAATGGTAATTGGACCAATTGGTAATGGACCAAATGGTAATTGGACCAATTGATTATAGACGAAATGGCTATTGGGCATACTGCTCATTGGATGAAACGTTGTTGGACGATATGTTGATTAGACCGAAATGTTTATTGGACCAAATGATGTTAGACCGTATGTTGATTGGACCAAATAGCATTTCCCAAATCCAATACACCAAATACTGTGCACAGCATTGGCGCACACCGATGAGCATGTGGATCTGCACGCACACTGAGCAATTTCTAGTCATATGCTTAGATCATATGTCGAGTATTATGGCATTTGAAGAGCAATGTATTCAAAGTGAAACATAGATTCCGAAATATTGGCCGGCCATAGAATTCTTAAAACGTCATTTTTTTTAGATGTTATCTTCTAGAACAAAAAACAACAACAACAAAATGAAAACAGTAGTTGTACAACAGCCGACCGTGATTTTTTTTTTTTTTTTTTTTTTTAAAGTAGTCGGCTACAATTCAAACTTTTCATATAGCAATGTATACTGTCTTGCCTAAAGATATATTTTTAGAAAGGTGTAACCAGTTATATCAAGGAATTGAATATGGTTTGGCTTTCAACCTACCTGGGAGCTTGCAGATTATTATTTTTGCGTCAATGTTATTTAGCTTCGGCCACCGAACATCTTTAATGGTCATTGATTTGGGTGCCAAAGTGAGATTATCTCCATTCGCCGGGGTAATTGTGCCACACGACAGACTTTCCATAGGGTTACACATGCCGTCAAGATTGCTGACAGTGGACCCCTGCACGTCTGTCAATCAAGGATAAAGAGGTGAATTAACAATAGACATACACACACATCCACGCACATGCACACCCCACATCCCCCACAAACACAACCCACATGCGTGCGCGCACACGCATACACACAAACAAAGTCCTGTCATATTGCCTGGTAAAAACCACCAAGTTAATGATAAAAAATTGACAATTACCTTCCTACATCACCATTACCACCATCATGCACCACTACCACAACAACAACAACAACATGTAAAGAAACTAAGGACAATTATACATGTACATGGGCACAAAACAATGGGTCTTATAATATATAAATAGTGCATGGTCTATCATGCACTATACCGCATTATGTGCACGACAAATACTAAATTATCCCAAGCGCAGGCCGAGGTGAAATAGACCTGCCCGAGGGATAATTTAGTATTTGGAGTTCATATAGTCCAGTAATGGTGCATAAATAGAACAAGCACTATAAATTGTTATAGTAAACAGACCCCTAGGTCTATTCTGTTGTGCAATAGGCACGGGCCCTAGGTAGTACGGTGCACGATCGTGCACGATGTCTCATTGAGACCTGTACATCATCCGTGTAAATCACTTTCTGAAAAGCACCCTCAACGGGGATCGCAATAGGAATAGTTTTGATACCTAAACATGCAGGGAAACCTGTCTAACATCTTTGATTTTTATACCCCTAACCGGTGATTTTATATCTTGCGTGGTATTATATTTGAGGATTACACCATCATCATAGATCTTCATAGGAACGGAACACATTACCGAACTATATTTTTATCCCTGATTTTCATTTCACCTCTGAATTTGATACCTTTTTTTTCTTGATTTTTGCTATTTTTGATACCCCAAACGCGTAACCCGGGTTACCCGCCTAATGCTGAAAAATTAACCCTTTAATCTGTTTTCGTGTAAGCGGATGATGTACAGGCCTCGATGAGACATGTCCCTCCCCCCCCCCCCCCGGGAAATCGACAGAGATATACCTACATGAAGATCTAACAAATCTAACGTCACTTTAGTATAGGTCTAACCTTTTACAGAGATCTAACTTAATTAGATCTAAGTTTGAACGATAGTTTAGTTAGATCCACTGTCTGAGAATAGATATAACGTTAGATTCTAGTAATTTATCAAACATAATTTCATTTTATAAAACAAATAACACCCGGCTCTCGTTCGTTCACTGGTTAATATGGTTACAGTAGCTCACTTGACAACTTGAGAATTGTCCATAGCCACTCCGCTACGCGTCGTGGCTTCATACAATTCTAAGTTTATCGCGCTTGCTAATTGATGCACTCACATTGATGCACTCACGTGTGTTATTTGTATAATACAATCTTCTGAAGCAGCATCTATTGCAGGATATAATTCTTGTATCCGGTAAACTAAACTATAACAGCCCTCATGTCGTCAAAATAATTACCGTTTAGATTTTAGCACAAGCTATTCATCAAACGTGGTCATGCAGAAATTGCTGCCGGATTTCAATAGGCAATCAGAACAATAGATAAAATAATGCATTCTTTCCGTTGCATTATGTTTGAAGTGTAAGAAACAGATAATTATGATGAATAACATAGTAAAGCGCAATATATCCACTCTTGAGGCAATGTATGATAAAAAAAAAACCCTATTCTGTTGCGACAAAGTGCGTAAATGGAAACTTCTTATGAACTCAAAATATTTCATTCAATGGCACAAAGAGAATGCGACATTTGAAGAAAATCGGGGTTTTTTTTCTTTAGATAAAATGATTTTTTTCTCTCTCTTTCATTTTTTAAAAACAAAATGTAACATATCCATGAACTTATTCCTCTGTGAAACGCAATACCTGTATATGCACGGATTTGGTTCAGTAAAATGCTGTTTATTCACTTACTTTGAAATAATTCAAATTAATGTTTGTTTCCGACACTTTTAAAATGTCAGGAATCAGTGAGGTGAGTAGCCACATATACAGTGCGTATAAAAAAGTATACTCCAATTCGGTAGCTTCTAATTAAAAAGTTATAAAGTCTATGAGCTGGAAATTTATTTTATAGTAAAGAGCTACCTACATTTTGTCGAATGATACCTTATTCATAACCTTGCTGCCAGGGATGACTGAACAGCAGGCTTTTCAAAAAGTATTGTCAAAATCCTCTTGTACCAAGTTTGGGATGAAGCAACAAATGTGGCTTAAAACCAATTATGGATTTGTTATTTCAGTTTGAAAACAATTGATGACTTATTTCAATGATTGATTTTTTGCATTTGAATAGAAAATGTGTTAATGTCAACTAAAACTCAAGAAAATGCATAATCAAAGCAAAATTTGTGATATTTTCTTGCCAAGATGACACAAAGTCGGCTTCATCCGCATCCCTTGTTTAAGATAACATTTTTTATCAATTGAGTCATTAGAAATGGACAAAGTGTATTAACGTATCATGTATCATGAAAGTCTACTATCAATAAATTTGATAATGCTTAACATATGCATCCCTCCTCGTATTTTTTAAGGTCAGTAAACCTTTGAGTTCTTGTGCAATTCGAGAAAAACCCCTTATGCACCTTTTGCAGGTGAAATGGTGCAGTGGACGAATGGGCTGATCGAGAGTTTTTAGTTATCATGAGACGCTAGGTTAGAGGTGACACGACATTTGCTCCTGCGACATTTGCTCCTTCGTCCTTATCTCGAAAGGTCAAAGATTAAGGTCAAGGTCATGATTTGGTTTTTTGTTAGGACAATGTGAAGATTAGGATTAGGGTTAGGGTTAGTTTAGGTTTAGGATTAACACGGCAAAGTTAGACCGCAGCAATTGTCGCAGGAGCAAATGTCATGGAACCAGGTTAGAAGGCTGTTGAATGAAGTAACTTAGATTATCATGTGGATTGAAACAAGGTTATGTAAAACTTAGATACATTACATTAGATATATTGAAAATAGGGGGATAGTTCACTATTTTCTTTTTAGAGAGTACTCTAAAATAAATCGATATTCACTCCTAAAAAAGTGATCACTGACGTGACTTCCGGGGGAGTGAAAATCTATTTTTTAGAGCATAGAATTATATGAATACAAGGATAAACAGAAGAAAATATTCTCCTCCAAATAGACAAACTGGAAACTAATTTTTCTTGAAATAATAGACCGTTATATTTGAAATTGAATTTCATGCGGGTCGCAATATGTAATCATTTTATAATTATATGAATATAATTAGAAGTTTTACAAAACGATACAATGTTTTCAATCTCACCTGAGTATACGAAGCTACTGAAAGCAAGGTGTATTAAAATAACAACAAAGACCATTGTGCATATTATCCTTTGTGGAGAAAACCAGCGATAAGTGGCAAAAGTGTATCGATTTTCAAACGTAAATGAGAGATAATAGAATAAAATATTTCAGCAGGAGTTGAGTGGGTCACGAGAAAAAGAGCTGGTGTCGTGCGCAGAGAGAGAGAGAAAGAGAAAGATTAACAAAAGAAAGTGGTGGCTTAATTAGTTATAGTGCTAATGTAATTAATCAGGGTGAAAGTGATGAAAGAAAGAGATATATTAAAAAAAAAAAAATTGGCGATTGAAAGAGAGCGTGGAAGAAAGGTGTTTAAAGAGAGAGAGAGAGAGAGAAACCCACCAGCGTCGGTATTCTATACGCTTGAGATAAAATTAAAAAAAAAAAAAAAAAAAAAAAAAACCGTGTAGTTTGCTATGGCGTCATCGTATTAAGCCTGGCGCCATTTGCTGACGTTAGGACCGCGTTGGTGACTGGTACGGTCTTATTGCGCGTCATGATAGACACGATAGAGTGATAATTGTTTAAGAATTTATTGCAAAATGAACGGTGATGACCTTCACTGCCTCGATTAGCGCAATAACATAATTGAAATTACGCCTCGTGTGAGGCGGTTTAAGCTTTGAAAGTGTTTCCACATATACTTTAGTTAGAATATAGGCTTCGTTGTAGAATAATATTGTGGAATTCTTCTGGATATTATAGATGAGAATGATGCAGAAGGCTTTTACGGGGAGCTGGGAGCCGTTCACCCAGTAATAGCAGAGTAGAAGGGGGGGGGGGCTGCAGCCCCCCCCCCCCCCCCCTCCCCCCCCCCCCGGTTCCGTGGCCCATGCACATCCCCTACCTGCAACGCTCCTGCCGATGAGAACAATAGAGAGAAAATCCATCTATTCATTTGGGAGATTGCTTTTCGACATGCCTGACGCCACTCTTCACCATGTTCACTTACCTGATTAAATCTCTAACTCATGTAGATGTTAATTGTCGTCCCGGCGGCATGTTATTTTAAATATTACTTCAAAAATTAAGTTGAAATGATTGTTTTATAGCAATGATGAAAGATGTATTTTGTATTACATACTACATTGTGTATGAGGTTTTGGAATCATTGAAATAATAGAAAATGACTCATTCTTGATGAATGTCACATGCACCGCAGACACAAATGAGTATATGGGACTACCTGACTACATACAAATGTGGCAGGAATGTTTGGGCCAAGCATTTCTGCTATTTCTCAAAAGAGACACTTGATCTGATGAAAAAGAGAAGAAAGAAGGTGTCAACACAGAAGGAGAACACAGAGTATACTGAACTGTGCAAAAACATCCGAAAACACACGATCAATGAAATCGCAACTACAACATCATGTCAAGAAAGTCCAAGAGACCATCAAAAGTAACAGCAGCTACAAAGCAACCATGGCAAACTTTCCAGTGGGGAATCTCAACTGATAGTTGTTAAAGGAGAGGATGGAATAATCATCTATGGCAGAGACGAGTAATTCTCCGTATCGCATATAGCTCTCCGAATCCGAACGCATGCGGCGCTCTAATTTTGGGGCATGTGATTGCTGGCAACTGAGCTTCCGGGTCCGGCCGGAGCGTCATTGACAATGTGTTAGAAGACGTGGTCAGCCTAGCAAAAACTCCCTTTTGTTTCTAATCTAGCAAATAATCGTGTTTTTATACAGTTGATATTTAAAATGGGATTCTTCTGTGAAGCTACCCAATGTGGGATGTTGAGCCGAAGATGCAAAACGTGTTTTCAGCAGAACAATCACGCACGAAAAAAGCAAGGAAATATCAGTGTATGCTCACTATAGCTATAGACTGGAACCGGAAATATATGTGCCAACATCGTTGTCCCCGATATCGGCATCGGGAGCTGATATCGGCTACATACGATAGGGAGAATTAACCATGTGAAGGATTTCTACTGGAACCTGTATGCTCCAGTAAGGTTCACCAATAATTACTATAGACACTGATGAGGACATACCACCTGCAGGAGCAGATGAGGTAGCTAAAGCCCTCAAAGAAATGAAGCGTGGAAAAGCACCAGGCAGTGACGAAGTACTGGCACATGTCCCGAAGTATGGAGGGGATGTCATCCTGAAACAACTGGCCAAGCTATTCATACTCTGTATAGAAAAAACACAAACACCAGACAACTGGCATGATTGGAACAATGCACTCATAATTCTCATCCACAAGAGAGGAGATATTAAGGATATAAAAATCTACAGGCCAATCAGCTTACTCTCAAACACCTACAAACTATTCACCAAAGTCCGTACTAATCAAGTCACTGGAATCCTAGATTTTAACCAACTGAGGGAACAAGCTGGAGTCAGAAGTGGATTCTCTAATACAGACCATCTCCACACACTTAACCAGCTACTGGAGAAAACATGCGGATACAGACAACCTTTGTGCGGGGTTTTTGTAGATTTCGCACAAGCCTTTGACAGCACTGAATTTCAGGCAGTAAAATAACAGCTTTACCATGTTTACAGTTACAAGGTGTGCACCACAAATACATCAAACTCATACAGAAGATTTATAGCAAAGCAACTGCATCCATTCACTGGCACAAAGACAGTGATGAATTCCCCATCAACAGAGGAGTCCGGCGGGGAGATACTATCTCTCCTAACCTCTTCAATGCTGCACTGCAGGAAATACTTGACTTGACTGGGAGAGTTAAGGGCTTAATAACATCGAAGGCGGGAGTCTACACAACCTAAGGTTTGCTGATGACATCATCCTAATTACTGATGATGGTCACAAGCTAGAGGAAATGCTCAACGAATTAAGCACTGAGAGTGATTAAGTAGGCCTGAGGATAAACATGAAAAAGACAAAACTAATGTTCAACCAATTTGCTAAAGAGCGGAAAATCGTATTGGAAACTACTGAAATTGTGAAATTAGACCACTATAAGACAGCACATTAGAATGGATCACAAGCAAATGGAAGAAGTCAAAAGGAGGACAAGTGCTGGATGGAATGCTTTTGGGAACTTCAATGACATTATGAAGAGTAACATTCATATCTGCCTTAAGCATGTTAATAGAAAAGTTTTCAATGTGTTATACCTGTAATGACTTATGGATCTGAAACTTGGGCTGTAACAAAGAAAATGGAACAGAAACTGAAAACTGCTCAGCACAGTATGGAGCGTACCATGCTTGGAATAACGAAACATGATAGGAAAAACCTTACAATGGATTAAGAACCAGACTATAGTAATAGACATAATGCAAGTAATTAAAACAAAGAAATGGAGATGGGCTGGCCACCTTGCAAGATCATATGACAATAGATTGACCAAACGTATCTCAGAATGGAGACCATGACCAGGATCACGACATCGGGGCAAAAAACTGAGATGGAGTGACGAGCTCACAAAGTTCATAGGCACCAAGTGGATTGCATAAGCATGATCAGCACAAGACAGGCACCTTTGGCACCAACTTGGGGAGGCCTTCGCCCTGCAGTGGGCTGATCATGGCTGACGATGATGATGATGATTCCCACGTTACTCCAAACTATTTAGAGAGGAAAACATTTTGACATAAAATTCTAGATATCGAAATCAATCCAGTAGTTGAGTAGCTAGCTAGTACAGATTGTTTAAATCAAAATGGAATAGGCTGAACTTGCTCAACAATTTCAAATTGCGTGAAGGATATCAGGGTAAAACCAAATCCTCAAATACCCAAAACATGGAAACAGACAAACAAATACAATATGGAACAAAACATAATTGTGTCAATGTTCTTATATTTAGGAGCAACACGTCACGAATGTGAAAATATGAATTTTGTTCAGTTTTATTGAACACTATTACAACGATACTGACTGTTCAACAATATCAATTGATATAACACGATAAAAACTACTTTCGACAAATAAACTCAAGGGCAATTTCAAAGACCTATTGTACTGCCCATAGAAATCTTGTTCGGATTACGTAATACGCCATTGTAAAGTTCGCACATTTCTAAAGGTGATACACAGGGCTACTGAAATTGTCTTGAGTTTATTTTTCGAAAGTAGTTTTTATCGTGTTATATATACAATATTCATAATTTAACATATATGTATTAATTCACTTACTTACAATCACATAGACCGCAAGTATCACATTTTTATAGACTTAATGAATTTATTTAGATTTTATAGTAATATGTTCTCCTCTCTATATCTGTAAATATTTTTTAAAGATAAAGTACAGTTCTGGTCATGAGATTGAATTATGAAAGAAACCGTCTTAAAGCAATTGGGAAAGGTTGATTATATAGCGCATAAGAATTGGTGTACGCTGTAAAGGTTTTGTTATCACTAAAAGGATAAGAAATTGACTCAATCCTGCTGAGAGTCACATGCACTGCAGTGACTGCACACAGAAATGTGTATATGGGATTACTCACAACATTTCAGCTGTTTCTTTTCATATTTTGAATGTGAGGGCATTTGAAGAGCAATCCTTTTCAGGGGACATTTCTACTATAATAATCTTCCAAACTAACATAAAAGGAATGAGAAAGCTCACAAATTATTTTTTACCTTTTCGAGAACTCAAAGTTCCCTTTAAGTTAAACGCACTTTTCAAAGTATTGATGAGATTCTCGAACTTCAAGACAGGATGAATAATGCACGTTGACTCGTTTTTGCTTCAAATATTTCAAATCGGCCTACAACTTTATCTGGAGATAAATGAAAAGTAAGAAAATGGTCATTGCTCTATATACTTTTTTGGAGGGTGTGGGTGTGTCCGTGTGTGTGAAGCTTTCGTTCGCAATTTAGATTCGCCTCGGGACAATAAATAAATTTGAAATATATTACACAAAGCATATACTAGATAGCATAGTTAGATCTATGTACACATTATCCACAACCTTACAGATATTGACATAAAAGAGTAAAACAAAAACACCAAGCATAAAATATGAATGAATATATAATGGGATATGTACATTTTATAACAAATAAAAATATTCATCAAATACACAAAAACAATGAATTCCGTTTATAAATATTTTAAAATCCTAGATCTGTCACTGATCCCATTAGGCCAAATGAAAATTATTCCTAGTTTCTCGTCCCCGCCCGCATCTTTTATTTGTTGTTGTTGTTGTTGTTGTTGTTGTTGTTGCTTTGAAAATTTTGTTGTAAAAAAATAATATAATTGTTTTTTTAACCACCATCATTTTGCTGCATACCCCTAAAATAAAAACTTGATGTCTTTTGGGGGTTTAAAGGGACCCCTGAAGAATGTAAATATAACGGGAAGCCGTGCCTATAAATAGCATTTGTATGTGCGGCGGCCATCTTTGAAATATATCACATATCAAATAACATGGTACCCCCTCCTCATTTTCGAAAAATCCGAAGGAGAAACAAGGAATCAATTTTATTTGGCCTTACAACTGTTGTTCTCTGGAGCAAAATTATCATAAATGCGTAACCATGATTACATAATAATAATAATAATAATAATAATAATAATAATAATAATAATAACTAGCATTTGGTACGCTCTCCATAGTACAACTATATCACAGCGTTTACAAGTCGATAATACTTAATATAACATTAGTAGAATTAATAATACATATAACATTAAAACGAAATTGATATTACATAATATTGAATAAAAATTAACTTAAACATTGACATAAAGTTTGAAAGAAATGGAAGGGGTTTAACTATTCCGGTAAGAGGTATGTTTTCAGAAATTTCTTAAATTGGTCTGTGGAATTAGCTGATTACATGATTATGATAAATAATTATAAATAGTTTATTGCATTATGCTAAAGAAGAAAGTATTATCATCATTGAATATGTAGTTAAGGAATACATTCAAATAATGATATAATAATGATAATAATAATAATAATAATAACAATGTTAATAATAATGATGATAAAAACAATAATAATGATGATGATAATAATGATAATAATAATAGTAATAGTAATAATAGCCTAATGCTAATAATAATAATGAATTATGATATGTTTTGTTTACCAAGGGTATAGACTCATCATTACTGTCTTTACTGTTTCCTTGTGGGCCCTGTAATCATATTTAATACCTGGCTTTATTTGAGAGTTCTATTTATTGAAGTCTCATTTAAGAGAAAATTTGCAACCGAAGGATATGTAGTAGCCTTCACAAACGACACTGTTCCATTCTGAACGGGGTTTGTCATCGAAAGGAAAGATCATCTCAACACAATACTCAGCTGGATATTCATTAGAAGGTTCAAAGCTCCTCCAGGCTGTGTAGTAGAAAGATGTCCCATCGGTCCACATAAATGGCTCATTGTCATTAGTTCGGTTGAGGCCAATCCATTGTGAATAGCTGCAGTCAGGCTATGAGAGAAAGAGAGAGAGAGGGGGGGGGGGGGGTTGGGACATTACAAAAAATATATATATTCCTGGTTGTTGATGAAAATAAATGAATCCTGGAGATTTAAGGGTTGTGTAAAAACATAATTTTATGTGCAACGCTTGCATCAAGGGTACATGTACATTTAGATATTTTCTTTACAGAAAATAGAAATTTATTATAGGAGAGGTGCCCGAAAAACACTTCGAAGTGTTGCCAGTTTGTGTTTGATCGATTACAACTTTAGAAATCATAAGGTTTTTGTTTTTCTTATCAGACTGCTCAATCTTTCACTGTTCTGTTTCTCTAATTTTATCGGGGTGGGCTTCCCCTTTAGTAATAAGGATATGCTCTTTATTTTCTACTTGTGGAACAATGAGAGCTAAGCATTGTTAAAATACATACATGTTCTTGACAGATACTGTATACGAAGTCCAGCTCCTTGTCACTATGGATGGAAACAAGGTCAGCTCGATGACCTCCTCCACCACGGTCGATACCTCGGCAGTTGGACAAGGCTGTGTTGAAGTTAACCGATGTCCGAAAGTAACGGTAGCAGTTGCCTTGGAAATGGCGCCAAGAGCCTGGGCAAAATCGACGCTCTGAAGTCGCCAATTAAAGTATTTACAGTTTTGATGCAAGGGGGAAAGAGAGAGAGAGAGAGAGGGAGAGAGAGAGTAGGAAATATATATATATATAAACACTCATATGGCCAATATTTCTTACCTTTATATAATTATGTTAAAGTGAGTAATGCCCTTTAAAACGATGAAACTAAGCAGCCAACTATTTTTGGCCAAAGCGAGGTGCCGCCAGACCATTTTTGAAATGGGGAGAGGGCTGCCGCTTAGAAAAACGTGTCCATAAGTTTCCCGAAGTTTTTCTTTTTTCCCCTACGTCATGTACGTGTTATTCGTCAGCAGATGAAAAGGGGTAAGTGACAGTTTTATTTGATTAACAAATTTCAAGTGTTATGGGCTTCGTGTGGGACCACTAAAGTATTGTTATCAGTATATAGGTCCCAAGAGGTACTTGATAGTTATTGCCATCGTTATCTTTATCATAACCATGTGCGGTTACTTGGGGGGCGCTTTACCGAATCCGTCATTGCAACCCAAATTCTAACTCCATGCAATATGACCAATGAAATAGTAGTAGTAGTAGTAGTAGTAATAATAATAATAATAATAATAATAATAATAATAATAATAATAATAATCCTTTCTTGTTAAGCGCATACCACATTATGATATAACGTCTCTCTGCGCTTCCAAAGGACTTTGAATATTATTACTCTGGCTTTAGCTCTGGCAACCGTAGCGCTCAGTGCATTCAAGAAATAAATCCTACCAGGTACCCACTTACTACACCTGGGCCGAGGGTGGCAAATATAGATTAATGTCTTGCTAAAGGACTTTAGTGCTGCGGCAGGGATTCGAACCCCGTACCTTGTGGTTCACAGTCCGGAGACTTATCCACTGGACCACAACACCTGCAAAGTTAACCTACTTACCACAAAGTTTACCGTAGAAATCCCGAGTACAGATGCATCGGTATCCTTGAAGAGTCTCGACACACGTCCCTCCATTTTTACAATGTGTAGAAAGACATGCTGTTGTTCAAAGACACATAATATAAGAATGGATAAAATATTGAGATTTGGAGAATGTGAGACACACAGAGGGAAGACAATGACAATCAAGATAGGCATTGAGAGAACAAGAGGTAGAGTGCAATAATAGAGAAAGAGAAAGAGAGAGAGAGAGAGAGAGAGAGAGAGAGAGAGAGCAATATTAGAGAGAGAGAGAGAGAGAGATCTATAAAGCATGTTTAAAGTGATCGTGTTTATATCATGTTTATAGTATACCTGGCAGTTTACAGACAATCATATTGGCTGCACTGTTTCTCATCTCTGTCCACGAAGCATCCTCATTGGTTAGTGTTTTGGGTTCCAAGGTAATATTTACTCCGTTTGGAAGGGTAACTGAATTGCAAACAACGCATTTCTTCCCCAGATCATCAGCAGCAGTCACTTGAACAGCTGAAAAGCAATCATACCAAACAAACAAAAAATAGATTCTTTGCTGAATAAAATGTGCAAAAAATAAACAACAACATCAACAACACAAAAAACAAAAATCCAGAGATTTTTTTTTCCAATGATCTTTATTTTGATTCCACTCAATAATTATACATAAATCATAATTCAACATTTCAATGAAAGTAAATGCATATGACAACTAAAACACATTATCTTGTAACATTTTCTATAAATGAATAACTGAAATTCGAAAAATTTAAAGAAAACATTGAATGAAATCTTTTCATAAAATACCCCCCCCCCCATGAACACGGGAATTAATACACATGTATATACATGTACATGTATAAATAATAAAAATAACTCAGAGATGAGCACGCACCAAACCGCATGCACACCCTCAACACACACACACACACACACACACACACACACACACACACACACACACACACGCTCACCCACTCACACCTAGAACACACCCAGAAGATCACACCTTCCCCCTGTAACATCACCCCCCCCCCCCCACCCTTCCTGAGAAGGGGGGGGGGGGTGAGGTTTGAAGCCCTTTCGTTTTCTACTTTTGGAGAATAATATGATTCCGGAATGAATATAATTCAGGAAATTTCTAGTGACAGAAAGACTGAAATCTAATCAAAACAGAAACAAAACAAAAACAAACGAACAAATAAAACAAAACAAGACAAGTAAACTAACAAACAATAAACAAAAGATCCGCGTTTAATTTTTTCCTTGGAATAAAAAAAAATCTTAAAAAGAGGATCTTCGAAAAATATTCTCCTAGAATAATAATACAATTTTTGAAAAATGTTTTGTTCCTTATATTATTATAGGGGAGAAATGGCAACATCTTCGTCACATATGACAACTGCCATGTGTATATTCATTCACTCATGAACAGCAACAGTTCATTTTGTAAGCGCCGTAGTATATGATAAATGTTCAAGGAACTCCCGACTGATGAAAGACGTAAAAAATAGTCGATGCTCCCCTTACCAATATATTCTGATTTACCTGACCTAATACTCATTTGACAATACGTCAATCGATTTGATCAAATTGAAGCATTTTTTTAGAATTTCCTTTATGAAATAAATTGGATATCTGTCAGAACTCCGAAATTTCGATCACCGCCTAAAAAAAATTTTGTAGTCATGATACTTTATTAATTTAACACTATTCTTTCACGCATTTGTACTTTGTCATTATGTAACCATGTAAATTTCTCGACCTGCCATTCGTTTGGCATGAAACGATGGACCTGGTCTTTCTATGTATATATGTTTGTATTCACTGCCTTGAACTTGAATAAAGTCATGATTAAACAACAAATCATCCTTTAGGTCAGATGAGTGGAAAACAAGATCAATAGCTTATTCTAGATAATGATCACCCTAAAGTGCAAATGATATTTTGTTACCATGCTTGTAATGAGATTACAAAATAACACTTTTGAATTGTTGGTACCTGTTGCTAGGTCGAGTGTCAATGAGGCAATTATTAAACAAAATGATAATGAAACGACTTTCTTTTTTCATAGCATCAAAAAAGATTAACGCCAGATAAAGCTTGTTCCAAAAGGAGAACGTATCCTTTGAATAAAAGCCAGGACATTTCTTCTTCTTTTTTTTTTTCTTCTCTTTCTTTTTTTTCTGTTATTTTTTTAAACACCAATTTCAGTCGTGTCTCATCTGCCAAAGTTTACCATTCAACCTTTAACAAAATAATGCATGAAGAAAAAAAAATCAGTCCAAAATACATTTGGAAGCAACATTATATTATCATTATTATTACGAGAATAAACAGAATAATGTCCAACTTCACAGTTTGCTAATCTAACTTTGGTATTAACCGTAACTTTTGAGGTGAAAACCAGACAAAAGTGGCAAATACACTGAAACATATAGTGCACCCTAAATATATATATGTCACAATTAGGAAATTGGTAAAATGCATGGGCCGCACAACCGGGGGGGGGGGGGGATGCTGGGGGATGCAGCCCCCCCCCCACACTTTTTGAGTAGACACGTTGAAAAAAGCTCGAAAATTGTCATTAATGAGTGAAATCAGATCACCCCCCCCCCTTCTCCACTTTCAAAAAAGCTCCGCGGCCCCTGAAATGCAGAAAGATGGACGGAAAAGGGATACATTTGTCTCATGATGTACAATACATGTCACCTCTAAGAGAGATGGATGCAAAGGGAAACAAAAGGGGGCACAGGGAGCTGGTTGCCAGAAATTTTTAAATCTTCTTGGACAGCACCCGGAAATAATCCCGAACCCGCCATTGATTAAGAACGATCAAAGGCCACTGTATATACAAGACTATTTCAGTTTTTGAAATGTCCTCGAATTAACAGTAATTCACTTCATGTAGTTTGATGAATGTATATTTTCTAGTATTATCATGATATTGTATGTGGGTTGCGTAAATTGATCGTTTTCCAGGTACTCATTTACACTGAATTGAATAGAAGTGATGGATGTACGTCTGTACTGGATAAAAAGACCGCTCTTGTTGCTAATGTCGTGGCAAAAATAAACTGAAAAAACCCCTCTCGTTCTATTTCTCGCTATCATCGAAAATATATTATGTTATTATTGTGATTGTTGCTATAACAGTTGATTGCCTAATTATTGCCAATTTTTAAAGACTAAAAAGGGCATTAAAGTGTTGTTCGGTCTCAAATACTTTCGATTTTGTGCGCTTACAATCAATTTCAGCTTGAGCTTGGCAAGTCACGCTACAATTATACAAAATGGCACTTGGATGTATCGAAAGCCATCTTGTTATCCTTACATTGGCATGTTTTGGTAAGTGTATCATTATCCTCAGTTCAGAGTGATATCGCTTTAAAAGTAACTGCAAAATGAATAGTGCAAACAATACTTTTGATAACAGGCGTATGGGTTTAACTGCTTCACAGGCTCGATTAGGTGCGATGACGCATCGAAATGACGCCTTGTGTGATCAGGGCCCTACAACAATGCCTGCAAAATTATCATTCTCATAACATACGAGGCGTTATTTGCTTTCGGCAGAACACAGGCGCAACAATGTACACAAACCAACGAATGGGAACAGAACATTTATGACAACGCAGGAGCAGCTACGCCTTTGCAGCCGTCACTCATTGTAGGATCCCATTATTCACTGCCTGCAGCGGCAGGAAATCCATTGAATCGAACAACATTTGGCGCAATCGATGGTAGTAAAATGACTCCTCTTAATTATTGCGTCTTTACCTGCGCTAATTGAGCCTGCCAAGATAATCAACCCATACACCAACAAGTGATGGTTGCATTGTTCATTTTGCAATCACATTTTTAAAGGAGAATGAAACCCTGGGGAAATATCACTTTTAATGAAAAGAGAGAATAGAGAGAAGCAATTAAAAAAGAAGTTCCATCAAAAGCGGTTACGAAATGAGAAAGTTATTAAAGTTTGAAAAGTCTCAATTTACCTTCTATGGCGATCTTCAAATTGGCAATGTTGCTTCAAAGTGACAGGTTTTGTAGTACAACTCTCCATATGTTTTGTACACAAAATTTCATATTTTCCCCATTATCTCTCAAGGTGCAGCTTGTCTCCTTCTTAGCTCAAGATATATCATGGGAAAATGTATTTGACACAACATATGTTGACATATGTTCACAAAAAGACAAGCAGCATCTTTAGAGATAATGGAGAAAATAAAAAAATTGTGTACAAAACATATTGAGAGTTGTATCACTAAACCTGTCACTTTGAAGCAACATTGCCAATTTGAGGATCGCCATAGACAGTGAAGTGAGGCTTTTCAAACCTTCATAACTTTCTCATTTCGTAACCGATTTTGATGGAACTGTTTTAAAAAATTGCTTCTTTCTATTCTCTCTCTTCATAAAAATTGATTTTGCCCAGGGTTTCATTCTCCTTTAAACGATATCTCTCTTTACTCGTACCAGTACCTGTACCCATGCCTGTACCAGTCATTGACGCGGTCCTAATGTCAGGAAATTACTTTTGAAAGTGGTCTTAGTTAGACCGCTCCAGAGGAACGGGTCTTGAGGAACGGTTTGCTAGCGTTCACACTCCGAGTAGTTTTTCTCGCTCAAACCGCTCCACGATTCAAAGTGGCCTTGTTGCTATGGCAGCTCAGTTCAGCGGGTCAAATTTTTCGCGCGGAATACAAACTGATGTACCGTAGCGTGCCTGCCGGCTGCCCGATCGATTGCTTTTGCTTTGTTTTGTGCGCGGAACGTCACTGGCTCACTTCCGGTTGAAGTACGCTTTCGTTCACATTGCACGTTTAGAGCGGTCCATACCGCTCTTAATAAGACCCGTTCCTCAAGACCACCTCCCCGAGGTGGTCTTCTGGAGCGGTCCAGAAGACCACTTCCTGGACCACTTTGACCGTTCACACTCACCTAAGAACCGTTCCTGAGGAACGGGTCTTAGATAGACCGCTCCAAAAGTCCACTTTCAAAGTGAGTGAGAACGGGGTCTTAGACCCCGTTCTCACTCACTTTTGAAAGTGGTCTTAGTTAGACCGCTCCAGAGGAACGGGTCTTGAGGAACGGTTTGCTAGCGTTCACACTCCGAGCAGTTTTTCTCGCTCAAACCGCTCCACGATTCAAAGTGGCCTTGTTGCTATGGCAGCTCAGTTCAGCGGGTCAAATTTTTCGCGCGGAATACAAACTGATGTACAGTAGCGTGCCTGCCGGCTGCCCGATCGATTGCTTTTGCTTTGTTTTGTGCGCGGAACGTCACTGGCTCACTTCCGGTTGAAGTACGCTTTCGTTCACATTGCACGTTTAGAGCGGTCCATACCGCTCTTAATAAGACCCGTTCCTCAAGACCACCTCCCCGAGGTGGTCTTCTGGAGCGGTCCAGAAGACCACTTCCTGGACCACTTTGACCGTTCACACTCACCTAAGAACCGTTCCTGAGGAACGGGTCTTAGATAGACCGCTCCAAAAGTCCACTTTCAAAGTGAGTGAGAACGGGGTCTTAGTGGCCCGAATTCACAAAGAAGGTTTAGGTTTAAACCATGGCAAGGTTTAAACCTCCGTAAGCGTACTAAAATAAGCGTAAATAAGCGCACATTGCCCATGCGCGCGCTCAAAGAAAATATATGATTGGATCGGATTCTGTGCGCACGTACGCTTAAAAACCCCAGGAGGAGGTTTAAACCATGGTTTAAACTAAACCTCCTTTGTGAATTCGTGCCAGTGTAAGCCGGGTATTAAAGTAACTTCGTCCAGCCACGCAGTATTTGTTTTTGTTAATTATTGGAACGTCCTGCGTCCTGAGCACCTTGCGTGGTGGATATGAGCGCTATATAAATATCCGTTATTATTATAATCAATATTATTATTATCATTATCATCATTATTATTAATATTATTATTATTATTATTATTATTATTATTGTTGTTGTTGTTGTTGTTGTTGTTAATTATTATTATCATCATCATCATCATTATTATTATTATTATTATTATTATTATTATTATCATTATTATTATTATCATTATTATTGTTGTTGTTGTTAATATTATTATCATCATTATTATTATTATTATTATTATCATCATTATCATTATTATTATTACTATTATTATTATTATTATTATTATACCTATTATTATTATTATATTATTATTATTATTATTATTATTATTATCATTATTATTATTGTTGTTGTTGTTATCATCATAATCATATCACCATATTTGTTGTTTCTTTTTTGGTTGTTGTTGTTTAACATTGCGTATTTTCATTTGTAGCTATCGAAGTAGCCTCTATCAACAAACTCAGTGATCTGCCCGGGAATTGCCCCCTTATAAACCCTCTGTCGTGTGGCATCTCCACCTTAGAGAATGGGGACACAGTTGCCTTGGTACCGAAATCAGTAACCAATGAAGATATTTGGTTGCCAGAGTTGGATCATATTGTTACAAACAGACTGATCTGTAGGTCACCAGGTATGCTCTTTGTCATGACGTCACATAAGCGTCATTTTCTTATTTTATTTATTTTTAATTAATTTATTTTTTTATAATCCGCCATCTCTGTAAATTTGAATGTCCTAACATATCCACATTTGGCATGGCATATTTGTTATATAATATGTAAGTGATGCAAGCAGATCTGTGCGCTCACAGGAGACTCAAAGTTGAAAAATACCAATGATCAAACTTTTTTTCTTAGCTATTGATTGTTGAATTTATAAATCTTGTTGCTTCCCAATACAGACTGTCTTTCCTCTCCCTGTCAAAACGGAGGAACTTGCACTGAGACACTCGATGGGTTCGAGTGCTCCTGCTCTACAGGATATTATGGTCCAATTTGTGGTAAGTATTCCTTCAGTTGCACGACATATGTTCAAGCTACAATTGCTCCGCGTCATTTCCGTACACAAACCGAATTCTCAACTTCACCCTGGACCAAACTCTATACCCAACTCTAACCCTAACTCTAACCCAAAACCTAACCTAAAACCAAAGTGAAACCCTAACCATAACCATATATCTTTGGCGGTCTATGAAATACAAGCCATGTTTCCATAATCGGAGGAGTCTATTAAGTAAGCATGGCTTACTTAATAGACTCCTCCACTTATGTTTTCCTTAACAATTGCAACGTTCACATTATACCAATGATCGCTTTATAAGTGTAAACATGCATAACCAAGGCCATCGAATGATATTCTGTTATATTTATGTTCCATTTCATGTATTTGTTAAGTTCCTGCTCTTAATTTTCATATTTTCTGCTTAGAAAATTTGTAAAAGATATTTGTAAAAGATATGTGTTTGTGGAAATCAATAAACTTTGAACTAAATTTGAAATAAAGCCATCAGAAATTGTCGCCGGAGCATTATGTTGGGGCACCATACCTTCAGATTCAGAATGTCGGATTCTAAACAAGTTTATTTGTTCTTGTTGTTCTTGTTGTTCTTGTTTTGAATTAGTATAAAACAGAGGCGGCGCTCGGGGGAGGGGGGCAGGGGCACAGTCCCCCCATTTTTTTCAAGTACCCCAAAAGTGCCCTTTTTATTTCTGAAAGAAATACCCCTTTTTTCTCTGATAAGTGCCTTTTTTACTACTAGAAGTGCCACTTTACTTTTCTTTTCTAATAATTGCCCTTTCCCCTTCTGATAAGTGCCCCTTTTTAAATCTGGTAATTCCCTTCTATCTCTCTAAAAATTGCCCTTTTCTCCTTCTGATAACTGCAGTTTTACTTCGGATAGGTGCACCCTTTCCCTTTTAATAAGTGCCCTTTTCCCCTTTTGATAAGTGCCCCTTTTCAAATCTAATAATTGTCCCTTTTTATCACTAACATGTGCCCTTTTCTCCTTCGATAACTGCATTATTACTTCTGATAGGTGCCCCTTTTCCCTTTTGAAAAGTGTCCGTTTTTCCCTTATGATGAGTGTCTCTTTTCAAATCTGATAAGTGCCCCAATTTACTTCTGATAATTGATCAACATGGGTATATGCATAACCCAACATAACTGACTATCTTTTGCGTCCACATTTCAGCTTGGACCTGTCCCGAGTCCTGGTTTCATTTTCAAGGCAGCTGTTATGGTCACTACTCGGATCAGATAACCTTTAATGAGGCCTTAGCGAACTGCAGAAGCCTGACTACCGGGACAGGTCATGCAGACTTGGTGTCCATTCACAGTCAGGAGGAGTTGGAATTCATCATGGGTTTCCCCGATGTAAGTATTTCCACCTTCCTCAGCCGATCGCCACCCTATAGGCTGATAGGGTAATTTTATGAAATGGGTCCCACACGACATATTTACTCGATATGATCGATGACATTCTTTCTGATATCACTGCATAATATTTCCACGATTTCTTTCCATAACCTGATAACTTTGTGTACAGTAAGTGAGCTGAAAATCCAGTAAGGCCATTTTTTCACACTTCGCTAGGCAGCAGTAACGTCATCCTACAGAACCCACTATCCCCCCCCCCCCCTGCCACCCCTTCCTCTTCCTCTCACTCTGTCAATCCTTCTATAATGATATTCCTTTTCTTTTTAATTTTCATGTCCTTCTTATATGCGAGCATTAACTATGATGAGAACTTCAGATGGATTAAGATTAAAGAACACAGGGGCGGGGGTGGGGGGGGGGGGCTACTTTCCGGTAGAGGTGTCGTAGTCGAGAGTTTTCATCCCTGGACTGAGAATGCGAGGGTCTTGGGTTTGATCCCCTGCACTAAATACCGATGTCTTTGAGCAAGGCATCTTACATGTCTTATCTCCACCAGGGTGCTAAATGAGCACACTACTTTAGGATGCGCAAGTTTAAACCTCGAATCTCATTTCGTTTCATGTTTTGAGTTATGAATAGACTTTACAGTCATATATAACAATACTTCGAAACTTAAATATAAGACGGAACTGGAACTCCTATTAAAAGTCTAGCATTTCATGTCCGACAGATATCTCGTTATCTATGGATAGGACTCTATCAGCCTAACCAAGGACTGACGGAACCTTTCGTTTGGACCGATGGCACACCCGTCACCTATACTTCCTGGATTCCGTCAGAGCCAGATTATACCAATAGTGAACAGAATTGCATATGCATGCATAGTCGTGAGATGAATTCATGGCACGATCTAACTTGTGATGATCACACCAGGGCTTATGTTTGCAAAATTATTTTCAGTATGTAATCATGATAGTGTAAATAGACCTGATGCACATGAGGTGTTATTTAACTGGCGTCGATTACTCCATCAGATCATTGCATCGAGAGTATGAATTGGCATTGAATCAAAAAGGTAAAAGTTCACTTTTTTCACCAATCTATTAAAAAGCTCAATTTCATTAAAATAATTAGATTGTTTGTTAGATTATTTTAGGCTCTCGTTACCCATGGCAACTTAATTCACAACCCTCACGAACTCATTCTACTAAGCGTTCCGTATGACCAAGAACCATTCATGTATCCGAACACCGCTTCTCGAATAACACCCGATCAATTTATAATTGGATTAACATAACAAAAACACCATGAATATAGCGTGTAGGACAAAAATTATCAATTTGAGTAAAATAGCTTTGTTAAACGGTTGAAAAAAAAATCATCAACCCGCAGCTATTGACGAGTGGACGATCAATATAAATAATTGAATTTATAAGAGGAAGAAAGGCACTAGTCCATCAAAACATTTTTTTTTTTTAGTTATTAAAAAAAAAACTTAATATTTCGAGGTCAGCGTAAGAGAAGGAAAGTTTTCGTCTTCGTGGAATCATTGATTCATAAATACACATTAGTTAATCCCTGCATGAAAATGAAAACATTCTCAAACGTAGAATAATAATAAAAAGAAAGTTTTTCTTGATATAAGTCAAAACCTGCTGTGATGGACTTGGGCCTTTTTTCTTCACATAATTCAATTCAATTCAAAAATGGTTTATTAGACAACATGTCTCGCAGCATACACTGAATTGCACATGTTTACATTATATACAAGGTAGAAAATCACATTCAAAGTTCAAATTAATCATTGCACATGGAATAAAAAATGTTGTCTAATAGATAATAGTAAGAATAAAAATAAAATACATTGCTATATAGAAATATGTATTGATTGCAAGAAGTAATAGGAAAATATCAATAGGTCAACGTATAAAATACAATATGATAATAACAATACAACAGTTAAAAGTTATATTTGAATATCAATAATGAAATTGAATGACTATTGCAATTGATTAATTGATAAGATCAATTACTGGCTGAAATTGTCATACTGGTAGCGGTAATTCAGAGCAAAACCATGAAATTAATCCAGTGGGATGTGTTGTAAGAAAAAGAGTAAAAGGCAAGTGATAATTTCAACAAAAAAAACAAAAAAAAAAAAAAAAAAAAACTTGAAATATAATATCTAATTAAATTTATAATTATGATAATGAGATCTGATGCAAGAAACAATCAAAGATTGTATAGTGCATAAATAATATAATTCCTAATTCGTTGATCCAAAGCAAAAGTTATAACAATTTATGGGGTACGTAAAGCACCTGGCACATGGTAGATTACAAATTATTTAAGATATCAGTCATGTGAGGCAATGCACTGTTTTTAAATCTTTGAGTACGGCATCTGTATTGGTTGAACTTTTGAACACGTCTCAAATCAAAACGAGTTTTTCGTTGTGGTGATAACCACAAACGACGATTGGGGAATTAGTTTACCAAATTACCACATGGCGTTGTTACAGGAGATGATGAGTATGGGATGTGACAATCTCTCCAAATTAAATATTTTAAAAGGAAGTTTACAACTATTTGCTCTTGACTAACGGTTGGAATACTAGAATGTTTTAGGTAGCAACGATTACAGTAGACATTTCAAAATAGGGGGGGGGGGGACAAGCCTAGAACCCATTTGGTGTTATTGTTGTTGTTGTAGGCAATTGTATGTATTTAAGTGATATTTTTAAACCTTGTATGTGGGCAGTGATTAAAAATACATTTGTGTGTGTGTGTGTTATACTTCTTGATAATGTGTAAGATTTGTAGACTTCATAGGAGAAACACTTATGAAACTTGTCCTCTCAGGTTATCCTCAAAAAGCTCGAGACTGTCATAAAGATAGTGATCATTGTTTTGTAGACTTTATTTTCGATAGAGGCTAATCCATTATGATGCCTTTTCTTGATTATTGTTCTGTTTATCACCTTAACCGTTTCCAATATTATTGTGTAAGAATGCTTGTAAATATTCGCCCTATGTTCTCTGCAGTTAAATATTGTCATGTTATTTGTTATACATGCATTTACGCAGTTATACCGATATTACTTTGCAGTATTCTTCCTTCTTCTCTTTTTAAGAACCTTGTACTTAATTCCCAACCTCCTCTTCGTCTATCCCCATCTTGCCTTCAAAGGTGTTTATCTTATTGTGTACTTGGGAGTACCCGAACAAGTTCCATCTTAAAAAAACTTCACGCCTTCTTCCCTATATTACTATTTTCCTGCATTATAATGTTAACTTAGCCCTTGTTTGGATATTTTATAAAGGTTTTTTTTTAAAAGTTCTTGGGAGAGAACAGGGGAGCGTTTCATCAAGTGTTTTGTCAGTGATTTTTACCGACAACTGTTATAAGCTACTGAAATCCTTGCATCTGATTGGCTGAGAGCAAATTTGTCAGTAAAAATCACTGACAAAACGCTTGATGAAACGCTCCCCAGATATTACTTTGAACTGAATCGAGCTGAATTTACAGTTGATCAATATCAAACTTCCGTGTTCGAGAGGTTTCAGGGTAATACATGTATATGTAATGAAAGCCATTTTTAATTCATAAAAACAAAGAAACATGAAACAAAGATGGTTATAAATGTGGGAAAAACATAAAGTAATCTTCTCGTAATGATGCTTTATGAATTTAATATTACTGAACGGCCCAGTCGCGATTAAGTTACATAAGTTTCTGGACATGTAATATACAAGCTTTGTTTCTAAACATGTCCAAATGTTTTCAACATCACTTAGGTCAGTACATGTATTTGTGCATCATATACTTTAGTTACTGATATTTAATTATGTGCCCATATCTATGGAAAATATCACTGTTATATTATTGTAGTTATCGTATTTATTTTATGTTATGCACTGCGGTATTATGTCAATATGATTGAAAACAGTCAATAAATCTGAATCTGAATCTGACAGAAATATATCTTTGTGAAGGAATGAACTCTAAATGGAACAGTAGTCTCATACACTTTTAACATATGGATGACTATATATTATTAATGTTAAGGCTTTAATTAACTACTAATATCTGAATCACATTATCTTTTTGAATAAGATCACATGTCTTTAATCACACGCGAATGACCCACTGTAAATAGATGATTTACTGCGAGCGAGCGAAGCGGGCGAGCAAAATTTTGACTACTTTTTTTTTTTTTTACATGTACATAAATTGCATAAGCAGGAACCTCCCTGCCGAGGATATTCGAGGACCTAGCTGCCTTTATATATGAGTTGGTGGTTGCCAGAATATTGGAACTTTAGCAATCCTTGGCGCCTTTGATGTGACATCAAGGATTGTTTAAAACGAAATACTTAATAAACACATAGTATAACCGTTGGAACAAATACATGGATATAAATAACAATCACTTACCCGAATATACGAGAAAAATGATAACGAGTTGACGTCCGACACAACAAAATGCCATACTGAGAAAATTGTATTTCTGTTTTGCTGAGCTGAATAAGGTGTTGGTGTAATGTCCTCACACATCAATGGTAACCGTGAACACAATTGCGAAAGAAGTACAGCGACTATAAGGAACAGGAGGCGACGAGTTTTTTTTTTTTAATTGCCTTGTGCAAAAATGCTGATGGAGAAAGAGACAGAATCGAGGGGTGAATTAAGAGAGAGAGAGAGAGAGAGAGAGAGAGAGAGAGAAAGAAAGAAAGAAAGAGATAGAGAGAGAGAGAGAGAGAGAAAGAAAGAAAGAAAGAAAGAGATAGAGAGAGAGAGAGAGAGAGAGAAAGAAAGAAAGAAAGAGATAGAGAGAGAGAGAGAGAGAGAGAGAGTATAACAAATATGGATATTATTATTCATGATCCTATGTTTTAATACATGTAGGTTATTGTTTTATATTTTGGATGCACAAAGTCCTTGTCAGTCGAGTGGTCGAAACTCGTAACAGAAGAGTGTCTGAACTGTAAGACTATAATAAGCCCTCTACTACTAAACAGTACAGCTGCTCCAGCATATTAGACCAGTGTGGGTGTGTGTGCGTGTGTATATGATATACAATGCGAGATCAAAAGGAACGCCCCCAACAAAGAAAGAAATCTATAATGCACTTTTAGAAAGTAAGGATAATGAACATAAAAAGGCAATAACTCGAAATAAGTTAAGTCTATACATCTAAAGAAATGGAAGTATTTTGAATGTTGGACGGAAGGAGGACATACACGATAATATCACAAACAGTTTTAAAGAAATTATATTCATTATTACAATTGCCCTATATACTTTGAATTTGCACCTATCAGGTTTTAATCTATACCTTGTTCAGTTAAATTGTACCATTGTTGTTTATTGGCATGTTATGGAAATATATAATTTGTATTGTGTTGATTGCCATATTGAATTATATTGTGTAATTAATGCTCAGTTTGTAATTATTCGTTTTGAAAAACTGAATCAAGGAATAAAAAAATTATGAAAAGAAAAAAAAGGTGTGTAATTGAGTTTTGACAGATGTGTATCAATCAAATATGATTATTTACGTCTGAGACCGACCTTTAACGTCATCTTCCGAAAGACGTGACTGAGATTCGAACCTGGTTCCGATCAGAGTCAGTTTTGTAGGCTAATACAAACCATAGACTGGCAAAGGTAGGCTCTACTCAAGGTCTTATGGAATCGTATTTCAGTTTCAAAATAGATCTGTGTCTGCATTCTAACTGCTTGTTGAGTTAGTTGGTGCATGCATTCAGAGGAGATATTTAACAACCGAACAGAATGGTGAAGTTCACTTTTATAATTTTTAGAATTTTTCATAGTTTGAGTAATTGTTTGGTGTGAGAGTACACGCCACACACTATAAGAGAGAGAGAGAGAGAGAAAGAAAGAAAGAAAGAGAGGAAGGAGATTGGATAAGTACTGTTAGTACTGTATGTGGCCTGGCCTGGGTCTTCTTGCATAAAAAGTTGCGTTTAAACGCAAGTCAAAACTTGATATTCAACCAAAAATAATGGATCACGATCGTGTATTTGGGACTTGCATTAAATTCTTTATGCAAGAGGGCCCAGGATAATAAGGTTTTAATGAAAGCGTCTACGTCTTCGGGGGGAGCGTTTCATCAAGCGTTTTGTCAGTGATTTTTACTGGCAAATTTGCTCTCAGCCAATCAGATGCATGGATTTCAGTAGCTTGTAACAGTTGTCGGTAAAAATCACTGACAAAACGCTTGATGAAACGCTCCCCGGGTCCGATTAGGAGGAATATACTTCGCGCGGCAGTGGTGTAGCGTGGGTCCAGACTTTGAGAGGACACTACATATCATCATGGGCCGGGTGAGGGGGAATTACAAGTCTTACAAGTTAAATGTAGTGCCAATGGGAAAAGGGCTATCAGATAGGGGGGGGGGGGGGGAGTGGATCTTCTCTCTCTCTTTTTCGTATAAACTTTATACCACTAATGTTGTCACAAATTAAGCTGCAAAAAAGAAAACAATATTTTCTCAAAATCTGAAGAAGCATAACAGAATTACGATGTCAGGGACTGACACTCATCAGTAGCGCATTCTATAATAAGAATGCGTAGGAATGCCCCCCTCCCCCCCCCCCCTCCAATAAAAACAAAACAACAACAACAAACAAAACAAACAAAACAAACAAAACAAACAAAAACCCTCTACAAACCAGTTAATTGTTCATCAGAATGCAACTGACTGTATAGCATTATTTTATATAGGGTGGTCCCCAACCGGGCCTTTCAAGTTCATACGACAAGCTGGTCAATATTCTCTATCACGTGTATCCCCCTGCCTCGGCCCCATACGCCATTGAACATTGCTCTAAGGGCGAGAATAAACTCAGAGGAAGACTTGTAATTACCGTTCAATTTTCGAAACATGACCTAATTTTCTATAACCGACTTTGTAATTAACTATTTACATCTACATCTACTTATTCATGATTAACGTATTTACCAACTATAATCTCAACCAAGGTGGTTTGCCTGTACTTTATCAATGATAAACGCACTAGTGAAGCCAGACTTCTTGAACAGGAGGGGTGGTGAGGGGTAATCGTTTTTTCCGAAGGTTTGTAATTTCGATTAAGATTCGTAATTCCGAAAATGAATGCAATAGAGGCCTACATGGCTTTTCGGAATAACGAACTTTCGGAAATATGAACCATTTTTCATTTTCGGAATTATGAACCCTTTTTCATTTTCGGAATTATGAACCCTATTCCATTTTCGGAATTATGAACCCTATTCCATTTTCGGAATTACGCATCGTCGGTGTAACGAACCTACGGAAAAACGATATGTAACAAACACATTTCCCTTCAAACACCTGGGATAGGAGTAGTGATATAGTTAAGGTTTTGACCCGTATTCCGTAGATGACCTTCTTTCAGAGATGAACAGAAGGGGGGGGGGGGTGGTTATCCCCTTGTGCCCCCTGGCTATCCCTTTGGATAAACGGTATCCGCCTACGTTGTAACCGGATTGGTCATCTTGTGTCCGTACCGCGCCCTTTGTAACATGATTGTTATCATGTATTTGCCATTGGCAGCAACGCAGATGACCAACGCAAAAGTGACCCACACCGTGTTCGTATAAAACAATAAAACCTGTCCTTCGTGAACGGCTGTAGTCATTCTAAAGCACGCGCGGTTCGACGAACTATAAGATCAATCCCGGTCTCCGGTCTATGTCATTGATAAATTTGTAAATTCAAAAGTCAGGTAAGATCATAAATTTTGTTCTTAGTTTGTACTCAGTTGTATTTTATGTATGTTGTTATACACTGCAGAAGTGGATTTTAATTCAAGGAAAAGGGTAAAGTTCGATTGAAGCCTATACACCTATTTGAAGATTTTTTTTTTACTTTTTTTTTTTAATGTTTGAAGAAAAAAAGGAAACTGGTGATAATAATAAAGAAATTGAAACTCACATCTTTGAGTGGAATGTATCTAATAAACTATACGAACATCTTGAAATCTTTAGAAATCGATATTTCATGCAAATTTTACCAGTTTGTATAACCAGTAGAAAAAACGTCGTTTCATTGAAATGGGCACTATGAATTCAATGTACGTGGAAGACATTTCAATTGAAATCATGTTACAGGCTACGCATTTAAACACATTCAAATTCGTTTTGAAATATAATTCAAAATTTCTTGTATCGTATAATCAAATAGCATTAATATGTGTGCGGTTACTGAACGGATTTAAAGAAGTTTAAGGGAAGACTGAAATTGTCAATTTTGATCTTGAACTTGTAAATTTCAACCTTCCCGTCAACTTCTTTAAATACCTTCTTAAATATAAACAAAATACACAAGTGAACAATTAAAATCATAAATTTTGGAGATATTGAATGATACGTCTACTCTTCTATAAGTTCTATTTCATTAATATTGACTTGTGAGGTTTGTTCGATTAAGGTTCGTTTATATATGAGCTAATGCACATTATCCGTAATATGACACAGACGTTATATCGCTCGCCTCAGACTGCATTTTTCCTGTTTTTTATTAAAATATAGTGATTGCATTAATTGTATTATCATTTTATTACTTATCTGTATTCATTTTTGTATTACGCTTGTAAACATGACATATTCATTTATGATGTATGGATTGAAAATGGCACTGGTGATACGTTACATTTGTAATTAATTATTTTATTATAGATCTTGCTAAACAAAGTCCATACTTGGTTTGATATGGTGGATAATCATAGGTGCATCATATAATCGACTATTCCTTTCAAAGGATTTTCGAGTTTTTCGACAAACACAAGCATTTTGAGCAAATATTGAATTGGGCTAAAAGCGCAATAAACGTTATAGTTTAAACGTCTTGGTTGTGTACATACAAACTGCGCGTTAGCTATATTTAAAATAGATGTCGGGGGAAGCTTGAAATCCTTGAGGTTTTAGCGCATGACTCTTAGTCGGCAGACTCAGGTCCAAATTCCCTTGCATACCAGTCTAACTATTACGATTATTGAGGTGGCTAAGATTCGCTGAGAATCACAAAAGGCTTTCACGAATAATACCATAAGTTCCGCGTATAAGGTGAAATCCCAAATACGTGTTTATGCCAATTATGATGACTGTCATTTTCTGTCAATATCATGAAAACCGATTCGCAGCGAATCGAAAACACTATGAGAAACAAAGCGATTTGGACAATCGAAAAGGCAAAATAAGGATTTATGCTTGATTCTATAATGCACTATTAATTCTATAACTGTAAATAGTTATTCACTTTCCCAATTTTAATTTAATCAATATCTAAAAAGATACTTCCCAAAGAATATGTAATGAAGGCATATAGTTTCAATGTTTAATAAGTTTGTTCATATTATTCCTTGTTTGTTAGAGATATTGAACCATTTCGTGTTGTCTGACTTTCTTATTATATAAATTAAAAAAACAAGTTTTTTTTAATTAATTCATCAATATTATTCTTACGACCATTTTGAAAATAAGCTAGTTATCAGTGTAAATGGGTTATCCTGTTTTAATGTACGAATCAAATCAAATCCGGCTCTTGATATACAATTGTCATGTTTATCCCGCTTGTACACGGAATACCAATATAATTAGCAATCACTTAGATAGCAGAGTTTGGTTATTAATTAACATGCTTTGTTAATGAAGCCTCATCGATAATCCTTCTGGACAACATGATATTATTGACCAACTAGGCTAGGTATTTGGTAATTACGTAATATATCAAGGGCGTGTCATGCTCAAATTCCTGGTTACCATCATAACCAGCGTTGGAATACAGTCATAGCAGATGGATAATGTAGGGAAAATGATGACATAATACCAGTTCACTATTATTCAAATTCTATGGTATAGTGTACTTTCTCGTCAAATGAAAACTGCGGTTGAAGACTCAAAACCTTGCCAGGGGCTTGTGCGACATAGTAAACAATATATCATGTATATGGAAGATGGGTTCAAACTATACAGATACCACGCAGATATAAATATTATGGAGTTGGAATACATTGGTACACCAGCTGGTCTGTTTTAGAATGACATTTAATTAAAATATAAGCAGAAAGCCATTGTTTTTATACCCATTTACCTTACATATGATCAAATAATAATAACATTTCATGGAAATAAAGTGAGTGTAGCCTTGGGAGCTGTTATAAGGAATGTAAAAAAAAAAATTGACCTTAAGATGATTTGAGTTAGATTTTATTTTCAAATTGTTGATAAAATCGCCCAAAGTTAGACGACAGAAAAATTGCTTTGAAGGTTTTACTACATGAAGCATAATTAGGACTATTTTTCTTCAATAAAATGTATACTACCATTAGGTCATCCAAAGCCTAATATTTAAGTACAATCATAAAGAATCATTTGACATTGAGTTCAAGTTATTGATTAACTAATGCGTAGGCAAATTTTGCCCGACCATCTGATGACGTCATCATTATTCATACTACAAAAATCCGTATTTATAGGGTACGTTCATACAACGGCTTTGTGATTCAAGGAGATATTTTAAACTCCGCTTATGATAAGGCAGTACTTATAGCTGGAAAGGCCTGTGCATATATTAGTGAAATAACAATTGTCTCTGTGTATTTTTCTCTCTTCCTTTAGAGAAATAATCCAAAATGGTGGCTGGTTGCGGACCAAAGATTGCTAAGCTTTTCCTGTTCATATTGAACTTCTGCGTCTGGGTAAGTCTATCATCATGAGATATGGTTCTTGCGCATGATGCGTCATTTTGCTGACCCATGCAGTACTGCATCAGCAACTGGCGTGCTCTTTGAAGCGCCATTTAAGAACGACATCGTACCAACAACAAAAAATAATCCCCAAAAAAGCTGGAAAAAGAACAGTGCAAACACTGTTAAATTACATGAACTTGCAGTTATTGTCTTAACCCTTTCAGGACAGGAATTATTTAAGGGATAAATTGATCACATTTTGTTCTTCAAATTGGCAACAATAATATTTTTCTTTTAGTTCTACATGGTTCTAATAAGGTGTAATGTCTTTGAAAACAACATATATGGTTAAGAATTTTGTTGAAAAGTTGAAAAAAGTGCCAATTTTGATGAAAAATAATGATTTTGAACCTCTCATTATGTTGCCAATTTAAGGATTTTAAAGCTTATTCTTGTTTTTAAAATTCCTGGCATCAAACGCAATATGGTTATGCAACGAAAATGGACATAGCGTGTGCAGAAATTTTTGTTCATTCTACTCATGCATCTGGTATATTTTTTAAGGCTCTGAATCAAAAGTTATTGATCCAAACCACAAAATGTGGTTATTGTCTCGAAAGGGTAATTGGCTTGCTTATGGTAGCCTACGTATATGATAATGTAATAGAAGTGACGTTTGTTTCGTGTACAACAGAATGACAAAGGAAGGCTTTCTTTAATCCTGGCTCACAAGAGGTGTTATTTTGATTGAGACAATATCGGCGCTAATCGATTCTGTGAAGGCAATTGACCCATATAACAGTACACAGATTTTCAGATTTTCCTCATTATCTTTCAAGGTGCAGTTAATCTCCTGATGAGCTCAACATATATAATGGGAAAATGTATTTTACACCATATATGTCGAGTTCAGGAGGAGACAAGGAGCACCCTCAGAGATAATGGGGAAAATCTGAAAATCTGTGTACAAAACAAATGGAGAGTTGTTCACAAAATCAGCCATTTTGAAGCAATTTTGCCAATTTGAGGATCCCCATAGAAAGTAAAACGAGACTTTTCAAACTTCCATAACTCTCTCATTTTTTAACCAATTTTAATGAAACTTTTTGTAAAGTGCTTCTCTGAATTCTCACTTTCCAATAACATTGATTCTCTCCTTGGGTTTTGGTTTCCTTTAACAGTATTTTTCTTCAAAGAGGGGTCTAAGAAATACAAGCCATGCTTATTTAATAGTCTGCTCCACTTGTGTTTTCCCTTACAATTACGCTGTTTACATTAAACGAATTGTTGCGTTATCAGTGACAACAATAACCAAGTCCATTGATTATGATCTGTTATGTGTATGTTTCAGTTCATATATTTGTTATGTTCCTGTTCTTAATTTTCATATGCACTGTTAAAAACTTGTAAAAGATATACACATTTGTGCGATAAATCAATAAATTTTGAAACTTTTGACATTTTGAAACATCTAAAAGCAACAGCTTGGGGGTGAGGGTGCCCTTATGCGTTAGAGTACACAATAAGTATATTTTTTAAAAAAGAAGAAAAAAAATCCAACAACAAAAAAAAGAAAACATTCCTAAACCGCTGAGCTTGATTGGAGAGAAGAAAATAGAGGGGGAGTGGGGGGGGGGGAAGGAATAACACCTCAGTCATATCAAAGAGACCGACACCAGGGGGGCGTTTCATGAAAGGACTTGTCAGATATTTTATCCGACAAATTTGCTCTCAGCCAATCAGATGCAAGGATTTCAGTAGCTTATAACAGTTGTCGGATAAAATATCCGACAACTTCCTTTCATGAAACGCTCCCCTGACCGACACCAGACCGAATGAAATATTACATTACCTCGAATGGCTAAGAATCGATCGGTTTGGAATCAGTGTGAGTCGGTTTGCCAGTGTGACTAAGGCCTATAACAATTGTATAACGAATTTAAATGGCACTATCACAGAATATGTTAGCATAAAACCAGCTGAAATTGAAAAACATTAAAATCTCAAATCTCTGATTAGAGCTAGCTTTACGTCCATGATTTCCATATTGTTATGCTTGACTTACAGGCAGCAGGTATCGTGCTGATCTCTATTGGATCCTGGATAACTGCCCGCCAACAAGAGTACACGGATCTCTTCTCTGAGGATACGATACTGATTGTGACGGGGGTGACGATAGGGGTGGGGTGTTTCATCTTTCTGGTTGGGTTCTGTGGATGCTGCGGGGCGCTCAAGGAAGGCACTTTCCTCCTCAAACTGGTGAGTATATGGACATGTCTCCATGGCAACGACGGTATTGGAATGTTGATTATCATTGAGATGATGATGATGGTGGTGGTGATGGTGGTGATGATAATGATGATGATGATGATGATGATGATGATGAGGATGGTGATGGTGGTGGTGGTGATGATGATGATGATGGTGGTGATGGTGGTGGTGATGATGATGAAGATGGTAATGATGATGAAGATGACTGTGATGATGATGATGATGATGATGATGATGATGATGATGATGATGTTTTTGTTCATTCAATGCTGGAAGATTAATACTTTTTATGAGTTTTAAGAATAACCGTTATAGAAACCAATAAATCTGAGAGAATTAAATGTGTCATTGCTATTTAGTAAAATATGTAGCTTGATTACTTTTTATCATAAACATTAATTTGAAGGTTCACAGGATCAGAAAATGAAATATGCGTTGACAGTTACCATAAATTACTAGGCCACATTTATGTAGGGGGAAAATGCCTTCCCAAGATTTAACTCTAATTCTATAGAAACCTTTCCCTCCCATTATCTGTACATGTTCTAATATGTTTGTTTTTAACATGATCATTTTATCTTCTTCCCTCACTAGTATTTCTTCTTCATGGTCCTGATCATCTGCCTGGAGATCACAGCCGGTGTCCTCGCTTTCGTCTACGATGATGAAGTAAGAGGAGTGTTTACATTATATCAAGAATGAGAGAAGTGGGGAAAGAGAATGGGAAAGAGAGAGAGAGAGAGAGAGAGAGAGAGAGAGGGGGGGGGGGGGAGACAGAGAGGGGGAGAGACAGAGAGGAGAGAGGTGGAGAGAGATTAATGGGGAGGGGGGGGGGGGAGGGAGAGAGAGCAGTGTTGGGTCCAAGACCAGAGGGTCCGAGATCAAGATCAAGATCAGACAGTCCGAGATCCAGATCAAGATCAAGATCCGCAGCTCAAGATCTAGATTAGAACATCTGAGATCAAGATCAGATATGTCCGAGATCAAGACCAAGATCGAGGTTACTGATGCCGATCTCGAGACTGGTCTCGAGATCAAGATCGAGCTCGAGGTACCCAACACCGAGTCGTGTTTTCGCCTATTGGTGAACGATTTTAAAAGCTTTTTCGTGTGATAATTTACGTAATAACAATGTTGATTTCGAGTGATCTCGAGCGAAAATTCCGAGAACAGAAGCTCCGAGATCAAGATCAAGATCAAGATCAAAGCCAACACCTTCGAGATCAAGAACAAGATCGAGGTTACTGATGCGATCTCGAGACTGGTCTCGAGATCAAGATCAATCTCGAGGTACCTAACACTGAGAGAGAGAGATTGATGGGGAGAGAGGGGGGGGGGAGAGAGAGAGAGAGAGAGGAGGAGGAGGGGGTTAAGTAGGGCCGGGATAGGGAGATGGACCAACGATAGACGAATGCATGTTAACTTTTGAACGTTTTAAAAATAATTATCTGTTTTCATGGTCATGCCCCTTCCCACTAAATGCTTTAACCATTATTTTGTATCTTATGTTACACTCCAGCTTGAAGCTAGTATGATTGAAGGAATGACATACACGATCAATAACACCTACCCAACCACCGACGCGTCCGAGGAATCTATCGATGGTGTTCAAAATGCTGTAAGCATTGCCCTTCCATTCCATTATAATATATAGACATGTCTATAAACGCATTCAATTTTTGTTAAGTTATCGCACCTTTATGAATACATATACCGACCTTTGAATCTATCGCTACTTGCCTGTCGATTTCATCACGTTTCCTACACTCCCCCTTTTTTCATTCACTTGAAAGAATTTATAGTTAAGGTTTATTGCCCGTATTATTATATTTTCTTATTTTTTAAGAAATGTAAACCTTTTTATTGGTAAATGAAAACGTAGGCCGTTTTCATAAACCATGATCACGCTTACACACTAACTGTTTTATACAGAAGGGCAAATTCCATACGGGCGGGAACGGAATTACAAAACACTGCTGGTTTTTATAGTTTTGCGTGCGGAATGGAATAAATGAATGTTGAATTTTCGTTAGACCCATCTACACTACGCTTCAAACATCGCGTGTTTACTATGACCCCAGCCACACTAACGAAACCGACAACAGACCGAACAAAAAACTACATTACTTCCAATGGCCAAGAATAGGTCGGTTCGGAGTCGGTGTGAAGGCGGTTTTGCGGTGTAACTCGGGTTTCACCAAGCAATGTAAAGGGCTGGTCATATTAAATTTTGTCCGATAGCGATCGATAACGAGATTTTTCATTAAAGGTACACCCTAGAGCTGCCCTACTGTTAACAGACATAAGCATACCCACACAGTCATCCTCACCATATAGTAGGGCGTACCTTTAATTGAAAATCTCGTTATCGTTATCCTTATCGCACAAATGGAAGGAGAACAAAGAAATGACGTCGTTGCCAATCAATTTTCACTGTAATTTCACTATGTTAGTAAAAGCGCGAAGTTTCGACCGTAATGTAGATAGCCGGTCTTTTGATTAATATCATTATTAGATCAGGTAGTAGATTTAAAGCTTGTTTGCCATGCTGTGAAAAAGAAAGAGATTTATAAACTCCTGTACATTGAAAGCTCCAAGAAAAATACATAATGTCGGTATTAGGATTTAAAAATCTGTAATAAATCGTCCTTCAAACTTTTGATAAAATATTCTTCTGAATCTCAAACATGTAGGACCATCATTTGTTTCATAGTACCTGCATTTATATGGCGCCTTTCCAGTTAGTAACAGTACTGATCAAAGCGCTTTACAGAGTAATATTACCCCGGTCATTGGATCCAGTTACGATTCTGCACTTATAGTGCACATTCTCCACTCCACTAGGGAGCATTCGAGTTTGGCGGCCTTTTTACAAGCGCGCATATACTATTCCAATCACAGTGACATTCGCATCCTACTGGGTACCCATTTAACACCTGGGTGGAGAGTGGCAAACATCAAACATATACAATGTACTATTGTTTTTAGTCATGAACAGCCCACATATTTTGTCGCAGGAAACATGCAACTTTTATTTTACAGTAAATGAACTCTTACAAAGTTGTTATGAAGATTCACATTTTGGGTCATTTTTTGCTCTCATTTTTTTTTTTTTTTTTTTTTTTTGTCTTATGTGCTGCCCCACCCCTTCCCTCTATCTTTTCTCTAGTTCGACTGCTGTGGTGCTATGGGTTATGCAGACTATAAGAACTCTGTGAACTTCCCGAGTAACCTCGCTGTACCCGAGTCTTGCTGCGTGGACGGAGCGAGTGTTGCACTCTGTCAGGCCGGTACCAAGGGAAACCCGACCAATCCGTCACTGGTGAACAGTGAGGTATGATAACTCTTATTGCAGGGGCGGATCCAGTATTTTGTAAAAAGAGGAGGCATTAAATTCCGAGAGAAAAAAAATCGGGTAGATACTTGGAGTTTTGTAGTTATTAAAGGTATATGCCACTTAGGTTTCAAAAGGAAGGGGACAGGCTGTATGTCCCCCCCTGAAATCGCCAGTGATTATGGGCTATACCCAACATTTAGCAAGTTGTATGTTGGTAGTATTATTGACAATTACACAAAATTATACGTTGATACTTGGCTAATATAGCCTAATTAGATAGCTACTTAGCTGTAGTTGTATTATAGATGGAGGGAGGATATATAGATAAACAGATAAAAACCTCCACGTTCTGTGTATGGACAGGTTGGTTATGCGGGTAGCTATAGGTCACTTTTGAACAGTATAAATCGAATTATTTTATCGCACAAATTGTCAAATATCTTTAACCAGATAATGTTGGAAATTGTATGAATTTCAAATATTTAAAGATTTTAGTGTTCTTTGATGCACATCTTGTCAACTCCGACGGGAAAATTAACAGGTATTGCCGTCGGAGTTTACAAATATACACATCTGCACACCAAGTAACACTAAAATCTCTGAATATTTGAAATATAGTTGTCATTAAATTTACTTTTCACCTTTCTTTTGATACCATATTGGGAGTAATTTGTCATGGATGGCTGCACATACATCATGTTTTAGGATCTATGTGGTAGTTTGTATTTTTAATTTAAAAAAACAAACTTTTTTTTCCGAATTCTTCTTGTTTACCAGGGATGTGTCGAAGCTTCAGTCGATACGATCCAAGATAACTACCTTATCATCGGAGCTGTCTGTCTTGCTCTTCTTGTATTTGAGGTAAGATATGAACAGTCAATTAACCTGTCTGCTAATCAATGAATGAATGAATCAATGAATGAATGAATGAATCAATGAATGAATGAATCAATCAATCAATCAATCAGCCAATTAATTAGTAATTCGTTCATTCAATTATTCAGTTAGCACATCTGCCAATCAAGTGAGGATCAATTGATCAATTGATCAATGAATCCAGTAATCACACAACCAACCAATCAATCAAGTTATCAATCAATCAGTCAATCAATCAAGTAACCAACCCGTAAATCGATCAAACAATCAGTCATTCAGTTTAGTAAGGAGACAATCAATCATTCAATTAATTAACCAATCAGTTAATCAATCTAGTATTCAGCCAATCGGTGAATTACATATCCAATAAATTGATCTATAAAGCAGTTGACTAATCCATCGATCAACATGCAACCAATCTGCGAAGCACTCAAGCAAATAAATCAAACAAATCTATCAAACATATATACAATCCAGCCGAGAGAACCAATTTAAGAAGACGAATTCACATTCATGTTTTTGCTCACTATATTAATTGCTTGCTCTCCCACCCATTCTCTTGGTTTGGGGGGCGTTTCATCAAGTGTTTTGTCGGTGATTTTTACCGACAAATTTGCTCTCAGCCAATCAGATGCAAGGATTTCAGTAGCTTATAACAGTTGTCTGTAAAAATCACAGACAAAACACTTGATGAAATGCTCCCCTGATCATGAGCTTGATCTGCCCATCTTTCATCCTTCCATCACAATTAGAGCTCCGACTACCTTTAAATATTTTTCGACGTCACAGTGATTTTATCATTTACTATCCATTAAGACCACTCGTCGATAGATATACATGTATTTATGCTACCATGTTTTTAATTGTCTGTGAAAATAGTACATGTAATTAGTTTGATAGATTTCCCCCAATAATAACGTATATATAGGGGCAGAATATCAGACTTTCATTTTGGTAAAAAAAAACACAAAAAACAACAACAACAACAACAAAACAATCAATACTCCTCATATAGTTGTCTCGACCAAGATCGTTGTTAGACTCATTTCTACCAACTGTTATGTTATGATGGAACAAAGGTGTATCCACGATTTTGAAGGGGGGGGGGGCACAATCCCGAAAATTAAGGGGGAATTAGTTGTTATTGTGTCATTTGGGTTTCAAGGGAGCGGAAAGGACTAGTTATGCCACGCTAAATCCGCCACTGTTTATTTTCTTTTTGTGTATAAGAGGAAGAGGCCATGGATAAGAGGAAGAGGCCATGGTTCATCTTTAGCTATACCTCTTAAAACCCCAACTCCCTTTTTTCTTAAATTACTCCAACAGATTCTTACTATGGTGTTTGCGTGCTGTGTTATAAGTGGAATAGACAATCAAGTAGAACCCTTTCAGGAATAAATATCTCCAACAAAAAAGAAAAAAAAATACAAGGCAAGCTTTTCTCCTTTCAAAGTATTCATATTATATACAAGCACTCCCATTTCACGTTTGCAGTGCTTCCCTACGTCTGTCTGTTGGAGACCATTTCATCCCGATTCAAACTTGTGCATATAACTTGTTTGTCGTTACAGTCTACAGTGCAGAACTCTAGAGATAGACCATTTCATCCATCCTCAAAATCCCGGGGAGCGTTTCATCAAGTGTTTTGTCAGTGATTTTAACTGACAACTGTTATAAGCTATTGAAATCCTTGCATCTGATTGGCTGAGAGCAAATTTGTCGGTAAATATCACTGACAAAACACTTGATGAAACGCTCCCCTGGTCTCACCCTCCTGCTTAATTATCTATTGATACGATTTTTTAAAATCATAAATCGATTTCTGTACATCATGCAACTGTTACAGTGGCATTGGTTTATATCCGTGTTACAAATCCTATTTTATCAGTTTATGCAATTAAATGTTAATGCGTCTCAGCTATTCTGAACGTGTAATTTTTATTTATTAATACCCATCAGAAAACAAAATCCGTCTCATCACCTTTAAATACAAAACCCCGGGTAGGATTTGGGAAAAGAGGGATCTTCATCCGTAATTAGCCGTTTTTTTTTTATCAGCCTCGCGGTATATGAAGGCCAATAAAGCACAAAGCCGTGTCAATTTGAAGGAAAAAATGTATTTCATAGGCATATTCATACACTCTAAAAACTAAAATGTTAAATCACCATTTATAAGGGCCTAGGAGTGATCACTTTTTTCAGAATGGTAGATTAACACATTTATAGCTGGATGCAACGCTAAAAAGGCTGAATACAGAAGGTTAAAAGAGTTAGTCTACCATTTTGAAAAAGTGGTCACTCATCGCCCCTTTTAAACTGCTATTTAACATTTTAGTCTTTAGAGTGTAACGATTAATTCATTGTTGTGTGCTTTGTTCATTAAACTTTCACCAATCTACCTTTTCTTTCTCTTCCCCTCTTCCCGTGTCTTTCTCATTTCACAGATTTTAACGATGATCTTTGCCTGCTGTGTTATTAATGGCATAGAGAAGGGAGAGTACGCATAAACTTTGAGCGAATGAGGCATGTTTGGTATATTATCTATTCATTCATTTATATTCGTATTCATATTCCTCTGCACTTGTTATACCACTGCCACACCAACAAGACAGACGCCAGACCGACACGAACAAAGAATTACATTGCCAACTATGGCCAAGAATATGTTGGTTTGGAGTCGGTGTGGGGTCGGTTTGTGGGTATGACTGTGATATACAGTTTTATGTGGATGATTGTTGGCCAAGTCTGTATGTCTACTTATTGCATTCATATATATTGGATAAATATTTCTTGTTTTCATCTGCCTGTCATAATTTTTTTTGGTGAAGGTTGCCTTCTCTATATCGTACATTGATTTTACTTCGAATCCATTGTAATATTGTAATTTGTGATAAAGAAGAATGCTACGTTATTGACAACTGCTATTGGAAATCTTTATTTTGAATTTGACAATCTCTAGTAATTCATTCATGGATAACATTCTCCCTCCATCTCTCTCTCTCTCTCTCTCTCTCTCTGTTCCCCTCTCCTATTTCTTTCTGTCCTCCTCCTCCTCCCCCTCCCCCTCTCTCCCGGTTCCCGTCTTTCGATTTCTCCTCTCCTCCTCCTCCCCCTCTCTCTCTCTCTCTCTCTCTCTCTCTCTCTCTCTCTCTCTCTCTTTCTCTCTCACTCTCTCTCTCTCTTTCTCTCTCACTCTCTCTCTCTCTTTCTCTCTCACTCTCTCTCTCTCTCTCTCTCTCTCTCTCTCTCTCTCTCTCTCTCTCTCTCTCTCTCTCATCTTGATGTGATATTTCGGTTTGGGATACTGTACCTTCCATTTTACTTTCGATTTTACCATAGAGATAGTACAGTAATTCCTTTGTAACTTCTTTGTCTATCATGGGCTTGGCTACTCTGTATAATATAACAAACGTCTGCGTTTGACCTGTGACATTTTCTCGATTGAATTGATGAATCTCACATGAGTTACAATTCGAAAATTCGTCAAAATGTACTAGAGGATTAAATGAATATAGACCCATTCATTTCAGAGTGCTCATAATATCAATCTCTTCTTATAGCCGACTTTATCAATGTAGTTTTTTATAGAAAATTTTGTATAGAAAAAGACAATTAAACAGGAAAAAATAAAACCAGATCACATCAAATCAGTACTGCATGTGTATAAAAGCAGACTTTATGCATCCAGTCGGCAAGCTTAACTCTGTCATTAGATCGTAAGTTTTTGTTTATTCTTGTTTAATCTTGGCTGGTGCTGGCTTCTCTATCTTTTTGTTCCATTTATTGTATTATCTTCTAATTTATTTCCACTCACTTTTATTAGTTCGTATTTTCTATGATTTAATGTTATTTTGGGGATCATATATCATGGAAAAAATCGGGTGAGCAGGGAGTTTTCAGTTACCATGAATGGCGAATTTTCGCGACCTAACTTAAATCTAATGAAATGTAAAGTAGACTATCATGATTAATATTGTTTCGACCGAGAAAACTGGTAATTTTCTTCCTTTTTTCTTTGGGATCGTTTACATCCATATTTCCTATTTAACAAATCTGTTACGTAAACCAGACTGCATATTATTACCACAGAAATAATAGGCCAAGTCTATTTTTGTCTATTTATGTGATCAATATCACGGGAAGGGGGAAACTCCCCTCCCTGCACCCACCCCTGTTAAATACAGTATTGCGTCCAAATAACTGAAAAACAGTCAGAGCGTCGAACTAACTCTCCGCCTGAAAAGGGTGCTGCGAGCCGTTATCTTTTTCTCAAATTTGCTGAAACGTCAGAGCTTTCGGGCTTCGCGCGGGAAGTAGGAAACTCCCCTCCCCCCCCCCCCCCCGGGAGCACGCTTCACAACCGCCCGCCCCCCCCCCCCCACCTAAAATTAAATCCTTGCCAACGGTTATTCACTGAAGACAAAGTGCAGTTACGTATTTAAAACCCTTCTTCGATTTCTTTTCTTGTACAATACAGATACTAGCCATGTGGATCTCATGCTGCGTCATCAGCGCCATCAACGAGTATGAATATAAATGAGCAAGTGGGTGTGTCTTCAAACTGCAATTGACCAACCACAGAGTCGTATAAGGAGAATGACTTATAAGCTCCAAAGAATTAATACAAAGATAGTGCAACAGTGAATAGGCCTAATCGTAATAAAAAACCAAAAAAAAAAAAAAAAAAAAACACGATATTTTTTTTTTATGCTAATACCTTATCCTCCATTATAATGTAAAAAAATACTCTGCATAAAATCCTCTCCTTAGTTTTACTTCATAACTTTTTAAAAGGCTTATTGCACATTTCGAAGAAGAATAATCAAACATATATATTTTTAAATGTGTAAATATATTTGTTGGTACTTTTGATATAAATTCATGTATTCAATTTCCTTTTATTGTATTGAATATCCAAACAGCAAAAGGTGATTTCAAAAGGATTCCATCTCCGCCAAAATGCAAAATTTAGTGAACTGCACTTATCAAGGAAACACAGACTAAAAATTGTGTTGTATATTAAATAATAAGGCTCAAGCAGTGTGCTTTTTGTAGCGTTATGCTCACTTTCATCAACTAGATAATTGGATGCAATTATGCTATGGTGAGGGAAGGGGTGTCAATAGGGAATTCTTTCTTTACTCTACTTACGTTACATATTGTAAATGTTAGTTTAATAGGGTACTGGCGTAGCATTTATAAAGTCAAGAGGGCGGAGGGGGGCTACTATTTCACTAGAATTTGGAGCAGCGTTGACGATTACTGGATCGGAGGTATGTCTCACATTCGATTGCCCCCCCCCCCCCTTCCTTCTCATTCGTTTTTGAAGATTCGATGGGATGGTGGTGGAGGGGAGGGGGTGACGTGTCCTCTTTCTTAGCGTTACGCCACTTAGGTGGGGTTTTCCCAGGGAGAGTATATAAAGCGCTAATATACCGTACAACACCTGGGCCCCGTCTTAGTTGCGATTGATTTCAAATAATTTGCAATTGATATCGATCGCAACTCTGTACTTGAGAGATAGGAGATTGGAAATTTGCGATTGATTGAAGGACTTGCGATCGATTCTAATCAATCGCAACTCTTTATAAGACGGGGCCCAGGTTGTATACATTCTTCAGTCTTTATTATTGTAGGATGTTTTTAAAAACATATACAGCACATGTATTGAATATTTTCTAATGTACCGAAATCTATTAAAATTATAAATATTTGATTATAAAAACAAAGGTTTGGTGTTTCAGAAATTGGATGAGAATGCAGAGAGAGAGAGAGAGAGGGGGGGGGGGGGGGAGAGAGAGAGAGATAGAAAGAATTGAGAGGGAGAGAGAAAACTAGAGGAACTAGAGAGGAGAAAAGAGAGAGGGAAGAGCGAAGTTGGGGAGTGGGGAGAAGGGAGGGGGCATTCATACAGAGACACTACAGAGATACACAGGAGAGAGGGAGACAGATCGAAGAGGGCAGAAAGAGAGATGGAGAGAGGAAGATGGAGAGAGAGAGAGAGAGAGAGCGCGAGAGGGGGCAGATAAGACACTCAAGAGAGAGAGACCGACTGACAAACAGAAACACTAGAGAGAGGGGGGGGGGGGGATAAGACAGAGACACGAGAGCAGATAGAGAAAGAAGACAGAGACACACGAGAGAAAGAAAGAAAGAAAGAAAAAAAAAAAAAAAGAAAAAAAAAAGAGAGGGAGACAGACAGAACAAGCAGGAAGTACCAAAAAGTCACGTCAAAGCAAATCAGAAGACGGATAAAAAGCACAATCAAAGCCGTATATGCAGTACCACTAGTGCTTTATTAAAATTCCAAGAAGGTAAGAAAAAAGTTGCTTCATTTCACAATTTTTCAATTGTATGATAAGATTCACACTATGTTAACTATTTCAAATAGCATCAACAATTGCTTTTCCAATCATTACTTGAGAAAGATAATTTCACTGCATAATACAGATGGTATAAAACACTTGTATTCATTTCAAATACATAATAACACTGATATACATGCTGAAGAAACGGTGGAAAAGTAGAGATATGGGAGAGTCTAGAAATTTTCTCCAACAAATTCCAGTACATCAAGTATAAAAACTCTCAAATTTTAACTCTCCTCAAAATCACACACAACATCATTGACAAAATAGCATTTAACAATAAAGAATTAAAATTGGCAAGAGTAACTTGAAGAAGAGTTCCTCTGTTGAGATGTATGTCTGAGCCAAGTCGATGAATTCTGAACAAGAAGTGTTACTATCTAAGAGTAATTATGTGATGGGAACAAAATTAATGAAGAAGGCTAACTAAACAACATTTAAATGTCAAACTAAGTTCTTGTAATGAAAATACAAGAGAACAAACTTGAAAAATACAATCTCACTTTCTTCCATATCAATGGAAGCAGTGATGTGCAAAATAGTAGTGTTATGTCCAGATTTTGAGTGGAGTAGACCAACATTGCTGATATCAAAGATTTTGTTTACTTACTACACAACACTCAGACTCTTGTGAGACCAACAGAGCACATGCTTCACACACAAAATTCTTTAACATGTCTTTAACAGGAATCCAACATTAGAAAGAATGCTATTTTTTTTTTCCATTCCTGTGACTAGAGCTAAACCATCTCTTTAAAGGGACCTGCAAACACTGACTGGGCCCTCTATGTATTACATTCTGAACCCTCACCCAAAGCTCCACCCACAATGCTGTAGTGATGAAATCATCATCATCATTTTTCTCTTTGATTTCACTTTACTGTTATAAACCAATGCAGAGTTTATTCACTTTTCAACTTTGTGTGGGGTCCCTACAGAATTCGTTGATTTAGACAAGGAATTAAAAGCGCAAAATGGCACAAATATTCTTTTCGTAACTCAAGAATATTCCACTCATACAACAAAAGGATTAAACATTCCATAATATAAAAGTCTGAACTGGAGAAACATATGTGCACCATTCACAATATTGCATAAAAACACAAAACTGTGCCTTGAAAAGATATTCCCATGACACCAGTACTCATGATTGCTAAAACATTTCAAAGACTCCGGACACTGCAGTTTTACATGTTTTCATAACTCTTTCAACTAAAGACATATCATGAAATGGTTTACAAAAAAACAACATGAATATGTTTCTTGAATTAATTACACTGATAACAAATAATCAAAGCTACCAAAATTCAGAATATTTCAGAACTGCTTAAAACTAAACTTTATCAAACTGTATAAAAAAAGACAACATGATGTACATGTCGAACTGGAGGTCATGGTGATAAGGTCACGCGTCCTTTAACTCTTTCAGTGCCGATGTCACATATACAATAATTACAATTCATTGTCAACGTGCAGAATTCACGGGTGTCAAATTTGTTTGGAGTAAGTTTTTGTGAAATTGCCTTCATTGATATTTTTAAAATAAAACTCTGAATATTTAATCAGATTTTCAGTTTTTGAAAATTGAGGCCACAAACGCTTGTGTGTGTGTTAATTCAGGACATGATACCATTGTGTATCGCATCTGTCATTTCTGCCATCCTTTTGCTATGGCCGTATACAGAGAGAGTCTGGCCAACTCGGCTCCAGTCTAACAATATGGCGGCATGAAGCTTTGTAAGGCAAACATGCAACAAAAGAATATACACCATGTTGTGTCCAACTGAAACCGAGCTGGCCAGACTCTCTCTATATACGGTACTACCTTTTGCTATCCAGTGTTATTAATGATTCTTGACTCTGGGTTTAAAAGAGGTGCTCTGGAATTTCAACTGCTATGCACAATGGCCGTTGTTGCGGTCTGAATTAATTACTGACACACACATATTTTGCAGCCTTGACTTTTAAAACAGTAAAAAATCTAATTAAATATTCAGTCCATTGTTTTGAGAATAGTATTCAAAGAAATTTCATAAAACTTACTTCGAATAAATTTGACATCCTTCAACTTTACAACGTGAAAATCTCAGTCTGATACAAGTTACAACTTTTGATTTACAGTACTAGCAATCAAGTGTCAAATGTTTTTTTTACACCTACATGTAGTACCAATATCAAATCGTATCCAACAAGTTAAATCTACTACGTAATCATTACAAAAGCATACCTATGTGAGACTCTCATAGAGACATTATTTCATAATGTGGTACAAGTCTGTGCAATACATAAAGATAATAATCTGTTACTGGTATTTTGAATTCTAGCTGGAGTTTTGCTTTTTTCAGTGCATGTGATAGCAAAACCAGGAGAAGCAAACAACAGTTCATAATTAGCTGTATAGGGCACAATCAGGACTTTGTCATTAAAATCTTAACCCAATGATAAAACAAATATTACAGGGCCATTCTTTAATATGGGAGCTCTTCTTTGGGGTTTGAAGGCCCAAACCACCTTGAGCTTGGGAAACTTTTTTTTTTCTACTCATTGGGTGGCAAAAGAGCTCACACCTAATCTGTTACCACATCAAACAAATAATTTATATGATTATAATACCAACACACCTCCAAAAAGATTATTATTGGCAACTGATAATATGAAAACCACACACACATATGTTTCGAAAGACTGGAACATAATGAGCTTGCACGTAACTACATCCCGGTCGAACCTGTTCATAATGGCAACTCAATGGAGATTACCTAGAGAAGTGGCCTTTCTGGACAGGTTATAAAAACATAATTATAAATGGCAAGAGATTATTCCTTGGTTTTTTTTTAGAAATTGCCTTTTTTATTTCTTTCTGACAGTCATAAAACTGCTCTAAATAGCCAGTTCGTAATAACAATTTGTGCATGTGCAGATAAAGGTCATTTGTACCGAGAACAATTGACCTTTATACGCTTTCATAGTGTCGCACCGTGATGCGCGCAACAGTATGGTTTTAGATGTTAAACAGGTAGCGTGTCCACCAAAACAGATGCATATACAAATTGGGATCATTACAGGGTCATTTGTAACATGTACTAATTACGAACTAGCTTATTGAGAAAGAGTGAAGTGTTCACTTCAAGCATGTGATCTTTCTACGGAGGAGGCCTCTGAACAGGTTTTGGAATGCACGTAAAGGAAACCTCCACACAATCAAAAGTCCTCCTCATATATAAAAATGATTTCAACTTATTCCATGAAAGTGCAGATAAACATAATCTTTCACAGTAAAACCCTATAATCTTAGAAAAACTTATGTTCAGATAGGCATAAAGGATTACATTTTACAATTTTTATTTCATTTGTCACAGATCTACTATTTGATTCACTTGTAGATGCCACATACTGTATAAGCCATAAACTTCGCGGCCATAAATTTTCGCGAATAGGACTAACCAGACTATTTCGCGAGTGGTTGAATTCGCGGTCGGAAAATTCTCAAATCTACAAACGGCAGAGATGATGTACTTTTGCAAAGCGAAGTGGTGAATTTCTGACCAGGAGACAACAAACTCATCAGACTTCTTATGTTGGCAATATTTTGGGGTGTTGTTAAATTCGCGACCCACTCGCGATTCGCGAAGTTCGCGAAAATAAAACCCCCGCGTATACAGTAATATACAGTCTTATCATTTTAGGTTTAAAGGCAAAAATCACCTTTCCTGTCTTTCACGATAGTGTTTCTGCTCTCCTGAAAAATAAACATTTTCAAGTTACAAGGATTTATCATCCCACCAATAACATACACTACAGAGCCTGATCGGTTAAGAGTAGGCATTTTGTCCGTCCGTGACATTGAATATTTTATGCATTATAAATTTAGTAGGCGACCATGGCAACCAAATTTTATCAAATTTCAACTCCTTCAGTGATGCCCTTCACAATGAAAGATAAAACAGCTCTCTTCAATTAAATACTTATTTTCTACAGGCCTTCAAAATTTCAAAATTTGTCAAATGTCCGTCCGTGACCAACCAATCAGGCTCTACACAAGACCAGAGTATTATTCTCATTATGTCTATCAATACTGCTACAGAATCCCAGGTAAGAATCAAATTAAACACTACCTATCTGTCATAATATTCCACTGTTAGATCATGACTGCTACAAAATGGTTGTCTTCCCTCTGGTAGCTAAGTAAAATCTAGTGGCAGCTAAAGATGCATCCACAAAAGCCATAACTGTTGGTGACATATTAAACCTACATTAAAAGGGCTAGGCAGGGGGTTCATGACATTATCGCCTAGAGTCTTGCGCATCTTTTGATAGTGAAGTATCAGCGATACTTTTCATGGTGGAGAAACTGAATAAGAGCCCTTTTTAAGGCTCTTATTCCTTGAAAGATTACATGGTGTAACCCTGAAAAACTTAACCTACAACACAATCAGACTTATCTGAATAAAAGTTTTCATATTATTTTGTTATATATGTTATATCATATATGTTCATAGAATTAAATACTAATTCTACAACCTAATATTTTGGTTGTGCCTCTATAGAAGAAGATCATGATTTTAAATTATTTTGTCACATGCGTCTTTCCCGTGTTCTTACGCGCCATCACGTTTCGCTAAGCTACCTGAATAATTATTCATTTTTCGTTCCGGATGCATCTTCATCTACCACTACCTTTCGCTAAGCTCCCTGACAGAACATTCAAGATAGCCTAGTAGATTCCTACAGTGACACCCATAATAGTGTCATGCTTACAAAATACCACATATAAATACCTTACCTCCTTATATAATACTGTTTAGAATATGCCAACTGGGAAAGTCCATCAAATTTTTGTCCAGTAAGTCCCCAAGCAAATCAATTTTTATACAATATTGATTGACGAAGAGTAGATTACTAGTACACGATGTACATCCATTTTCAAGGCCTTCGTACATTTAAATACATATTCCCTCTTTTTATATGTTCATGAGATATTGAAATAGTATTCCCTCTTTTTATATGCTCATGAGATATTGAAATAGTGTTGCATTCATCCAGTTATATTATCGCAAAGCATAAGATTTATAAACTAATGATTCTGGTTGACTTGAAACCATTTATTACAATTTAAAGGGCAATCTAACCTTTACATAAAGATGATTTGTGTGAAAGCAGAAAAATAAGAGAAACATGGTGTTGAAAGTTTGAAAGAAATCGGACAAAGAATAAGAGAGTTATGAATGTCTGAAAAATGAGATCACTACATCTATGTGAATCTCAAATTGGCAATTGAGTGAATCGATTGTGACATATTCACTGTCAACTCTCCCATTTGTTGTACACCAAAATTGTATCATTAAATTCCAGGGTTTTTTTTATTCTGCTTTCACACAAGTCAAACTATTACAAAGGTTGTATTGTCTTTTAATATATGTCATAATCGTGTTCAGTGAGAGGATCGATTAGACAAATTGTACATTCTATCTTGTTATTGACATTATACCTACGATTACCGATTTGCAAATGACTTATTTGACTAAAAGTGCTTAGAAAAAAGTTCTTTCTTCATGGTGTACATAACTGTGCAAACTTAATCATACACTGTGAGCCATATTTATAACGTTAATATTTAGAGTGTTTGGAACATTCTTTAAAAAGACAAAGACAAAAAGAGAAAGAGAGAAGGTTTCAAACCATATGAACACATAACAATCCCCATAGCATACTGTGCATTAGTACCAAATTTTGCTTAACAAGTCACCTCTACTTTCCATTTACCACACGCTTTTTCGACCTTGTCCCGTACGGGCTGGCGTGACTCTCGAAACCGTTGTCCACCCCATCACCATCTGGTCCTACCGTACGAGAGGATGCCGTGCTGCGCTTGGTGACCGAGCTGACCATCTTGGTGGTCTTGACCGTCCGAGTGACCGCCTTCTCCTCTCCGTCCACTCGACTGTTGCCTTGGCCGGCGACTCGAGGGTCTTTTAGGTGGGTGGAAGTGCGCCATCGGGTTGGTGACCAGATACAGAATCGCCAGATGGTCCAGAGGAAAAGGCCTAGGAGAAAGACCAACCAGGCCATAGCAATGGGGCGGGGTAAAGGCTTGGTGATGACGTCGTACTGGAACTTGACAGAGATGAGAGTCTCGCTGATGATGATTGCTACCAGGACCCATGATTGCTGACCAAACTTCTTGCAATACCTGACAAGAAAAGTCATAATAGAAGAAACTCTAGTTTATTGATAATCACTACAAGTGCTGGGCAAACTTCTTGCAGTATCTGACAAGGACACTGACGATAGAAGAAGCTTGAGTATTCAGATAATCACAACTTGCAAATGGGTGGGCTGAACCCAAGAAAACGCTGCTCTTTTCTTCCGCATGCCTGTTACCACATACAATTCATTTGGCAGCTACTGCTTATTTTAAGTTGTAAATATTCAGCGTAATTTTTTTTAATTCAGTATTCGAGGGATTGACAATAGCTGTAAGATATTTGCTGATGGTGGTGCTATTTAACTTTTGCTGTGACGCCTCCTTCTGGTACAGGCGCGTTATGAGTTTTCCTATTGAGCTGATGTGTCTTAGTCAAGAAGGTCAAGGGGTCTAAAGCACTATGGAAAAGTGACTTAAATGTTGACTGAAATCATACAAAAGTGTTTTTGTGGGTATGGGGTTCCATTGCAAAACAACAATGTACTGGTCGGAGGAAACCAAGAGCAGGACTGTATCATCTTGTACGTATAGCCGCGGCTGTCGATGCAAGACTGGCAAGCTTCACTCTTCATTTACCGTCGCATGTTAGGCTTCTCTCTGTTAAGAACTTACAAAGTCCTGTAACAGTCGTCTTCTAACAATCTTTGTTCTCAGAACCGTCCATTATTACGGATGAAATGATAAAAAAATATCGGCAAAAATTGATGAATACTTCGAGCAGCTGAAGTAACTTGATAAACAAGCATAGATAGAAATGTGCTGTAATCGAGAAGACCAGAAGTGGCCAACACAACCGAAAGCTTGATCCATTGCTCTCGCAGTGTGAGTCAGCCAATCAAAAGCAAGCATTTGATAAATATCTGTTGACACCCTGTAGCGCCTAAATATATTTATTCATTGTTGCTCCCTAAAATTAAAGACATATATTCACCAATACAAGGAAATAATCAAGACAAGGCTAGAGACAGGGTAATATTGGAGCACCTGGACCACCATTCATGGTGGATATGAGAACTATATAAATATCCAATGTCATTATTTTTATTATTATTACGAATTGTATATTGTTTCCCCCTTCAAGAATCTTTAGATGTAAACCTGGGTATCTTCCTCTTTTTGGAGCCTGGCCAATGTAACAGAAGTTTAACCTCACAAAGTTACTTGTGATGGAGACAGGTATTTCATATACTGCTAAGATTAATTATAGTAAGTTAAAATCAACTTAAATCAAACTTTGAGCAGATTTTTCCTGTGGGCAATTGGCATGGGTCAAAGACCGTGCCCAGATGTTTATGTATTGGCATGTATTATGCTAGAATTCTAGGTCTAAAATCAATTTTGAACAAATGAAGTGAGACTGACCATCAGGTTTAAATGAATCGGTAGAATACTAACTATAGGTGACCCGGCACCACAAAACCACCAAAAAGTCGCAACCCGTGATTTTGTGTAAACAGCTGAAATGGAAATTTGGGTTGGAAATTTTTATTTTGGGATTTTTGGTTTTTCTGAAAGATCGTTCTTTTCTGTACCTTATATCAAAATCTGGAAGCTTAAAACACAGTAGAAGATGAATTTTTAACAGTTTTTCTAGACCAGTTTTTTCGCACAGCTTCGGTTTCTTCCTAATTCTTCGCCTTCCCGTATGATCTTTTTTTTAATCGGTACCGCTCACCCTCGTAAAATCACTGCAATCTCACAGGCCTTAAATTACCTTTTCCCTAATAATTTTTATACTGATAGAAAGAATAAACTCTCAGCAATCTCATCATACTGATATTACAGTTCACCAATAGTCGCGAAAGCAAATTACAGAGCAGTTTTAAGTTCCATTTCGATGACGAAACAGAGTCTGAAAAAGGACGAACGATCAAGTTTATTCATGTGAGCAAGGAAAGAGTATGTAAGTTCTATGTAAAACAAATTGCATAGGTTAATCAATGTGAACAAGAAAAAGAGTAGGTCCTATTCAAGTCAATTATAGGCTAAATTACAAGTTCAATGTATGATAACAGAAGGACTACACAGGTAACAAACCAGTATTATGAAACAGGGAACAAAGAAAGACATCCCAAAGGAGTGAATAGGCATTGTCTAGTGCAGGTGTCAAGCCACCGAGGTGCGCTTAATCTCCCATTAGAACACTCTCATTTGCATCATAATAACTTTCGAACAACTAAAGTTCACAATTTGAAGTCTTGGCAATGGAATGAATAAACTATGTTTAACACTCCTACCAAATATCAACCTAATCCGACAATTCATTCATAGTGGGTGCTATGACCTTTTGATTCACTCTCCATTGATTTTCTCTCTTGTTTTCTTACTCCGCACGCTTGAATAGGCCTCAACTTTAGAGCTCATTTCCTCCCTATTTAATACCAGCAAACCTCTCTTACAAGCTCCTTTCATTTACTGAATTAAAAAGGTTAGAAAGTTTCAATTATAATGAGTCATATATCATTTTAAAGCTGAGACTTTGTTCTATCCAAATATTATAAAATCAGAAAAAAATATTTTTTGCGACTTTTTGGTGGTTTTGTGGTGCCGGGTCACATAGGGTCAAAGTTAGGATAGCGACTGTGTTTTAGGATAGGTTTACGTATGGTCTTTGGTTCATGCTAAGCATAAAGAGATGACACTGGAGCAATCGTCACCGGACCAAGTACCTTACAACCTGTCTTTTAACCCTTTCAAGACAATTGACCACATTTTGTGGTTTGGCTCTATAACTTTTGATTCAAAGCTTTAAAAATATACCAGATGCATGAGTAGAAAGAGCAAATATTTCTGCACACATTATGTTCAATTTTTGTTGCATGACATGCGTTTGATGGCAGGAATTTTTAAACGAGAGTAAGCTTTTTATCAAAATTTGCTATTTTTCCAACTTTTTGACAAAATTTTTAATGTATATTGTTTTAAAGACATTACACCTTATTAAAACCATGTAACACTAAAAGAAAAATCTCATTGTTTAATAATTCCTGTCCTGAAGGGTTAATAAATGTGAAATAAATATGTGAAATGAATTAAAGGAAACCAAAACCCAAGGAGAGAATCAATGTTATTGGAAAGTGAAAATTCAGAGAAGCACTTTACAAAAAGTTTCATTAAAATTGGTTAAAAAATGAGAGAGTTATGGAAGTTTGAAAAGTCTCGTTTTACTTTCTATGGGGATCCTCAAATTGGCAAAATTGCTTCAAAATGGCTGATTTTGTGAACAACTCTCCATTTGTTTGTACACAGATTTTCAGATTTTCCCCATTATCTTTCAAGGTGCAGTTAATCTCCTTCTGAGCTCAACATATATAATGGGAAAATGTATTTTACACCACATATGTCGAGTTCAGGAGGAGACAAGGAGCACCCTGAGAGATAATAGGGAAAATCTGAAAATCTGTGTACAAAACAAATGGAGAGTTGTTCACAAAATCAGCCATTTTAAAGCAATTTTGCCAATTTGAGGATCCCCATAGAAAGTAAAACGAGACTTTTCAAACTTCCATAACTCTCTCATTTTTTAACCAATTTTAATGAAACTTTTTGTAAAGTGCTTCTCTGAATTCTCACTTTCCAATAACATTGATTCTCTCCTTGGGTTTTGGTTTCCTTTAATAAATGAATTAATAAGTGAATACATCAATAAATCAATAAAAATAACCTCAAAGACACACGACTTACGGATCCTCAATGTACTGGTATGTCTCCCTCAATGCCACCGAGCCAACTGGGACAAGGATGAAAAGACGAGCCCAATTGATGAAGTGAGGTGGAGGGATCCATAGCACTGTCTTGAGGTAGAATGTGTTCAGCTCTGATAGTGTCCACTGCAAAAAGGAAAGCAGTAAAAAGAAATCTATACTGGTGAAAACTGAAGACAGTGGGAATGGAGTAAAGAACAAAGAAAGGGGAAGGACAGAAAGAGGGAGGGGAGAGAGAGAGACAGAGAGTAAGAGGGAGAGAGAGAGAGAGAGAATACGAGAAAGAGAGAAGGGAGAGAGAGCGAAAGATACATGTAGCAAATGAAAGGAAGAGAGGAGACAGAAGTGAAGAAAAAGAGACAGTATCAACTAACTCCGATGAAAAGAGAGACAAAAAAGAGGCACAAAAAAGAGTGTCAGAGAATACCAATCCAACAGTGAATTGTGATCATACCATAGTACATATCACTAATACTGCTATCCATCTCTTCAGATTCTCGGTGGGTCTCCATGCAAATCTGGTCCAGCTGTACGGGGTGAACTGGAGGATCATTCGTTTTAACTTTCCTCTGATGGGAGAAAGAACAAAAAGAAATTGGGATTTACTTGAATAGTCCAGTTCACCTTAGAATAAATTAATGCCTGCCATCCGTCCCCCTTTCACCCTGATACTTGGCCACAGAGAGACCAAATGTGACCCTCCACCACAAAACGACCATTAACCCTTTTCAGGACAGGAATTATCTAAGGGCTAAATTCATAGCAAATTGTTCTTCAGATTGGCAGCAATAATATTTTTCTTTAAATGCTACATGGTTCTAATAAAATGTAATGTCCTCGGAAACAATATTCATGGTTAGAAACATTGTCAAAAAGTTGAAAAATTGCCAATTTTTATGAAAAACAATGATTTTGAACCTCCCAATGTGTTGCCAATTCAAGAATTTTAAAGCTTATTCTCCTTTTTAAATGCAATATGGTCATGCAAAACAAATGGACACAGTGTGTGCAGAATTTTTTGCTCTTTCTTCTCATGTATCTGGTATATTTTTTAGAGCTCTGAATCAAAAGTTATTGAGCCACACCACAAAATGTGGTCAATTATCTCGAAAGGGTTAAGCGGCAATGGGATTTTCAGAGTAAACAATAAAATAGAGAGCTTGGGGTCGAAAAGCTGATTTTAGGTTTTTTAAATATTTTCTGATAGTTCATTTATTGATCTACCATCTAACCAAATTTGGGGGCCATCTGCAATGTATAAATGTGTTTTTTCTTTGATTAAAAATTACCATTTGGGGGGGATTTTTAAATGAAAATATGCCAGCATGCTGGGTAAAATCTTCACATTAAAATGTGTGCATACCTCAGAAGTTATTCACTCTGAGGCTTTCAAAATCTAAAGGAGAGAGGTATATCTCCTTTGAAACTTGTTCAAGTTTGAGTCTTATCTGATAATCCCTTCATAGTCAATACTAGGGAGTTCTCATTCAACCTTTTAGTGAGACAGACAATAGGACACCAATAGGGCACTCCTGAATGGTCACTCCTCTTCTCCAACATGTTAATCACCCAATAATAGAGAAAACATGATGTAAAGAGAAGTGACCAATAGGGCACTCCTGAATGGTCTCTCCTCTTTACATCCTGTTTTCTCTATTATTGGGTGATTAACATGTTGGACAAGTTCTCATTCTTATTGTAATTACAAAGGGTGTGCATGCATATGGTCTAGACAAGGCAAGCTATATAACATGCCAAAGCTTAGATTCCAAGCTTTCAAACTATGTTAAAATGTAAAAATACAAAATTTCCGATTTATTGGTCGTTTTGTGCTGGATGGTCACAAATTAATATACTGAAACTTTGTATATAAATGGATCATTTCATTTTATATCGAACAAGCCTATCTTTATGTCTTTATCTCAAACAAATGATGATGATGATGAAGATGATGAAGATAATGATAGTAATGATTATGATGATGATGATAAAGATGATGATGATGTTGATGATGATGATGAAGATGCTGCTGATGATGAAGATGATGATGATGATGATACTAATACTATCAAACATAATAATACTGATAGTAACAACCAACTTACCCATAGGACGGAATATGATAGAGACCCCTCCAGCTGTAAGTTTTAATGTTGAGATAGTTGAGGGTCTTCATTCCTAACCAAATCCCTAGACCATTGCACACAAGGAAATCCATGATCCACTGAACAAGGGTAAAAAAAAAAGAAAGAAAGAAAAAAAATACATCCAGTGGAATAGAGGAGAGGTGAAAATAATTTATATGGCTGGCCCCCGTCTTCA